>JAOTON010001521.1:0-233019 GCA_034440635.1 Lepas anatifera
TATTTCAGGTCTAGCTCATTCATAGGCGAATCCAGAGTAAACAGTTTCAATCATAGCCCCTTCCTAATTGACCAAAATTGACCGATTTTGGCCAATTATGTCTTAAAATATGTTTTACGGTTTTGACCATTTTAATTTAATTGCGTTGCGCCTCCACCCCACCAGTTTGATCTGAGCCCACCATGAGTCATCTCGGTTGGGGTATCGGGCCAGGTCGGTGAACTTCCAAATAATTGTCTCAAGGTTTTAATGATTGAGCTGGGATTCGCTTTATCGGATAAAGCACCAACCACAAAATTTGGCTGTTATGGGATTCCTTGCGTTAGTGGCCTGGGTTCAGGTGCGAGGCCCTCAATTGGAAATGTTAGTCACAAAGCGATAGATTGAAGTGTGCTCTCATTGCTACACGTACGGTCATGCGCGTCCGAAAATAGATGGGACAGGAACGGGAGGACGGATCCCATAATTCGCGCGTCTGTGAGGACGTCTCCGACAAGTTTTGGGCATCGACCTTGGTTTTTATTGTCTCCCTATTACCTACCTACGTTGACCTATGTAAATTTGTTCATTAGCTTCATGGTCATTAGCTTTTTCAAAGGTCAATTTAAGAGTTCACGTCTCCCCCCGCCATCACCAGTCTGGGGTTCGCAGCCCCAGTAATAATTCCGAATGCGGAGCTGCCCGTGGGTAAGGTTGGACTAACCCCAAGTTTAAGACACAGTTGTTTACTCTAACAAATGGCGTTATGATATTGCTCTGGGTAAAGACGCCCCCTTTCCACCGGAAAGAGGTGCCCATGGGGCATCTTTCCCCTATTCGTTGAGGGGGCATCTTTCCCATCAGTACCCAAACTAGATAAAAGCACCTGAAGGCAAAAATCATACAATTAATACACTCCAAGGGAAATGCTCAGTTAATGAGTTAAATATGTCCATCTATTTGTAATAGAAGTCAAACAAAGCACGCATCCAATATTCTTCGAAATACCTGCAACCTATAGAGGCCATATTTTTCTTAGAAAAGCATCGAAACAAAGACTTTACCCACCAGCTTCACGCAAATCACAGGAGGGAACTGGTGCACGCCAAGAAACAATCAAAGCCTCTGCTTTCGACCAAGAACAATATTTTTTACCAGTGGTGGCCCGGATTGCCAAAAAGAGGGGATGGGGCGTCTTACCCGATGGGGCATCTTACCCCACTCTCCCCCTACAATCACTATGCTGCAACCGCTCGAAACTTCCCTGGTCATGCAGTGTGACCGTCCGATGCATATCCTTACAACCTACGCCCATTGAGCAAATTAAAACGGTCATAAATCTGACACATGCGCCATTTGGAAACGTGACGTCACACTGCCCTTCGGCGGTCTATTTGTAATGCCTGTACCGGCGGCCGTCGGTCGGTCGGCGGCTGCGCGTAGGTCATCGCTGGGCCGGCGGGCCATTTTTGGACGAATCTATAGTTTCAAAAACTATAAAGGCCAAGATTTTGACATTTTCAGGATTTCTTATTGCCGTTATCGGAAGACTGCAAATATTACGGAAAAAAAAAATTCCAACGTGAACTTGGTCCGGGCCTTAACACGCTGCACTGGAGGGGGGCCTCGGAGGCCTCCCCACCTGTTTTTCGAGGTGGCCGGAGAACCGCTTGTAGCCGAAAAACGAAACGTGGCCACATTTAACAGAATTAAATAACGCGTCGATTGGTGAAGACTTTTTGAAAATCGGCCGAAAATTTTTGACTTATTGGCTTTCAAAAGTCAGACCTGCATTTTGAGATCGCCGTAAACGCGCGGTCGGACCAGTTAGCTTGCATTGAAGACCGAGTGGTGACGTCATAACGTCATATAAGCGGGACTATATGTCAAGGTCACTTCACATGAAAGTCAAGGTCAAGGTCAAAGGTCACAGTTCAAGGTCATATCTGCACTTTCAAGGTCACTGACCACTGTGCGTCCGGCCAAATGACGTTACCCCGTCTGACATATATTATGCTATGACGTCATCGGTAGGGGTACCCCAATACAAAGGTCAAGGTCAAAGGTCATTGGGAAAGGTCAATCCTCATTTCCCGCCAAACAGTGGCTACAGTGTTAGTCAAAGTGTAAATAATAAGTAGTATACCATATGGTGACCTTAAAGGTCAATGACCTTGAATGACCTTGACCTAAAAGTTGTGGGGAAGCCTCTTTGAGACCTCTTCTCTATGAACCTTGTCTGTCTTTAGCTTATTCCCGCCATTTTCCTGCATAATCACAGCATTTACCAATCGATCTCAGCATGGCCAATATTTGACCTTTACGACCTCGTTTGACCCTGAAGATATTGACCTAAGTCAATGAAAATTTGTCATCATGTAGATCACCATAGCCCCCACCCACCTACCAAGTGGCGTTTTTCTAACCCTCTTAGTTTCCGAGATCTTTGGGGGGCCTACCAGGCCCCCCTCCAGTGCGCGTTAATGCCAGACCCCCTCCAGTGCGGGTGTTAATGGGTTAAAGGCAATGTGGCACCTTAATAAGGTGATTTTAACTTAGATCGCCAAGTTGTAAAGCATGCCCGAAAACCTGGTGCTTAATATAGGTAATTTGTTTTGAAACTCAAATTTCCGTGGAGAAAAACTAAAAGCCTACCTGAAATGTATCCCAAATGCACCCCAGCTAGGCGATTACAGTTGTCAGCTGTTGGTGTGACGACAGCGCTGACGTCACGGTGGGTAATCAGCCACTTAAAGTCATTGAAGCCTGTTGAATATGGTAGAAGTTTCCAGATAATGACGTCATCCACAGGCAGTTTTATTTGTCACACTAAAGGAACATTTTAAAAATCGAAATATTGAGCTTATTGTAAATTTGTCGGGGGAAATCATGGACGTTTTCAGGATTTTCGGCTAAAAATACCCCTAGTTACACTAAATTCCTGGATTAGACCAGGGTGCCACATTCCCTTTAACACGCGCATTGACGGGGGTCTGAGCCACCTTCGCATTGACGGGGGGGCGGGTACCCCCCCCCTAAGATCTCGAGAACCACGGTAGGTAGCGAAAAACGGTAAACGGCGTTGGGCTGCCCATCCACTTCTCCATCGAAAACATTTGAACCATTTTTTTGTCAGGTCACATTTAAGGTCATGAGAGGTCAAAACATGCCCGTCATAGGGATAACATGTAAAATTAAGTTTTTCGGGCATTACATCTGAACAAGTAAAGATAGAGCAAAACGACTTGAACTATATGAATCATCTTAGCAAGCCGAATCGAATGATATATAATTTGACCTTGCTAGGTCAAATCAAGGATTTGACCTGACCTGAGGTCAGGTCAGGGTCAAATTATATAAAATGCATATCATTAGAACCGCAAAGCCCAGGCGAGTCTTATGCAGCTAAAATAAATGCTTTATCACCATCCTTTACTGAGTTATTCCGTAAAAACCATTTTTCCCATGTATTTCCAATGGAGAGGTCATGCCTCGTACCTGACCTTAGGTCATCGATATCAAAAATACCGGAACATATGTTAGAGAACTCGGTAGGGCCATTATGTGATATGAGTTTCAAACGGATAAGTTCACCCTGCTCAGACTTGTGCTATCTTAAACTTTTTTGAGGTCGGGTCACTTGACCTGTACTGGTGACCTGTCCTGAGATGACCTAACCTTAAAATTTTCACAGAAGTTGTAAAAATGATGAGGGAAAAGGTATACCAAGTACGGCGGCGCTACGCGCCGCCGTTTTTCTACTGTCTCCGAAAAACCCCGAGGGGGGCGGTACCCGCCCCGTCAATGCGCGTGTTAAAATATAATGTCCCTGTGCTATAAAAGGCAAAAAAGCGAAACAGATTTGGAACAATGAGGGGATGCCGCCCCCGCAACGCCGCTGCCCCTATGGGGTACCGCCCCCCAAACCGGCTGAGCATCCCCCATAGATTTTAGGAAAATTACACCCTTGATCGCAAGGGCCCTTTTCCACCGGTCCCCCAGCGAAATCCCGGTTACGTCCCCGGAATAACGTGGTTTTATTCCCCACGGCTGGAAACCGCCTTCCGTGTCCGATCTGACCCCGTGGTGATGATCCTTTTACACCCACGTCAATATTCTCTGTAATCGGGCAAGTGTGCCTCTCGGTAGTGGCCCGGATAAAATTATACAAATAAAATAAGAAGGGAGGGTCAGTCGACCCCCTCCTCACCCCTTGGCTACGCCACTGGAATCGGCGTGTGGCGTGGAAAGCCTCAAAACAAAGTCTTGAGCGATTTAAAATCGGAAATGCGACTACTCATTTGTTTTTCTCCTCTCGCGCGGCGGCACTTGAATGGGCGGTGCCAGCTACAAATTATAAGGAGCATGGTGCGGGATTAGGCCGCAGCACAGCACGAATATCCGTTGCTTTCTCATGGGCACAATTATTATATTTTTAAAACACAAAGCCCAGTGTTGTCTGATGACTTCATCCATTTAAACGCGTGCTTGGCATCCAATGAAGAAAGCAGCAAAGCTGAAGGATACATTCAGATAAGCAGCCTGTCCGCGCAGCCCCGCCGTTTTTCCGCTATCCTTGAAAAACCTTATGGAGACCATCGGTGTTCCTTTTGGACGGGCGAGGGTTAAGCACAAGCTACGTTTCCCAGATATTGGCAATGATTTCGCTTCCCTTGTAAACTAGTTTGAATAGATGCACAGCTACCACATGTTACCTTTTTGAACCTGCTTTAGTGCGTATAGCAGTTATGAACAGTTCTGATCTACATATGTACAGCCTCAACAAATTCAGGAAGACTTTACAGCATGCACCGTGCATTTTCGATAAGAAGTCCAGCAGTGAACTTTTTTCTTTTTCTTTCTGGAAGACATGATCAAGGAAACAACGACAAGTGTAGCTGCACTCGATGTCATTGCTTCTGAGACAACGGCGACACGGCAATAAACATTTTGGAGAACGTGCTTTTTCGGCTTTGGTCGCAAGTGGCAGTTACCAAATTTCCATGGTTATTCTGCCGTCTAAATATGACCTCATGAGGCATTGGCGGACGGAGGGGGTATTCCGGCCATGACCCACTAATTGGTCTGTGGAGCACCCAAATTGCACGTCCCACCCCCCGGAGGAGCGGTTTACGAGGTGACATCCCCATTGGAAAAACATGGCAAAATATGTGTTATGCTGTAAAAGTCACAGCTATGATTGAAAAGGCTCGGATATGTCAGAAAAAATATTCGTGGTTACCCTTCCACGGATTGCATGGACAATATTTGCCCTTCAACTCTCGCCCCCACCGGGGTCAAGGATGGCCCCCTTAGGTTTTTTCCGAATAACAGAAAAACTGTGAGGCGCAGCACCGTGGTTGAGAGGTTTACTTCTCAACCCATCATTTTTTCACCATCCATAGATTTTTTAACCCCGAATCACACTAGGTCAGGTCACCAGGTAAGGTCAACCAAGGTCACCTCACTTTAAATTTTGAGCTCCACCGTAGCTGCATTTTGCCGATCAATTTGAAAATTGCTACACTTGATGACCCCTCCATGCTGTAAAAAAATTTCATCCAGGATATTACGAATTTGCGACCTGAGTTCAGGTCACGAGGTGACCTCTCCCATAGAAAAACATGGGGAAAAGCTCCCTTATGGTCTAAAAGTCACAAAGAATGATTGAAAATGCTCAGATTGATCAGAAAAGCATTCTTGATCACCCTCTCACGGATTCCAGGGGCAATATTTTCCCTTGACATATGTGAGGTAATCACAGATCACCAAGGGTCAAAAACAATACTTTTACTATAAATTTTGACCTAATTAAGCTGGAGCGCTGAATCAAACGTAATCGTATATGTCTCGTCATTGGCTTTCATTTGATATACGGAAAGGTCACTTTGTGACCTTTCGTGACCTTAGGTCACGTTAGGTCACGAGGAGCCCTTTGGAGGTCAAACCACTGGCGGGGGTCAACATATTTCACATGGCGGAGAAAGCCCTGGAATTTTGCTATCAAATGTATCTTACCAGATCTCAATAACTCTAATGGCATGGAAGTTCTGCCCAAGTTTCTTAACATGCACCCCGCTGGGGTCCCTAGCATGACGCGCCCCGCTGGGGGGGCGTTTTCGCCCCCCTACGTATCTCATTTCTCACGAAAGCTGGCAAAAAATTACGGCCGACGTTCGAAAGCCCTTGACAAGACGAACATATCTTATAAAAAATGATGTCAGGTCGATATTGAGGTCAGCATAGGTCAAAGAAGGTTCCATAGGCTTACAACAGAGCAGTGTACGTTTCTCTCTCTAGATCTGTACTCAGTGGAGCTACAGCAAATCTTTATGCATCATTCGATTCCTCTAATCTCAGCAAATTGAATGATGTATGATATGACCTTGCTAGGTCAAATGTGAAAATGACCTGACCTCGAGCTAGGTCAGGGTCACAGAGTGACCTGGTATGGTCATGCTGCATATCAATCGACTCCCTGTGACAATATAAGCACAATTCAGGCAAACTGGGAGCTTTATCTCAATTCAGTCAGAAGAAATTGGCAAAACAATCACTCTGTGTTCCCGTGACCTGACATGACCTTTGAGAGGTCAGATGCTGAAAAACTCATGTTTATGGCCAAGATCGTGGTAAGGTTATACGGTTTGAGGATTTTCAGCTTTATCTATCCAGTATTTACTGAAAACAAGCCCATTCTATTTTTCACCATAGACTTAAAATGGGGTGACCAAAAATTGATCCCACCTTAGGTCAACAATATCGAAATTCCGAGATAGCAGATTTGTAGACCCTTATGATCTCATCATATTGTGAAAGTTTCAAACTGATCGGTTTGCTGATGTTACCTAGGCGCAGCTTCACAGTCGTGATTTTAGGGTTTTGATGTAGGGTCACTTGACCTTTAATAGCTCCTTGACCTGACATGACCTTACCTAAAGAATTTGGTCAGGTGTGTAAAATTGATCAGGGATAAGGTACCGTGAGTTTTGTTGTTCTGCGTCTCTTCGTTTTTGCGTTATCTGGTGAAAACCAGGAGGTGGGAGCGAAATTCTCCCCCTCCCCAGCGGGGCGCGTGTTAAGCATTGCTTATTTTAGTGCAAATAGCCTATCGTGACCCAACTCGACTTCTGAAAGTCAAACCATTAACCTGAACGTTTTAACATTTTCGGTAAAATCATGCTGAAATTACATGAGCCTTCCAATGCACTTCGAAGATTTCCACTAACCCCAATATTTTCGGAATTAGAGGGGCCATCGATGGCCCCCGGTGTGGCGAAGGTGGCACCGGACCCCTGCTTGGGCACGGGTTAACATATTGGAGGTCATCAAAGGTCACCAGGGGTAAAAAGCAGCATATTGACGATAACTTCTGACCCTAATCAGGCTGGGGCGTCGAATTAAACTTCATCGTGTTTGTCCCGTTACTGGCTTTCATTTGATATTAGCAAGACCACTTTGTCACTTCCCTCAGGTCGGGAGGTCATTATGTTCCACATAGCGGAGAAAGCCGTGGAATATTCCTATAAACTTTACTTTGCCTCGATAGATCTAATGGCATGAGAGCTATGCTCATTTGGCGTAATCGTTACATTTTTTTAGTGAAAGTGGCCCGACCCAACATGGATTAACTTCTGGAGGTCGAACCATTAACCTGAGTAAAACATATGGAGTAAACCCATACTAAATTAACATGGGCTTCCCAAGCCACCTACAGATTTGCTTCAACCCCAATATTTTTGGAGGTAGAGAGGGGCGATTGATGCCCACCGGTGGGGTAAAGGTGGCACTGGATCCCCATTGGGGCGCGGGTTAAAAAGACCCCCGATGGCAGCAGCCCTACCCCCGGTTAGGCGGAAGTGGCACCTGATGCCCGAGTTGGAAGGGAAATGCAAATCAGGAAAACAATCTTAACAATTGCATTTTTTTGAGCATATCGTTGGGAATTCTACTGCGATGGAACTCCCCTGGAGCTATAGAAGGGCATGTAATCTCTAACAGCAGCATCCATGGGGGATACCGGTTCTCCGATGGGAAAGGTGGAGCACTCGGAAGAGTGGCACCTTTTTGTACCTGATTCGTTTGTGAACATCAGCGAGAACAAACATTTGTACTTACAAACGCAAGCGAGTACAAACATGTGTGCATACCAATACTTCCGCTTTTGGACATAAGTTTTTGCGGTACTCAGCTCAACGAAACCTTCCAATAAGTTTATTGTCATTTCATGGAATGTTAAAAAATTATTAGTTGGTACATTTCTAGTACCAGTTGATGCTATGTAGTTTGCCTATCTCCTCGAATTAGGGGCGCAGCAGCAGCGTAGCTGGCTGCCACGCAGCCGGCCCGGGTTCAAGGCCCGGCAACTTCCCTGAACAAGGAGCAAGCTGGCTCCCGAGAAAACCTTCCAACAGGGTAAGAGTTGGAGACGCCATATGACCCTGGCAGTTGGTGTGGCGATAACAGGGGCGCAGCCAGACCTTTGGTATGGGAGCACACCACTTTTGAGGGGCATCCCGGGAGAAAAAGGGCACTTTTTTAACGTAATCTAAAAAAGTTACTATATCTTAATTTATATCAACTTTTGGGTACTTTTGACTGAAGAAAAATGTCAATGGGGCATTGACGGAGAAAGAAAAAATGATTAAAACCGGAAAGAAGTGTCACCGAAATATCATGAAAGTAGCCAAAACACGACTGTTTCGGATACATTCAAGCCAACTCATGCAAGTACTTAACAGAGAAATCAGTATAACCTGTGATATATGTCGCTATGTGCAAGGTAAGACATTGGAGTCGAAACATGATTTGTTATGCCCTCTGGTTTTGCCCTGACGAGTGAGCCCTGGTTGAACGCGGGTTAAGTTCCTCAGTCCCCACAATGGCCGTGGGAGGAGTGGCCTAGTAACATTGGAAGAATACAATTTTGCTGCCAGAATAATTTTGGAGATACCTTTTTAACGTCTTTATTAAGTTCCATATTTTCAAAGACCGGTCCTAGTTGGAGTAAGGAATAGGCGAACAGGCCGGTGGTTTGGTTGGAAATGGTGTGACGGCTAAAAATTGTGAAAACTACTTCTTCATTTCAATAAATTTGTAGAAATCCTGATTTAGGAGACTGTGTTCTGAGCTCAGGGGCACATGCCTTTTTATCACCCCTTCCCAGAATAAACCAGTGTAATAAGCAATTTATATAACCAGGGGTGCCTGGGCATCACAAGCCGTTTTAGCGATGGATCACTCCTCGTTAGCTCCATTTTACGAGAAGAGTTTGATCGTGCTCTTATTCCCCATCTATTCAAGACCAGCTCAGGTGGCTCCCTAGTGTGGACCAGAGCCCTTAGTAGCCTCCCCCACCCCCATCCCCTCAGAAGTGCATCCACGGAATAGACTAGCTCAGTGACCCCCCCGAGGTGATGGGAGTTGGCCTTGTCTTCGTATTCTCTGTCTATTATAGACCAGCTCAGGGGGCCTCAGATGCAGAACAGAGCCCCCAGAGCAGCTCATGCTTTACCCAGGGACTAGACTAGCTCAGTGACCCCAGAGATGGGGTCATCAGACTAGCTCAATGGGCCCCAGATAGGCTCATAGGGCCTTGAACCAGCACAAGGAGTCCTATGGGCCTCCGAGCCACTTTCGCCCTGGTGGGGGTGTTTGAACACCCCCTCTAACTCTGGGAACTATGCGGGATAACGAAAAATACGAAAGCCGGTGGATAGCTCATACAATTCCATGAAAAACTATGTCAGCCACTTTTTTCTCATGCCGATATTGACGTCATGACAGGTCAAAGAAGGTGACATTTTGAGTAGAGTTTTTGGTCTCTAGCATCTGACGGAGTCGAGTTAGAATAATTTTTAGACATCATTTGCTTCCTCCCGTCACGGCAAATCGAATGATATATAATATGACCATGCTAGGTCAAAACACAAAAATGGCCTGACCTCAGGTCAGGCCAAGGTCACTTTCCGACCTAGCATATTCAATATGCATTTCAATCGACTCGCAATGGCAATCCAAACGTAACGGTATCAAAATAAAAGCTGTATCATAATTCCTGCAAAGTTATTGACCTAAGACTAAAAACTGCTTAAGTAGGGCCCCAGATGACCTCTCAGAAGTCACAGGTCAAAAATTGCAGCATGAACCGGGAAAGCCCAGGATAGTACGATTTGGTGAATATTAACCCTATTTCCGTCAGGCTCCCGGCTACCCCTATTTCCGGCAGGGGGGGGCAATATCGGCCCCCCAAGATCTCGTAATCTAACCGGCCGATTTTGAAAATTCAAAGTGCCATAGATTCCTCTGCTGCTAAACTTTATTTTGAAAAAGAAAATTTCAAAATTTTTATTTTTTAGGAGAAGGTCGTGCAAAATATACAATTTTTGTGTATTTTTTTAGATTTTCCATAACCCTTGTCTCTGTTGTACGATTTTCACAAAACTAGTTCAGATTTACAAATAATTGACCCAAAATTTTCATATACTCGAGTTACGCAAAAATTCGAAAGTCAATGGCAGTTCCAGGACCAGGACTATGAGGGGAAATATATACAACCTAAAAAGTTTTTGTTACGCGGATTAGAAGCCGTCATATACTGCTTGGCATCTTTGACACATAAATAAATGAGAAAAAAAGTGAAAAACTCATCAGGGGCGGATGCAGTAAGGTAAAACAGTGGGGTAAAATACATACCAACAATATGCGAATGGTATGCATGAGTATATTAGTCCCTCGACTAGTTGAAATTTAATTTCTGATAATTTTCACCCTCCCATGGCAGCTCTGGGAAAGGGGGTGATATAGGCGGATCAAGGACTCGTCGTGGGGGGGTGGGGGTGATTGGAAACACATTTTCAATATACAACGATATTGGGTCGCGGCGGTGATACTGGCTGGGAATATACATTTTGAAAATGTGTAGTGACTGGACACGCCTCTGGTAATCTAGAATTGGGTTATAACTATTTTGAATTTTCATATACCCAATTGTATTCGCCCTGACACGGCTGTAAGCAGTCTTCTCACTTACTAACGTTTAGTCCTTCTTGATAACATTCCCCCCATTTTGAACTGCTGTAACCGCCCCTGATGAATACAAATAGTGACAATTGTGAATGCACTATCATCTCACATAAAAAATGATATAATAAAACCATATAACTGGTATCAGGATCAGCAGAGACGGCTTCCTTTTACAAAAAACCCATCGCATACGATAATACTTGGTTTGTGGATAGAACCTCCCCAAAACCCAGCCATAGCTCCGCCCCTGGTAAATATATAATCTTGAAAATTTCAGAAAACCTGCCTGTACTAGTTTTAGGAAAAGTCAGGAAGTTTCAAAGTTCTATCGCAAGCCTTTTCGGAGATATTCTCGAAAAACCTGAAGGGGGGCAATATTAGCCCCCCTGCCGGAAATAGGGTTAAGGTATTCTCAGCTGCTCTGTATCTACACAAATACAACCCATTTTCTGTTTTTCCATGCTTTTCTAATGGAGTTCACAATCCACACCTGACCCTAGGTCATCGATATGAAAAATCCCGGAATACATTTTGCATCACTCGATGGGCCCATTATGTGGTATAAGTTTCAACCCGATAGATTCACCCATTTCTTACTTATGCCACCTTAAACATTTTTGGAGGTGAGGTCACTTGACCTGCACTGGTGACCCGACCTATGATGACCCAACTTAAAAAAATTTGAAAAAAAGTTGCGGAATTAATTAAGGGTAAGGTGTGCAAAGTAGGGCGGTGCTTTGCCCGCTGTTTTTCGTACTGCCAGAAAAACCCCAGGGGGTGTTCAAACACCCCCCACCGGAGCGAGGGTTAAAGAACTCTCACAAGCTCAGCGCTCAGACCAGCTCATTATCCCCTAATGGCCCATACCAGGTCAGGGCACCCACAGAACACAGATCTGCTCTTGGGCCCCAGATCAGCTCTTGGGCCCCAGATCAGTTCAGGGGCCTCAATTCAGGCCAAGGGGCAAGATCAAGTCAGGGTGCAAAATCAGCTCAGGGATCCCTAACCAGGCCGGGGCACATTCAGTTTAGGGGCCCCAGAGCTGCCCAGGGGACACCAGATCGGCCCACAGGGCACCAGATCAGCTTCGGGGACAAGGAACCAGATCAGTGGTCCCCAACCAACTCGGGACCCAGATCAGCTCGGGGTACCAGATCAAGTCAGGAGGCACTTAATCAGCTCAGGAGCCCCATACCAGCTCAGGGGCTCTTATCAGCCTATGTGGGCCCGGCTCAGTTCAGGGCGCCAGAGTGCTGAAGAAATTACTTAATCAACTCAGGAGGCCCAGATCAGCTAAAAAAGGCACCAGATTGGCTTAGGGGACACCAAATTAGCTCAAGGGGCGCCAGGCTAGCTCAGAGGGCATAAAATGGGCTTAGGAGGCTCAATGATGATTCAGGAGGCACCAGATCGACTCAGGGGGCATTATTTTAGCTAAGGGGGGCAACATATCTGCTCAGGGGGCACCGGGTCGATCAGTCCGGGGGCCTAGATCAGCTGTTAGTCCCCAGACTAGAGCAGGGGCATATATCAGTTCAGGGAACACAAGGTCAACTCAGGGTGCACCAGATCATCTAAGGAGACATCAATAACCAGCCCAGGAGGCACCTGATCAGCTCAAGAGGTACCATATTGGCTCGGGGGACAGTAGATCAACTCCGGGAGGCATGAGATTAGTTCAGGGGGCCAGATCAGTTTGAAGGGCACTTAAACAGTTAATAGGGCACCAGGCAAGCTCGGAGGCATCAGACTAGCTCAGAGAGCATAATATAGGTTCAAGAGGCACAATAATTTGCTCAGTGCGCACCAGATTGACTCAGGGGCACCATATTAGCTTAAAGGGCACGTGATCAGCTCAAGGGGCCAAAACCAGCTCAGTGTGCACCAGATGAGCTCAAGGGGCACCAGATTATCTCCGGCCGTACGATTACGATTAAGAGCGACGATGAGGCAATAGCTGGAAACGGATTACGTACCCATACTCTTCCTGGGTGCTTGGAAAGGCGACAGAATACCCTAGCTGACCAAAAAAGGCATTAAACTGTCAAACAATAGCTTTTATAGCTAAATGCCATTTAGTTGCATCAAGGTTCAACGGCGCAGGGCGCTAAATTTCAAGCGGCACGGCCCAAAAGGGGTACACAGCCTAGCGATAAAAGGGCACCCCGGCACCGATGGGGGCACGTGCCCCCGTGCCCACCTCCCCCTGGCTGCGCCTCTTGTCGATAAGCCCCGGAATTATTATCTCCTCGAATAAAGGTTTTATGTATGGCTCCAAGAACCCTATACATGCTTTTTGGAAATATTGATATCTATCCATATCACAATACAATCAATATTGATGTCGCTAGCGCCGCTCTCCATACAGGAGTGCAAACTGTTTTCAATGGTAAGAATTGTCTCCACAATAAGTGCCGGAATCCTTGCCCCCCTAAACTTTCCGGCTAGATCCGCCCCTGAGCGGCGGTGGATTCAGTTCGTCAGTTACATTCAGTCAAAATTCAGTTACAGGGTGAAGGGAACAAAATTCATTTCAGCTTGGCCACCCTGTTAACTTCCTATCCCTCAGTGCACTCCGTAGACTTTCGTGCTTTTTGGTCATCTAGCGGCACAGTTGTATACCAAAGGTTACAAGAGACGTCGCAAGAACTGT
This sequence comes from Lepas anatifera, assembly GCA_034440635.1. Lineage (NCBI taxonomy): Eukaryota > Metazoa > Arthropoda > Thecostraca > Lepadidae > Lepas > Lepas anatifera. The sequence continues at coordinate 13,658 of JAOTON010001521.1, forward strand.
GGCTGATTTTATTTGTGGGTAGTTTAATCTGTGGGCGGTTTGTTCATTCGGGTGGATGTTGTGCATCAGCTGTGGGCGCTTTTAAGTGTGGGCGATTTTAACTGTGGTCATATTTATCTCTCCCTAACAGGGCATTTTGTGGCCTATTTGAGCTGTGGGCAAAATAATGTGTGGGCGATTTAAGCCGTGGGCGATTTTGGTGTGGACGATTTTGACTGTGGGCGATTTAAGCCGTGGTCGAATTAAGCTGTGGTCGTTTCGTTTGTGGGCGACTTGAGGTCTCCCCATTTGTTATGGGACATGCTAGTACTACACTGCCGACTCCAACAGCCATAACTCAAAATCTGAACCGTTGCAGTAACTGCTTAGCTTTTCAATATGCTAATAGATTACTACTTTTTTCTACAAATTTGTATCTTTTGGTGAGGTTTCGTTCACTAGAAACTGTTTTATTAGACTTTTTGTTAACCGGAAGTAGGGTCAGTTACTGCCAGAACTAGGTGCCAAAACTCAACTTACGAAATAATGTAACAATCGCTTAGAAAATCTTTTATGCCGACCTAAAATTAGTAATGCTTAAAATTTGACCCCTTTCACGATGTTTCTTTTTATGGCAACTGTAAACTTGTAGGTTAAAAATACACTACTTTTATTACGGCGGAATAATTTTCGGTACCTTTAGTGTTCATGCTACTGCCAAAACTCAAATTCCGAACCATTGCAACAACTACTTAGCTTTTTCATCTTGAAATATATGTCTGCTTTTTCTACAGATTTGTATCTTTTGGTGAGGTTTCGTGGGCTAGAAACTGTTTGATTAGACTTTTTGTTAACCGGAAGTAGGATCTATGACTACCAGAGCTGGGTGCCAAAACTCAACTCGTGAATAAATACAACAATCGCTTAGAAAAGCTACATACCGAGCTAGAAATAGTCATTTTTAAAATTTGTAGCTTTTCACGATGTTCCTTTCCAGGAGAACTGTAAAATCATAGGTAAAAACCTCACTATTTTTATTACAGCGGAATACTTTCTGTTGCTCTTGGTGTTCATGCCCGGAACCGAAAATTGCATACCAGATCAGAAATAACCCAGCATTCTTCCCCATATCCCAAGATATCAATAATTCCCCATACCAGGAGCAGGGGCGTACTTAAAACGTTGTGAACACAAGAAACAACGACAGCGCATAGGCGGATTCAGGACTTCCGGCGGTGGGGGGGCGCCATGCGGAACAGGGGACACCACTTTTGACCGGCAAAACCTATCAGGTGAGCACAAAATCTTGTTGGTGGGTACTGATTTTCGCAACCGGAGCGGGGATGGGAAGCTACATTTCAGGGGGCGACATAGACCTTGCAGGGGGCGCCGAGGGCTGATCGGGGGAGGGCGCGGGACCTCTGCCCCCTGGATTCGCCTATGCGACAGAGGCGTGCTAAGACTGCTGGAAAGGAGTGCAATTGGAAAAGGCGTTCAAACGAGACTGCTGGTAACGAGATGTATTCTACAGAGGCGTGCTCAGAAGGTTAGGAAAAGGGTACAGTTGGCAAAGGCGTGTCCAGAAGACTGCTAGTAGGAGCATGTAATGCAGACAGGCGTGCTCAGAGTGCTAAAAAAGATATATAGTACAAAAGCGATCTCAGAGTGTTGGAAAAGAGTACATTGTACAGAGTGGTCTCAGATTGTTCGGAAGGGGTTGCAAGTAGAAAAGGCGTCTCCAAAAGACTGCTGGTGGGGATGATTTATTCAGAGGCGTGTTCAGAAAGCTGGGAAGAGGTGCAATTGGCAGAGACGTGTCCAGATCAGTGGCGTAGCCAGAGGAGTCGTTGGGGACCACGGACCCCCTTGGGCAGATCTTGTGCACTGGAAAACACGAGCATTGAACTGGAGGGCCCCTGAGCTTGGTCGCACGGGACCCCCGAACTTAGTTTCAGAGGGCCCCTGGGCTTGATCTCAGGGGCCCCGGAGCTAGTGTACGACTGTCCTCCGAGCTTAATCTCGGGGACCCCGAGCTTAACGCGCGCATTGACGGGGGGCAGGTACCCGCCCCCTCGGGTTTTACGGAGATAGCAGAAAAATGGCGGCGCGTAGCGCCGCCGTACTTGGTATACCTTTTCCCTCATCATTTTTACAACGTCTGTGAAAATTTCAAGATTAGGTCATCTCAGGTCAGGTCACCAGTACAGGTCAAGTGACCGGACCTCAAAAAAAGTTTAAGATAGCATAAGTCGGAGCAGGGTGAACTTATCCGATTGAAACTCATATCACATAATGGTCCCACCGAGTTCTCTAAAATATGTTCCGGTATTTTTGATATCGATGACCTAAGGTCAGGTACGAGGCATGACCTCTCCATTGGAAATACATGGAAAAATGGTTTTTACGGAATAACTCAGTAACAGATGGTGATATAGCATTTATTTTAGCTGCATTAGACTCGCCTGGGCTTTGCGGTTCTAATGATATGCATTTTATATAATTTGACCCTGACCTGACCTCAGGTCAGGTCAAATCCTTGATTTGACCTAGCAAGGCCAAATTATATATCATTCGATTCGGCTTGCTAAGAGGATTCATATAGTTCAAATCGTTTTGCTCTATCTTTACTTGTTCAGATGTAATGGCCGAAAAACTGAATTTACATGTTATCCCTATGACGGACATGTTTTGACCTCTCGTGACCTTAAATGTGACCTGAAAAAAATGGTTCAAATGTTTTCGATGGAGAAGTGGATGGGCAGCCCAACGCCGTTTACCGTTTTTCGCTACCTACCGTGGTTGTCGAGATCTTAGGGGAGCGGGTACCCGCTCCCCCCCGTCAATGCGAAGGTGGCTCAGACCCCCGTCAATGCGCGTGTTAATGTCAGATTGCCCTCCAAACTTGATCTCGGGGTCCCCGAGCTTGGTCTCAGTGGCCCTTGGTTGGTCTCGGGGAGTTCCCCGAGCCTGGTCTCAGGGGTACTCCGGTATCGAGGGTTCCGAAGTATCAAACATTGATCTTGGGGCCAACTGAGCTTGGTCTCAGGGGGCCCCTGAGTTGGTCTCAGGGACCCCTGAGCTTGGTCTCTGGGGGCCCAAGCTTGGTCCCACGGACCTTTTCTTCTTTGTCCCACCAGCCTTTCGATCTTGATCTCACGGGCCTTTCGATCTTGGTCTCAGGGGCCCCGAGCGTGGGGTCAGGGGTCCCTCGAGCTTGGTCTCAGGGACCCCAAGCTTGGTCTCAGGTGTCCCCCCGAGCTTTGTTTCAGGAAACCCCCGAGCTTGGTCCCAGGGGACCACCGAGCTTGGTTTCAGTGGCCCGAATTTGGCCTCAGGGGCCTCCGAGCTTGGTGTCAGGGGTCCCTCGATCATCGCTATCGAGGGCTCCGGATTAGCGAACATTGATATCGGGGGCACCTGAGCTTGGTCTCAGGGGCCCTGAGTTGGTCTCAGGGTTCTGAACTTGGCCCAGGGGCCCAAATTGGGGCCCCTGGGATCTTAGTATTAAGATCTTAAGAAGGCCCGTGGGACCGATCTTAAGATTGGTCCCACGGGCGTTTTGATCTTGGTCTCACGGTCTTTCGGTCTTGGTCTCAGGGAGCCCCCTGAGCTTGGTCTCAGGGCCCCCAAAGCTTGGTGTCAGGGGACCCTGAATTTAGTTGCAGGGGACCCCTGAGCTTGGTCTCAGAGGACCCCCAAACTTAGTCTCAGAGGACCCCCAAGCTTGGTCTTAGTGGCCTGAGCTTGATCTCAGTGGGCTCCACGAGTTTGGTCTCAGGGGACCCAGGAGCTTGTCCTCAGTGGCCTGAGCTTGGTCTCAGGGGGCTCCACAAGCTTGTCCTCAGTGGCCTGAGCTTGATCTCAGGGGGCTCCACAAGCTTGGTCTCAGGGGCCCTCGATCATCGGTATCAAGGGCTCCGGATTATCAAACATTGATATCGGGGGCCCCTGAGCTTGGTCTCAGGCGCCCCGAGTTAGTCTCAGGAACCGTAGCCTGGTCTCAGGGGCCACAAGATTGGTCCCACGGGCCTTTTGATCTTGGTCTCACGGCCTTTTGGTCTTGGTATCAGGGGTTCCCCGAGCTTGGTCTCAGTGGCCTGAGCCTAGTGTCAGGGGCGCCATGGGCTTGGTCTCAGAGGCCCCATGATCGTCGGTATCGGGGGCTCCGAAGTATTGAACATTGATCCTGGGACCCCTGAACCTGGTCTCAGGGCGGCCTGAGCTTGGTCTCAGGGGACTTCCTGAACTTGGTATCAGGGCAGCCTGAGCTTGGTTTCAGGGGACCCCCAAGCTTGGTCTCAGGTGCTTCAAACTCGGTGCCACGGGCCTTTTGATCTTGTTCCCACGGGATTTTCGATCGTGGTCTCACGGGCTTTTCGGTATTGGTTTCAGGGGGCCTCCGAGCTTGGTCTCAAGGGCCCCCGAGCTTGGTCTCAGAGGACGCCCAAACCTTAGTCTCAGAGGACACCAAGCTTAGTCTCAGTGGGCTCCACGAGCGCGGTCTCAGGGGCACCTCGATCATCGGTATCAAGGGCTCCGGATTATTGAACATTGATATCGGGGGCCCCTGAGCTTGGTCTCAGGGGCCCTGAGTTGGTCTCAGGGGCCCGAACTTGGTCCCAGGGGCCCCAAGATTGGTCCCACGGGCCTTTCGATCTTGGTCTCACGGGCCTTTCGATCTGGGTCTCATGGGCTCCCGAGCTTGGTCTCAGGGGCCCCCGAGTTGGTCTAAGGGGCCTGAGCTTGGTCTCAGGGCCCCAAACTTGGTCCCACGATCCTTTCGATCTTGGTCTCACGGGCCTTTGGATCCTGATCTCAGGGAGCCCCGAGCTTGGTCTCAGAGGATCCCCAAACTTGGTCTCAGTGTGCTCCACGAGCATGGTCTCAGGGGCCCTTGTTCATCGGTATCAAGGGCTCCGGATTATTGAACATTGATATCGGGGGCCCCTGAGCTTGGTCTCAGGGGCCCTGAGTTGATCTCAGGGGCCCTGAGTTGGTCTCAGGGGCCCGAACTTGGTCCCAGGGGCCCCAAGATTGGTCCCACGGGCCTTTCGATCTTGGTCTCACGGGCCTTTTGATCTTGTTCCCACGGGATTTTCGATCGTGGTCTCACGGGCTTTTCGGTATTAGTTTCAGGGGCCTCCGAGCTTGGTCTCAAGGGCCCCCGAGCTTGGTCTCAGAGGACGCCCAAACCTTAGTCTCAGAGGACACCAAGCTTGGTCTCAGTGGGCTCCACGAGCGCGGTCTCAGGGGCACCTCGATCATCGGTATCAAGGGCTCCGGATTATCGAACATTGATCTCGAGGGCCCTGACCTTGGTCTCAGGGGCCCTGAGTTGGTCTCAGGGGCCTGAACTTGGTCCCAGGGGCCTCAAGATTGGTCCCACGGGCCTTTTGATCTTGGTCCCATGGGCCTTTCGATCTTGGTCTCACGGGCCTTTTGGTCTTGGTCTCATGGGATCCTGAGCTTGATCTGAAGGGGGTCCAGAGCTTGGTCTCAGGGCCCCCTTCGAGCTTGGTCTCAGGGGGGCCCCTGAGCTTGGTCGCAGGGGCTCCGGTTGGTCTCAGGGGCCCGAGCTTGGTCTCAGGGCCCCAAACTTGGTCCCACGGTCCTTTTGATCTTGGTCCCACGGGCCTTTCGATCCTGGTCTCACGGGCCTTTCGATCTTGATCTCAGGGGGCCCAGCGAGCTTGGTCTCAGAGGACCCCCAAGCTTGGTCTCAGTGGCCTGAGCTTGGTCTCAGTGTGCTCCACGAGCATGGTCTCAGGGGCACCTCGATCATCGGTATCAAGGTCTCCGGATTATGGAATATTGATATTGGGAGCCCCTGAGCTTGGTCTCAGGGGCCCTGAGCTTGGTCTCAGGGGCTTCAAACGTGGTGCCCCGGGCACTTTTGATCTTGGTCCCACGGGCTTTTCGATCTTGGTCTCACGGTCTTTCGGTCTTGGTATCAGGGGTTCCCCGAGCTTGGTCTCAGGGCCCCCGAGTTTGGTCTCAGGGGACCCGCAAGCTTGGTCTCAGAGGATCCCCAAGCTTAGCCTCAGTGGCCTGAGCTTGGCCTCAGTGTGCTCCACGAGCATGGTCTCAGGGGCACCTCAATTATCGGTATCAAGGTCTCCGGATTATCGAACATTGATTTCGGGAGCCCCTGAGCTTGGTCTCAGGGGCTTCAAACTTGGTGCCCCGGGAACTTTTCATCTTTGTTCAACGGGCTTTTCGATCTTGGTCTCACGGCCTTTCGGTCTTGGTATCAGGGGTTCCCCGAGCTTGGTCTCAGAGCCCCCGAGTTTGGTCTCAGAGGGCTCCACGGGCCTGTTCTCAGAGGTTCCTGAACCCCAAGACTAACTTCCGGATGTCGCTGAGACTGACTCTCGGAAGCAATCTGAGACTAACTTTTGGGTGCTCCCTGAGATCTGCTCTCGGGGCCCCTTATGCAAAAATGGGGGCACAGCCTGAGGATAAGTCTCAAGGGCTTCCAGCATTGTCCCTGGGGGTCCCCTGAGACCAGCACTCTGCGCATCAAGTGAGACTATCTCTCGGACCCTCAGATTAATCTCGGGGCCACCTGAAAGTAAATATTTACTCCTGAGAGAGACGCCCGTGAGACTATGGGCCCCCCTGAGACCGACACTCGTGGGGAGGGACCCCTGAGACCAAATTTCAGAAGTCCCCTAAAACTGACTCTCGGGGTCCCCTTGACCGACTTTTGAAGTTCTCAGAGACTGACTCTCAGGGACTCGCTGAAATAGACTTTCGCGGGCCCTGAGAACCATTCTCTGGGGCCTCTGGGACTAGCTCGGCCCCCACTGATACCGACTCTCAGGGCCCACTGAGACCGACACTCGGGCCCCCTGAGACCAACTCTCAGGGGCCCCCTGAAATCTACTTTCGGGGGCCTTGAGACCGACTCTTAGGGCGAGGGCCCTAAAGCCGACTCGAGACGCCTTGAGAACGAATCTTCAGGGTTCCCTGAGTCTGACTCTGGGGGCACTGTGATCAGAGAATCATTTGCAGTGGCTCAAATTAGCCCAAGGGGGGTCCGCAGACTCCTAGGACCCCCTTGGCTATGCCACTGCATCCATACATTCGAGGGCCCTCCGGGATCAACATTTGAATGCCCCTGAAATCATTGCTTGTCCCCCCCCACCGAGACCAATACTACTGATGCCCTTCATAGTAATGCACGGGGGGCTCCTAAGACCAAGCTCAGGGTCCCAATTAGATCAGGCTCGGGGACACCGTTAGGGTCATGCTCGCGCTTACCTCAGGAGTAACTCGACACCGATGTTCGGGGGCTCCCCAGATAAATATTCGGAGCCCCTCGAGACTGATGCTCTGTACTCTGGAGCCCCTCGATACCGATGCTTGGGGGCCCCTGAAGCCTGGGGCTTCTGAGGCCAAACACAACATTCTGTGAGGCCAATGCGCGTTCCTCACTCGTGAGGCCATCGATATCGATAGTTGGGGGTACTCCGATATCAATATTGCCCCCCTTGAGATCAATGTTCAGCACTCCAGTGCCATCGTTACCGATGCTCGGGGACCAAGCTCGGGGCCCCTGAGACAAATCCCGGGGGAAGGGCCCTGAAACCAAGTTCGGAGGATCCCTGACACCAAGTTCGGGGAACCCCTGAGATGAATCTCGGAGGGTCCCTGAGACCAAGCTCAGGGCCCCCCTGAGACCAAGCTCGGGAGCCCATGAGACCAAGACAAAAAGGCCCGTGAGACCAAGATCGAAAGGCCCATGGGACCAAGATCAAAAGACCCGTGGGACCAAGCTCGGGGCCCCTGAGACCAACTCAGGACCCCCTGAGAACAAGGTCAGGGCCCCTGAGATCCATGTTCGATAATACGGAGCCCTTGATATCGATGATCAAGGGCCCCTGAGATCATGCTCGTGGAGCACACTGATACTAGGCCTAAAGGTTCCTCTGAGACCAAGCTCGGGGCCCCCTAAGACCAAGATCGAAAGGCCCGTGAGACCAAGATCGAAAGGCTCGTGGGACCAAGATCAAAAGGCCCGTGGGACCAAGTTTGGGGCCCTGAGACCAAGCTTGGGCCCCTGAAATCAACTTGGGGCCCCTGAGACCAACCTCAAGGACCCCCTGAGACCAAGATCGAAAGGCTCGTGGGACCAAGATCAAAAGGCCCGTGGGACCAAGTTTGGGGCCCTGAGACCAAGCTCGGGCCCCTGAAACCAACTCGGGGCCCCTGAGACCAGGCTCGGGCGCCTGAGACTAACTCGGGGCGCCTGAGACCAGGCTCAGGGGCCCCGATATCAATGTTTGATAATCCGGGGCCCTTGATATCGATGATCGAGGGCCCCTGAGACCAAGCTTGTGGAGCCCTTTGAGACCAAGCCCAGGCCATTGAGGACAAGCTCGGGGTCCCCAGAGACCAGGCTCGTGGGCCCCTGAGACCAAGCTCAGATTCCTCCTGAAACCAAGACCGAAAGGTCCTTGAGACCAATATCGAAAGGCCCATGGGACCAAGTGTTTGGGGCCCTGAGACCAAGCCGGGGCCCCTGAGAACAACTCAGGGCCCCCTGAGACCAAGGTTAGGGCCCCCGAGATCAATGCTCGATAATCCGGAGCCCTTGATACCGATGATCGAGGTGCCCCTGAGACCAGGCTCGTGGAGCCCACTGAGACCAAGCTCAGGCCACTAAGACCAAGCTTGGGGGTCCTCTAAGACTAATTTTGGGGATCCTCTGAGACCAAGCTCCGGGGGTCCCCTGCAACTAAGTTCGGGGTCCCCTGACACCAAGCTTGGGGGGCCCTGAGACCAAGCTCGGGGGCTCCCTGAGACCAAGACCGAAAGACCGTGAGACCAAGATTAAAAGGCCCGTGGGACCAATCTTAAGATTGGTCTCACGGACCTTCTTAACATCTTAAGACTAAGATCCCAGGGGCCCAATTGGGGCCCCTGGGACCATGTTCAGGCTCCTGAGACCCACTCAGGACCCCTGAGACCACGCTCAGGTGCCCCCGATATCAATGTTCGATAATCCGGAGCCCTTGATACCGATGATCGAGGTGCCCCTGAGACCACGCTCATGGAGCCCACTGAGACCAAGCTCAGGCCACTGACATTAAGCTTGGCGGTCCTCTGAGACAAAGTTTTGGGGGTCCTCTGAGACCAAGCCCGGGGGCTTCCTGAAACAAAGCTCGGGGGCACCTGAGACCAACTCGGGGCCCCCTGAGACCAAGCTCAGTTAGCCCCAAGATCAATGTTCGATACTTCGGAGCCCTCGATACCGGAGTACCCCTGAGACCAGGCTCGGGGAACTCCCCGAGACCAGCCAAGGGCCACAGAGACCAGGCTCGGGGTCCCCGAGATCGAGTTTGGAGGGCAATCTGACATTAAGCTCCGGGGCCCCTGATATCAAGCCCGGAGGCCCTTTGAGACTAACCCGCGCCCTGCCGGCGGTGCTGTTTTTTCCTCCTCTCGCCGTTTCTATGCGAATATCTACATCCAACTAACCGTCCCGATGATAATGCCCGGGGTAGCTGTTCCTATGTCAATTCTGCATCATTCCCGACAAACAGAAAGTAGGTACCTTTTCAACTTTTTGCGTAAAGCGAAAGTTATTAAGGTGATGTTCGCGCTTTTTTACTTACGCCGGGCAGTGGCGGCAGTGACGGATCCAAGGGGGGCCAGGGGCCCGGGCCCCCCTTAGCTCCGAAGCGCCCCAGTAAAGCTCAGCTCATATCGGGCGCCGAAGGCGCCCGATATGAGCGGCGCGCCTATACCCATTTCGTGCGCCAAGGTGGTAGATACCACTTATTCCACTTGAATGAACACATACTCCTTAAAACCATGGCAAAGCGCCTCTGCCCAAACACTAGACGCCTTTACTGGTCTTTTACGCCCCAGTAAAATGTTGAAGATGAAATTTAGAAAGCTAACAAAAGCGCCCCGGCAAAGAAAAGGCGCCACTAGATAGCAATATTGCGCCATGGGGAACTAATGCACCCCTGAGTAGCCTAGGCGCCCCCTGGATGAAGCGCCCCTGGGTAGCCTAGGCACCCCCTGGATGAAGCGCCCTACGGGTACCATATGCGCCCTTGGCTAGGAAAGGCGCCCCTGGGCACCAAAGGCAAATCTTGGTAACATAGGTGAACTGGACAACATAAGCGCCCTTTAGATAGAAATAGGCGCTTTAGGAAAATAAAATGCTCACCTTCGGTAGAAAAAGGCGCCCTTTGATAGCCTAGGCGCCCACTGGAAAAAGCGCTCTAAGGATGTCATATGCACCCTTGGATAGCAAAGGCGCCCCTGGACAGCAAAGACAACCCTAAGTGCTGTGGACAGCACAGGCGCCCCTGGGTAGGAAAGGCGCCCCTAGGAAGGCACCCCTTCGATAGAAAAACCGCCTTTAGATAGCCTAGGCGGCCCCCTGGATGAAGCGCTCTACGGATACTATATGCGCCCTTGGCTAGGAAAGGCGCCCCTGGGCAGTAAAGGCAAATCTTGGTAACATAGGTGCCCTGGGCAGCATAAGCGCCCCCTAGATAGAAATGGGCGCTTTAGGAAAATAAAATGCTCACCTTGGGTAGAAAAAGGCGCCCTTTGGTAGCCTAGGCGCCCACTGGAAAAAGCGCCCTACGGATGTCATATGCACCCTTGGATAGCAAAGGCGCCCCTGGACAGCAAAGACAACCCTAAGTGCTGTGGACAGCAAAGGCGCCCCTGGGTAGCAAAGGCGCCCCTAGGAAGGCACCCCTTCGATAGAAAAACCGCCTTTAGATAGCCTAAGCGCCCCTGGATGAAGCGCTCTACGGATACTATATGCGCCCTTGGCTAGGAAAGGCGCCCCTGGGCAGTAAAGGTAAATCTTGGTAGCATAGGTGCCCTGGGCAGCATAAGCGCCCCTTAGATAGAAATGGGCGCTTTAGGAAAATAAAATGCTCACCTTGGGTAGAAAAGGCGCCCTTTGATAGCCTAGGCGCCCACTAGAAAAAGCGCCTACGGATGTCATATGCACCCTTGGATAGCAAAGGCGCCCCTGGACAGCAAATACAACCCTGGATAACACAAGTGCCGTGGACAGCAAAGGCGCCCCTAGGAAGGCACCCCTTCGATAGAAAAGCCGCCTTTGGATAGCCTAGACGCCCCCTGGATAAACTAGGAGCCCGAGAAGAAAACGAGCGCCCCACTGGGAAGTACAGGCGCCCTCTGTATAACATAGATGTCCCTTATCCACCTTCAGCTGCCCTGCATTGGAGCAGCGCCCCCCAAGAGCAAAGGTACCCCTGGACAAAAAGCCGCCTCCTGGTATCAAAGGCGCTCCTAGATAACATATGCGCCCCTTAGATAGGAATAGGCGCTCCAGGAAAGCAAAATGCGCCCCTTGGTTAAGAAAGGTGCCCTTGGATAGCAAAGGCGTCCCTGGACAGCAAAGGCAAATCTGGGAAACATAGGTGCCCTGGACAGAATAGGAGCCCCTTAGATAGAAATAGGCACTTCAGGAAAATAAATGCAAACCTTGGATAGAAAAAGTGCCCTTTGATAGTCCAGGCGCCCACTGGATAAAGCGCCGACGGATATCATATGCACTTTTAGATAGCAAAGGCGCCACTGGACAGCAAAGACAACCCTGGATAACACAAGAGCTTTGGACAGCAAAGGCGCCCCTGGATAGAAAAGGCGCCCCTAGGAAGGCACCCTTCGAAAGCAAAGGCGCCTTTGGATAGCCTATGCGCTCCCTAGATAAACTAGGTGCCTGAGAAGGAAAATGAGCGCCCCATTGGAAAGCACAGGCTCCCCCTGTATATTATAGATGTCCCTTATCCATCTTCAGCTACCCTGGATTGGAGCAGTGCCCCTCAAGAGCAAAGGCGCCGCTGGACAAAAAGGCGTCTCCGTATGTCAAGGGCACTCCTAGATAATATATGCACTCCTTACACAGAAATAGGCACTTCAGGGAAGTAAAAGGCGGCCTTTGGTTAGGACGGCGCCCTTGGACAGCCTAGGCGCCCTCTGCATAAAGCGCCCTACAGATATCATATGCGCCCTTGGATAGTAAAGGCGCCCCTGGACAGCAAAGTTAACCCTTCTTGAAATAGATGATCTGGACAGCATAGGCGGCCATGGATAAACTAGGCGCCTGAGAAAGAAAACAAGTGCCTCACCTGAGAGTACAGGCGACCCCAGGATATCATAGGTGTCCCTTTCCATCTTCAGCTGCCCTACTGTCTATGGTTTGGCACACCTGTCCGACAGTCGCGCGCTCTTTCACAGGGCTCGAGCGCTCAATTTTAGCATGGACTGCCTTTAACCACATTTCATTAACCTATAACTGAAGGCTTAGTGCTCCATCGCTGCAACCGGCTGCCTTTTTCAGTATGTGCGCCCGTTTCCGAGAACGCTGCCCTCACCAACCAGCAGTCCTCCCCGCTCAGCAGATGAGCGCCTCTTTCTGATAACTAGGCACTTTATTTCAGTGTTCGAGCGCCTTTTTTCAGAATTCTTATTCTCCATTTATTTTGGGCTCCTCCTGGATTGCAGAGGCGCCCCCTCAAGTGCAAAGGCGCACCTGGATAGAAAAGTGCGTTCCATGTTTGCAAAGGCGCTACAAGATAGCATATGTTCCCCTTAGATGGAAATAAGCACTCCAGGAAAGTAAAATGCTTTCTTTGGGTAGCAAAGGTACCCCTTAACAGCGAAGGCAGCCCTAGATAACAAAGGTTATCTGGACAGCATAGGTGCCCTTGGATAAACTGGTGTCCGGAAGAGAAAAATAGCGCCTCACCGGAGACAAAAAGCACCCCAGGATAACGTAGGGGCATGTATTTCAATCATGTCTGTGATTGAAAAATACACCTAGACAGCGTATGCGCCCCTGGATAGAAAGACACCCCTGGGCAGTAACGGCGCCCCTGGAAAGCAATAGTGCGCCCCTGTGGAGAAAAAAACCGTTTCCTGAATAACCTAGGCACCGCCCCCGAAATATCCGATGCCCGTGGATAGAACAGACTGCCTTGAATAAAACAGCGGCCCTGGATAGTAAAGGCGCCCTTTGATAGCATAAGCGTTCCTTAGCAACAATATGGGCGTTACATGAGATCAAGGTTCACGTGCACCTAAGCCCAATAATAGAGCAATCAATCGATGCCGAAGCACCCCTTAAAGCACGGGCGCCAAATTTCCTAAGAAGTAAAGGCGCCTCTGGGTAGCAAAGGCGACCCTCGACAGTGGTCTAGGTATTCCTGAATAACAGCAGCGTCCCTTGATAAGAATAGCCCCAAGATGGCACAGGTACCCTGTTGATAGGAAAAGCGCCCCTGAATATCAGAGGCACCCTAAATGAGGTGCCCATGGAGAGCATAAGGGCGCCCTATGCATAGCAAATTGGCGCCCCCTGGATAGCCTAAGCACCCTTTGCATAGGGTAGGCGCCACTGGGTAGTATAGGTTACCTTGAATAAAAATACGCCCCTCAATACCATGGTGAACCTGGATAAGAAAAAAGCTCCCCTTGGGCACTGGGTATCAAAGGCACCCCGGAACAGCAAAGATGCCCCTGGATAGCAGGTTGCGTCCATTGGGGAGCGAAGGCGCCCCCTGGGTGGCACAGGTGCCTCATCGAAGCAAAGCCCCCCCAGAGAGCATAGGTGTCCCTGATGAGCACAGGTACTCCTGGACAGCCCCTAAATGACGTTGCATAATGTTACGATTCCTATTATGACGTATGCTATTATATCAAAGTAAAGGTTATTCAGTGTTTAGATCAAGGTTACAGGTCAATTTTTAAGGTCACTGGCCTTGATGATCAAGGTTACAGATCAATTTTAAAGGTCACTGGCCTTGATGATCAAGGTTTGATCAAAGGTCATTGGTAAGCTTGGGCACAGCGCTAGTTATAGCGCAAATTAGGCATAATATGTTGGGTTGTGCCGTAATAGGTCAATGACCTTGAAGGACCTTGACCCCAAAAATTGCAGACATTGTTTAGAGCCTTCCCTTTTGGCCTCAGCCCTGTTCTAGAGTATTCGAGCCCCGTTCCGGCCCGTTGGGGGGGGTGCTTGAACACCCCCTCGAGGTCTCCCAGTGGCACAAATAAACGTCGGCGCGAAGCGACACAGTACTTGTCACACCTTATCATTGATCAATTCCGCAACTTTCCCTCAAAATTTAAGGTTGCGTCATCTCAGGTCAGGTCACCAGTGCAGGTCAAGTGACCTCACCCCAAAAAATGTTTAAGTTGGCGTAAGTAAGAAAAGGGTGAATCTATCGAATTCAAACTTGTACCATATAATGGGCCCAAAAAGTACTAATACATTTATTGCGGGATTTTTCCCATCGATGGCCTAGGGACAGGTACGAATCATGACCTCTCCATTGAAAATGCATGGGGTAAAACGGAAATTTGCCGAAAAATGTTCTATGTCTGCAGACGCCGCTTGGAATACCTTCGGATTCCCCAAATTATGGTATCTTAGGCCTCTTTATCGGTTCATGTTGCAAGTTTAGACATGTTACCTCTGAGAGTTCATCTGGGGCTTCCTAAGAAGGGTTTTAAGACTTGAGTTAATTGCGTTGCAGGAAATATTGATAAAATCCGTATTTTGATACCATTTTTATTGCCATTGTGAGTTGATTCATATGCATACTGACTATGCTAGGCTAGATGGTGACCTTGACCTAGCCTTAGGTCAGGTCATTTTTATGTTTTGACCTAGTATAGTCATATTATGCATTATTTGATGATTCGCCGTAGCGAGAGGAAGCGAAGTGTGCCTAAAAATGATTCTAGCTCAACTCTGGCAGATGCTAGAGTATATACACAGAGACATGTTGTAAGCTTTGTCTCGGGGGAGGGGCCCTAGCGCTGATCGCGGAAAAAATCCCCAATGGTCCACAGGGGCCCTCGGTAAGTCAGGAAATCTGGCGTGGGTGGAATCCGGTAGGAGGGATTTTGGGTCTCCAAAATCAGCTGAGGGGTCCGTGCCAGTTAAGGGGGCCCCAGATAAGGGCCCCCGACGAGCTCATTTGACCTCAGCGCCAACACAGGATTCTCAAGACCAGCGTGGGGTGCCTACCTATTTAAACGGTTTCTAAATATGCTCAGGAACCCAAAACTAACCCAGGGGTCCAATTTTCAACTCACGGGGCCCAGACACTCTGAGGGAAACCTGCAGAAGCTCAGAAGGCCCATAAAACTAATAGGGCCAGACTAGCAGGGTGCCTCGACGAACTAGTGCCCAGATACGCACAACGGGCCCCAAACAAGCTGAAGGGATGTATATCAGTTAAACGAAAACAATACCAACCCAGGGGACCCTGACCAGCTTAAGGGACACTAATGCAGCTTGGGGCTCAGAGCTCAGAGCTCTAGTTTTTAGCTCAGAGGGCTCAGGACCGGTTGAGGGGGCCCTATATCAATAAAAGGGCCCAAAAAGCTTAATAGGCTTCAGCGGCGACATATAGGTTTCAAGTTCAGTGTGAGAGCCTGGTTAACTAAAGCGGTCCCAGATCAGCTGAGGGGACTCGATATAAACTCATCGAAGTCACCGAAAACTCAGGGGCCCAGGCCCGCAGAGGTTCTGCGGCCTATGAGGCTCAGGTTAGCGTCAATCGGGTATTTCAGTATTGAGCCGTTAGCCAGGACAACTGTGATAAGTGGAGGTGATGGATACGACACATCAGTTTTTACCATGACCGAATATAACTGTATTATTTGCTCATCGTGCTTCAGTTAGTGTCAGTGGGTGCTTTCAGCATTTTCTACCACGGTACCAGTCGTTAGCTGGCCCGAAATATGCTTGATGGTAAACGTGAACATGTCCTCACTAAGAGGAAGCCTTCGTGAAAATAAGCATTTACAAATCCTATTTAAACGCGTTCTTCATTGACACTGGCCGCCTTTTGGGTGTTAAATTGGCCAGTGGCGGATCCAAGGGGGAGGGGAAAAAGGCATTCCCCAAACGAAAACGCTCGGGGCAAAACTGCGTTTTCGCCCCCAAAGCGATCGACCTCCTTTTTTCCCTACTCCTTCTTAGTTTATAAGCAATATTTTTGTGTTCCAACTCTCAACTTCAAACAGAACATAAGTTGATAAGATGTTCCCTGGCCTGTCCCCTCGAATCCGGAAATGTAAAAAAACACTGAAGATTATATATTCGGGCACAGCCCTTCATCAGAATCATGGAGTAAATATCAATAATTCTCAGTTATAGTATAGCCAGACCTCCATAGTATAGCAAGTCATAGTATAGCCAGCCTTGGATAGGAAGAAGTATCTCGAGCCGATATTTTTCACCCCGTGAAGTTTTTTTGGCTTTTCGCCTCAAATACCCAAAATTTTACGGGCAAGTGATATTGGTAGTGCAGCTTTTTACTGCGTGACGTTTTTTTTTGCTTTTCGACTTTGGGTTGCTCCTCCCAAACCGACCGGCTAGATCCGCCACTGAAATTGGCGCCCCTCAGGTTCGGCGCCCCCAGGTTCGGCGCCCTCCGAGCCTGGCCCCCCCCTTAACGAAATCCTAGATCCGTCACTGAGTGGCGGCCCGTGCCGCGGCCCGCGACAGCCTCTGACACACACCGGGCTCGTCAGCGCAGGCGGTAGGTAGAAGGGTGACAAGTTTCGTGGTTTGGTCAGCTGATAGCGATCGAGGGGACGATAAGGACACACGTGAAAATACGGAACGATGGCCCAGCCAGCATTTCTAACGCTTGCTTCCTGGAAAACGTCCCCAGACGGCATGGCGACAGCGCCAGGGGGCTGGACAACATCAGCAGGGGCTAATGGGGTGAGAGGGGTGGTCTCAGGCCACCCTCCTTGTATCATGGTTACCCAGGGGAGATTTCCACGCCAAACTTGACATTGTGCCAGGTTCACAGCTGGATGGCAAAGGGGCAATTTACCGTATAAAAGGGTAGTCAACGGATGGGGATGTAAAAAGATGCATGGGTAGTAATGGTGCCATTATCCCTAGCCTTTTAGTTCCTTGATTTTTTCTTTACATCTTATTGAATACTCATGTGATTAAAACAAAAATTGAATGACGAAATACATACACACCCTCTCTCCATGCATGCCTAGATTATAACATTTCCTTTTTATTTAGCTATTTCTGACACCACGTCACTCTGTGAAAACTCGTGTCCGAATTCCCCGAAAACATCCCTTTCCTATGGATGCCATTTTCTTTCATCTACAGCCAGGTAGAGCGCATGTCAGTACGGCTAGGTTTAGCGAACCGAGGTGCGATCTTTCCGTCAGTATCCAAGATAAGACTATGCACGAGAAATCTAAATATGACAAATTAATTCCTCGAAAATCCATATGTTCACAATGTGTATAAGCACAATGTAGAGGGGACTGCGACAGTTGTTTGCTAGGATATATCCGACAGGTCACTAGTGGTTTATGCAGATGACATATCAAACGTCAAAAAGTGTCTTTTCCGCTCTTGAAATGGTTCCATATAACTGTTTCGCCGTTGGGGCGTCATCACACAGCGAATGCACATGCTCGTCGGCCCGGCCGCCACACTCAGCGGGCAGGCACCGGCGCCAGGTGCCGTAACCGCCTGTCTGAGGCTGTACCCGGGACACGAGAGAAGCGGCAGCGCGCCGCGCGTGGCGGCCGCTGTGGTCGGGATGATACTGCAAGGTTTGGTTAAAAGGACTAATTTAGGCACATTTGATAGGAATTCATGTGTGAAACATATACGAACAAGGTGAAAAATGATTGAGGTTTCTTTTGAGTACCTGTAAGGCACATACGACCGCCTACAATTCAAGCTCTCTATCAGTAAACCAGAGGAAGGTTTTTCAGCCATGCCGGCAGGGCGCGTAACTCCCGGGGTGCCGGCAGAGCGCGGGCTAAGTTCGGGGGTCCCGTGCGACCAAGCTCAGGGGCCCTCCAGTTCAATGCTCGTGTTTTCCAGTAGCACAAGATCTGCCCCAAGGGGGTCCGTGGTGCCCAACGACTCCTCTGGCTACACCACTGATCTGGACACGCCTTTGCCAATTGCACCTCTTCCCAGCATTTTGAACACGCCTCTGAATAAATCATCCCCCACCAGCAGTCTTCGGGATACGCCTTTTCCACTTGCAACCCCTTCCTAATAGTCTGAGACCACCTCTGTACAATGCACTCTTTTCCAACACTGTGAGATCGCTTTTGTATTATATATCTTTTTTTAGCACTCTGAGCATGCCTGTCCGCATTACATGCTCCTACTAGCAGTCTCCTGGACACGCCTTTGCCAACTGTACCCTTTTCCTAACCTTCTGAGCACGCCTCTCGTTGCCAGCATTCTCTTTTGAACGCCTTTTCCAACTGCACCCCTTTCCAGCAGTCTTAGCACGCCTCTGTCGCATAGGCGAATCCAGGGGACAGAGGTCTCGCGCCCTCCCCCGATCAGCCCTCGGCACCCCCCATGCATGGTCTATGTCGCATAGGCGGATCCAGGATTGCCGATCGGGGGGGGGCACCTTCCCGGGGGGGCGCCATCCGGACCGGGGGGCGCCATCCGGACCGGGGGGCGCCATCCGGACCAGGGGGCGCCACTTATGACCGGCAAAAGCTATCAGGTGGGCGCCAAATCCTATCGGTGGGCGCCGACTTTCGCATCCTGGGGCGGGGGGGGTGGGAAGCAACATTTCAGGGGACGCCATCGACCTTTCAGGGGGGCGCCGAGGGTCGATCGGGGGAGGGCACGTGCCCCCCTTGCCCCCTGGATCCGCCTATGCTATGTCGCCCCCTGAAATGTCGCTTCCCATCCCCGCTCCGGTTCCGAAAATCAGCACCCACCAATAAGATTTTCTGCTCACCTGATAGGTTTTGCAGGTCAAAAGTGGTGCCCCCTGTTCCGGAAGGCGCCCTCCCCGCCGGAAATCCTGAGTCCACCTATGCGCTGTCGTTCTTTCTTGTGTTCACAACGTTTTAAGTACGCCCCTGCTCCTGGTATGGGGAATTATTGATATCTTGGGATATGGGGAAGAATGCTGGGTTATTTCTGATCTGATATGCAGCTTTCGGTTCCGGGCATGAAGACCAAGAGCAGCTGAAAGTATTCCGCTGTAATAAAAGTAGTGAGGTTTTTAAT
Organism: Lepas anatifera; assembly: GCA_034440635.1. NCBI lineage: Eukaryota > Metazoa > Arthropoda > Thecostraca > Lepadidae > Lepas > Lepas anatifera. The sequence continues at coordinate 32,697 of JAOTON010001521.1, forward strand.
CTATGATTTTACAGTTGTCCTAGAAAGGAACATCGTGAAAAGGTACAAATTTTAAGAATTGCTATTTTTAGCTCGGCACAAAGCTTTTTTAAGCAATTGTAACATGCTTTCGTGAGTTGAGTTTTGGCACCTAGTTCTGGCAGTAACCGACCCTACTTCTGGTTAACAAAAAGTCTAATAAAACAGTTTCTTGGGAACGAAACCTCACCAAAAGATACAAATTTGTAGAAAAGGTAGTAATCTATTAGCATACTGAAAAGCTAAGCAGTTTGTGCAATGGTTCAGATTTTTAGTTTTGGCAGTTGGAGTCGGCAGTGTAGTAGCATCTCCCATTTGTTATTTGTTCTTTGTATTTGTACTTATTTGTTCTTACTTGATTTTTAAGTTTCTAATGCACTTTTACAAGTACTGCGGCGGAAGATTTATTATCAGCTGACGCAATAAAAATACGACGGATTTGTTTTTGGCCCTACCTCATTTTTTTAGGTAGTTACTGTCAAGAAGGTCCTAAAAAGGTTATTGTATTGGCCCCGGTCACGCTCACCAGAGGCGCTAGTGTGCCGTCCAAGATGGCCGCGAAAGAGGGACTCCGAAAGGTAAACAACGTTAGTGGGCCCGGGAATAGCATGGTAAACGGTGAATTATACGTGTTTTATGCCTGGTATGTGGCAGTGGCTTATAACCAGCCGCTGCGGAAGGCAGTGAGGAGCCCAAATTCGAGGAGTTTTTGGTCCCAAAGAGCAAAGCTTGTAGTCAGGATCAGGTTAAAGTTTGCTGCACCCCCACTTTTTGCCGGTGGCGACGCTTATGTTTGGAAACGCATTTTTCATCGTACAAACTGGAATTTCCGACAGCTTGAAACGAATAAAGGCGTATATCTACCGAATTATTTCAATATGTCAGTTTCCCGGGCTAAAAAGGAATGCAGCCATAGGCGGATCCAAGGGGACAGCAAAGTGGGCATGTGCCCCATAAGCAGATCCAGGGGCAAAGGGAGCATGCGCCTCCCCGCCATTGACCCTCGGCGCCCCCTGAAATGGCCACGCCCCCTGAAATTTCGCTTCCCACCCCCCCCACCCCAGGATGCGAAAGTCGGCTCCCACCGATAGGGTTTTGCTCCCATTCGATAGGGTTTCTCGGTCAAGAATGGCGCCTCGCCCCCGGGAAGGTGCCCCGATCGGCAATCTTGGATCCGCCTTTGATGACGGCCCAAGGATAAAGGCCTACTCCTGCTAGAAGCAGGCTCAAGGGAGTGGAAGGAGGCATAAGCCCCACAGCCAGTCTGCAAAGTATGGCAGCAGGCCAGACGAGTCGCACCAGCCATCTAAAATTCTCGCACCACCATCCTCCAAAAATTCGCACCAATATGCCACATACCAGGGAAAAATGCACCCATTCCTACCCCTACAATGCAATGCTACCTCAATCATTATTCAGTTAATTAAGGGCATTTTATGGGGTCCCTCCTGTGTCTTAATAGCCATTCAGCCATTATTTGTTTATTTTAAGTGTCACTAACCTCGCAAATTCGCACCAGGTTGATAAAATTCACACCACTAGGTCCTGTCTCCAAGGGCACTCGCACCGACGAGATCTCGTCGAAAATGCCATACTTTGTACACTGGCCTCACAGCCGCTTACCAGGTGGATGTGAATGGAAGTCAGATGGCTGAAAAGTTCTGCAACAGACAGCAGCATTTGAGCCTATCTTCTTCCCAATTCTCAGTTTCAACTTCCACTGCTTGGACAGCACCTTATTCTGAGGGAACTTGTGAAAGCTGAGACTTCGACACTTTCTTCGGAAGGATACACCCAAGGCCCTAGAGAGAGAAGGTAGAACGCTCCGCCTCCAAAACATGGCAACCGCTTGTTTTCAAGGTCATTTTTGTTATTGTCGAGTGATGACGAAATGTCAACCAAACAAACCGAAACTCCCCATCCAGATAGCATGGGGGGAGATGAGATGGAGATTTGTTATGGGCTGTGGTGAGTAGATGCGGGGTAGGGTGGTATTGTAACATGGTTTTCTGGATAGAGAAGTGATTGAGGAATATGTCCAGCATAGAAAATGACAATTTTGCATCATAGTTTGTCACTGATACCTATTTAAATTCGGGGGTGCGTAAGTGGCGCGTTCGAGTTTGATACTATGCGAGGAGTTTTTAGCCTTTTGGAAGCCTGGAAATCGTATGTAATGTGCCAGTAGGATGGGATGGTGATTTTTACATTCTGTGGACCTGAAGTTACAGGCCCAATCGAGATTTAGCAGAAGAAATGTATGATTTTTCGTATCAGAATATTAAGCTTTCCCTGTGAGCCTATTGCCATTTATTTATGTGTGCTTTATTTATTTTGACCTGTCCTTTCTATGTGATTAACTGATATTTCCTCAATTACCTGATTATTATCTGTTAGTTTTATATCACCCAGCAAATCTGGTCATAGTACAAGCTGTATTGTACTTATACTACACTTCTATTCATGTATGCAATACATACATGGGCAAGCCATGGCTATAATGGGTGCTGCCCTTAAACCCAAGCAAAATGCACATTCAATACAACTTCAAATATAAAACAAAACATCCATTTTTGGACTGAGTGTCCGTACATGTTGAATGAGCAGTGCTGAATTGGATGTTGTACTTGGAAGTTGTCGGAATTTGTTATGTATTGGAATTGTGCTGTCCCGCCACATAGGCATGCATCAGCCATGCTTTGCCATGGATGCATGTGTTGGCATGGGCATTCATAGTATTTTGTGTTAATAAGAGCAGTGTTGCAGTGCTAAAAGGGTATCTCCAATGCATTGGCAATGGGAGATACCCCATTTTCTCTTGCACAGTGGCGAGCCACTCTGCAAAGGATGGCAGCAGGCCAGACAAGTCACCCTACCAATCTAAAATTATCGCACCACCAGCCTCCAAAAAATCGCACCAATCTGTCATATACCAGGGAGAAAAATGCACACATTGCGACCCACACAATGCAATACTACCTCTCTTATTAAGTAGTTAAGGACTTTTTACATGGCCCCCTCCTGTGTCTTAATAACCATTCAGCCATTATTTGTTTAGTTTAACTGTCAACTTCCTCACACCAGTCTAAAAAATTTGTACCAGGTTGATAAGATTCGCACTACTCGCTCCTGTTTCCAAGGGAATTCGCACTGACGAGATCTCGTTGAAAATGCCATACTTTGCACACTGGGTGGAGAGGTCACGTGCTGAAATAGGTTCTTCAAAAAGTTACCCACTTTTTCAATTACTAAGTTCAAATTCAAATTTGCTCCTTCTTTGTCTTGATGTTACTTTGTGTATGGTGAGGAGGAAATGCTGCTGGTAATTTTAATGATTTTAAATTTCAGCCTCAGCATACCCAAAAGCCTGTTTAAGAAGAAGCTTTTGTGCTTTGCAACAAACCAACCGCTGAAGTAATGGTGCTACCAACTTTCAAAAGGATAAGGAAATCCTTACTGTTATCGCTTGGTATTTGAACCTGGGTCAACAGTAATGAAGCTAATGCTGCATTCTTTGAAGTACCTATTCCAAACTGAGTGAGGCTTGAACCTTGGATACTGTTGAAGCATGTTACTGCCTTTTGCCTTTAAACCCTTTAATCTGCTTTCTTTAGAACAAAACTTTAGGTTGTTTGTTGGTTTTTCTTGTTTTATGTACATTTTGTCATTTTGCTTACTTATAGACTCCAGGGAAGCTGAAATATGAACTAAAACTACAATGGTGGCATGGAAGTTAAAACGATAGAGCAGTGAATAGAGTTAATTTCCTGTGTAAAAGACAGGAGCACAGACCATGGTTGTTTTGCACGATTTCTGTGTAATATATAAGGAGTTTGTCCAGCCATGTCATGAAAAACATTCACATAGGTTTTCCTCTTGTGTTTCTACCTCCTTATTTGCTGCTAGATCCATCGAGAATTTAAATTTGTGCGGAGGTTTGTGTAGCCTCCCCAAAAGGTGGCATTCTGTTCTGGTCTTTGCTTCTCGTTGAAAATTATTGGCCAGCTCTCATATTTGGATCCAGGGGATGGGGAGGGGGGCAGGTGTCATACCGATCGACCCTCGTCGCCCCCTAAAAAGGTAGATGCCCCCTTCCACCTGAAAGGTTGATGGTGCCCCTTTAAAATGTCGTTCCTTCGATGCAAAAATCGGGTGCCCACTGATAGATTGGCGCCCACCCGATAGGTTTTTCCGGTTAAAACTTGCGCCCCTGGTCCGGATGGCGCCCCTCCCCCAATTGACAGTCCTGGATCCAGCTCTGCCAGCTCTTTCATGAATTACTCAAATATCAAGCAGGTATTAGCAGAAATCATTATTACATTACTTTAACTTTATATGAATTCGCTGAAAAATGCCTATGGCTGATGGCACGATTCAACCTTGATTCAACCCACAGCCTCACTCAACCATCCTCTTTCTGCCTTTGCTTAGATGGTATGGATGAAAATGGTAATATAATCTTAGATGGTTGATAATCTTGTCTAAAGGGGTCTGCAAATAGTCTTGTATAATGACTGCAGCAGTTTTCTCCGGGTATGTTCTTCTCTCGATAATTTAATGCAATTTTCCTTATCCAAGCAACGTCAATTGTTACGCTTTTGGAATTTGCCCGTTTCATTCTTGTAGGCAGACAGGAAACCTGAAGTTTACTGATTCTTCGCCAATTTTAAAGCCCACTTAGAACGAAACACATTTAAATGAATGTTGATTGTCTGCTGTTATGTCTATTCGCCGCTTTGAATAAGCGGTAATGTTTACTTGCTCTTTCAGGAAGTCTTCGCTACTGGCATGCTTAGGAGGCGATGCGTAACTGACATTTGAGTTGGCAGACAAAGCCTGCAAGAACGTTTTCGTAACTGAAGAAGAGATCACATTCAGCCTACTATTGTCGTCTGTACAATTTAGGCTGTGAACTAAGAGCAACATTTCCCATGGTACATTGCCCGTTTGTTGTTCAAGGATGAGTTGTTGGTTGAAATAAATATATTAAGCTCTTATTATAATTTTTTTGTCTGGTCTGTTCATGCAAGTTAGCGTCTTCAGATATATCAAAGAGACGCAGTGCACCCTTGTCCCCCATGCCTCCATTCGGCGCTGACGTCCACTGCATCAACGATCTCGTCAAAGATAGCACCATCGGCCGGAGACGGTATTCCGCCACTTCGTTTCGTGGTTTCCGTTCAATACTGCTTCAGCGGGAAGAAACTCACATAAAATAGTCATTTGTTAACTTAACAAGTGATATATATTCAATAAGTGCGTACGGTGACTATTCGTCGGCAATGGATACGACATGACTAGCTATTTCTGAAGGTATATCACTACAGCACGGGAAAGTTTTTTACGAAGATTGATGTGCCCAAATTTGGAAACATATTAGTACCCTGATATTAAAAGAGAAAGTATAGAATGAAGCATGTGATCTATATATAATGAGGTCTGTGGCCCACGAATCTATTGGACTGCTTTGAACCAAGTTCAAGACATTAGAAAATGAAAACACAGACTTCAGGGACATTTTTAACACCGCTTGCAGGTTGCACTTGAGTTGTCCCACGGACATACCAATCCACACCTCTGCGATATTATGCAGGAACTAGTATTTTACGCGCCCAATTATTTCTTTAATAAATATCGCAGGAAAAAGGACACTTCTTGGATAAAATTTGATGCAGGTACCAATAACTCTTAAGAGGTGTTTCAGATAAGCTGAACGATTAGCGTCACAGCGTCATGTTCAATGTACAAACTGAAGAGTATCACTTTGCATCACCCTCATGAGTTCAGCACACTTTCCCCGACATTTTCGTAAGAGTGTCTTTGCACACCCTGAATTTTTGCGGACACTTCGACTTCACGGTCATTGTAGTTTCTTCCACGTTTGACCGTGACTGAGAGAAAAATAACACAAAGCCAGGTCGGATGAGAAGGAAGGTTACTGCAGCACGGCGAAATTCTTTACCGTAGACTGTTGGATGCTCAGAGAATTGAGGAGATGCGTTGCCATCAGTTGTCGATGAAGGTGCCGGCAATTGTCTTGTCACAACTCTCGCCTCTTCTTCCCCAACGAACGAGAAGTTTACTCGCAACAGAGCAGGCATCACCATCATACTCAGTTTGCGTCCATAAACCGAGTGTAAAGGCGAACGGCGTCGAACCGACGATAACGACATCAACCAGGCACTACGCACTCCTCACCTCAGCTTATCTGTGTTGCGATTCGGACGAAAGTGTGGGCATCGACCAGGATGGCACAGCGGGAAAGCAGCGGATTCCCCCATCCAGGGAGTCGGCTCACGCATTACCCACAATATTGCAGGGAGAGAAAGTTCATTACATAAACAAGCAGTACTGGAATGCTACCACCATTAAACAGCGCAGCACGAAGCTGCGGTTGCTAACTTGGCGTCTAAGAAGATGGTGATGCAGTCCGTTTCATAGTTTACCACGGCCGAGCACAAGTAGAATATCTTGGCACGGTAGCGAGAGCACAGCTGTCCGTCTGTAATCTTGTCACTAGCCACTCAGATCACTAGTTCGAACGTGGAGAGCTTCCAATTTCTTCGCAATCTGCTGCTTATGGACACAGTGCGGACAAAACTGAGAGCAGAGATAATTATTACCGAGCTCTGTGCCGGCCCAGGATCCGTAGGTACCCCGATATCCTACCCTGCAGCCTCGCACCTAGTGAGAGAAAGAGAGATTAACGTCAGTAAGAAGAATACTGGAGCAGTGGTGATGACTGAGCTGCCTCGTAATCCTACCAATTGAATTCTTCTGAATGGTAAGGAGTGCATTTTGAAAAGTGTTTGCATGTTGGAATTATTGTTGTTGGTTGCTGGAATTTTGCATATATATTTATTAACATGGACAGTTATGAAAATATGACTCAAATAATATGTGTTGTTCAATTGTCTGAGCACAATTTCAGCGAGCAGTTCCAAGTAGTACCTTCAGTGAATGTCAGATAAGAAATACAATTAAAAGACTAAATGGCAGATCGGTCACTCATGTTCTTGAACTTATTGGCTTACAATGACTTCTTCTGAGCAAGTTCAACAGAGCAATTCAAAATAGAGCAAAACAAAGCACAAACAACACAAGCATATCTAATGAAAACCACTGAAAAGGCTCTTGAGACAATCATGAACACCAAAATAAAAATCAACGAGATGGAGCTAGAACTACTTATAGCTTTTCAATAGTTAAGTGCCCCAACTGAGACCACCTCAGGGCATATTTTAAGCTACAAAGTGGTGGGCATTTTACCCACCAGTCCCCCATGCTATGTCCACCAGTGAACGGCCCAGGACGGCCCAGCGCCCACCACTCACCAGTCATCTGATGCTCTAAGAGTGCCCTTTTAGTGGGAATTTGTGCCCTTTTCAGCCGAATGCCCCCCAGTCCCAATTCCTTAAAATATACCCTGGACCACCTCATGACAAAAGCTTATTAAAGCATTTTTATTATTTTCAGTTAAAATATCGATGGCATAATGATAAAATTTCATTCAGCTGAAGCCTTCTTTGGTTAGAGTTTGAAGCATTCTATATAGAGTTTGTAAATTTTAATTTGCAAATAGTAGCAGTATTACTGAAATTGGAAAGTGCTCCAGAAATGATTAAGCTAATATATTGTGCCACACAGGCTAGAAGTACCTGGAATTTATTTGTGAATTGTATTTTCCAAAAACTACAAGGTCCTTAAAGGGAATAACTATTTTTTCAAAATTCTAAAAATAATGATTGACGGACAATATAAACATAATTCAGGCATAATACCACCTACAATTCACATCAGTGGCCACCCTGATCACCCATGGGGCCACACCTAGCACCAGGGTGCCATAGCTATCCCTGAAAATTCTTTCAGGACAGCTGACGGAAATGTGAGCTTTGGTTTTGCAGACTATTTTTCTGCCAACTGTTTTATCACCAGGACGATTTTCTGCATCGTTATTTGTTTAGGAAAATGGCAAAGAGAGCTTTACCAAATTTTTAAAATGTTCTTTCTTCACTCTCATATTTAGAGGATTTAGCCATCACTGAATATTCTTTGCAGTGCCCCACAACTGGCTTTCCACTGGGGTGCTAGCTGTAAAAGCCACCAGGGAAAATATAATCAGTGGGTGGAAAATTGAAATGAAATGAGAGTCAAGCCCTTACCTGTGCAAATCATTCAAACTACCATACAAAGTTTTGGAATAATTGTTAGCAAAATGTCTTTAATACCATATTTTTTAAGAGTTCATAAATTTACAACAGGAGTATCCAAATGTGTTAAAAGACCACTTCATATGTTGCAACAACCTTATTGGTAGTCTGCTAACATTCACAATTGGTGCAAATAGTCAGTATTTACAACAATAAAATTAGGGCACACCCATAGAGTGTCTGCTCCCCAAAGACTTCATAGTTGAACCCAGTTGATACTCCTGTCCAGTTGCACAGATTAACAAAGACCCTGCTTCCATGCACAATGCTGATCAGGATTGCATGATTGATCTGGATGCATTTACAATATGGATAAAGCTTTAAGCAATGGAAACCAAAGTTTCAATCTGATTGCATCTATCCATATCGAGCCAGGTCTGGCAGCACATGGCAGTGGACATTTAATATTTTCCTTACACTGCAAAGAGAAATAAGAGTAGTCCATTGAGAGTAAAGCTTGCTTTGTTAATAAAAAATTATACTAAACCTTAACAAAAACTATTCAGTACACAACATTCAGGAAACAAAACTATTATTAAATACATGAAAGAAACAAGCTTGTACAAAGAATAACAACTATTTTTTAAAGAAAAATTGTACATTTGAGTGAATGGAGCAAAAGGAGATATCAATGGGGCACTAGAAATGTAGCCAAAAACCGAGATAAAAGACTATTCTAAACGTCAATGTCAAGGCCCTATCCATATCCATCCAATCTATCTATATCCAAGCCAGTGTTGGGATAACCAGTTGTTGCATCCTGATTCTCAGCTCTATCTGGGTTGGTCCATCAAGCAGCACAAATGAAAGTCTATTACAAATGTAGGACAAATCATACAAATGGTTTTAAAGGACCACAAAAAGGAACAATAGGGACTGCACAAAACACTATAATTCTGCAAGGAGCAAAAAACAGCATGCCAGACAACAAGAAGCATTGCTAAGCCAGACACAGAAATAAGTAGGTGCAATTTACTCTATTACCTAAGGTGTAGAACCTAATAGTACATAAATAGGTGCTATTTACTCTATTACCTTAGGTGCACTCCTGTATTCGGGGTAATAAATATTCCTGCGCCAGATTCGTAACGCTCCATTCAACACACAATTACTGTAAAGCTACATAAAAAATCCCAAATCTTTGTGACTGAACTTATTTTCCAGTCATTTCTCTACCAGAAAAACTAAATTTCATGGCCCTACTCCCACGGATAGTCCAAGAGAACACACAAAAATCCCACCCAAGTCCTAATTCCCGCCCACTTATCATGGAGCCGTGCTGTTGCATGGTTGACCTGACGTCATCGCAGCCGTCAGAGGTCGCCAAACGGTTGCCACTTTCCGCCAATGCTGAAAGGCCGGAGCGCACCCCTGGATACACCAGGGGGTGCGCTCCGGCCTTTCAGCTGGCGGAAAGTGGCAACCGTTTGGCGACCTCTGACGGCTGCGATGACGTCGGTCAACCATGCAACAGCACGGCTCCATTAAAATGGGCGGGAATTAGGACTTGGGTGGGATTTTGTGTGTTCTCTTGCACTATCCGTGGGAGTAGGGATATGAAATTTAGTTTTTCTGGTAGAGAAATGACTGGAAAATAATTTCAGTCACAAAGATTTGGGATTTTTGATGTAGCTTTACAGTAATTGTGTGTTGAATGGAGCGTTACGAATCTGGCGCAGGAATATTTATTACCCCGAATACAGGAGTGCACCCTAAGGTAATAGAGTAAATAGCACCTATTTATGTACTATTAGGTTCTACACCTTAGGTAATAGAGTAAATTGCACCCACTTATTTCTGTGTCTGGCTTAGCAATGCTTCTTGTTGTCTGGCATGCTGTTTTTTGCTCCTTGCAGAATTATAGTAATTTGTGCAGTCCCTATTGTTCCTTTTTGTGGTCCTTTAAAACCATTTGTATGATTTGTCCTACATTTGTAATAGACTTTAATTTGCTGCTTGATGGACCAACCCAGATAGAGCTGAGAATCAGGATGCAACAACTGGTTTTCCCAACACTGGCTTGGATATAGATAGATTGGATGGATATGGATAGGGCTTGGACATTGACGTTTAGAATAGTCTTTTATCTCGGTTTTTGGCTACATTTCTAGTGCCCCATTGATATCTCCTTTTGCTCCATTCACTCAAATGTACAATTTTTCTTTAAAAAAATAGTTGTTATTCTTTGTACAAGCTTGTTTCTTTTCATGTATTTAATAATAGTTTTGTTTCCTGAATGTTGTGTACTGAATAGTTTTTGTTAAGGTTTAGTATTATTTTTTATTAACAAAGCAAGCTTTACTCTCAACGGACTACTCTTATTTCTCTTTGCAGTGTAAGGAAAATATTAAATGTCCACTGCCATGTGCTGCCAGACCTGGCTCGATATGGATAGATGCAATCAGATTGAAACTTTGGTTTCCATTGCTTAAAGCTTTATCCATATTGTAAATGCATCCAGATCAATCATGCAATCCTGATCAGCATTGTGCATGGAAGCAGGGTCTTTGTTAATCTGTGCAACTGGACAGGGAGTATCAACTGGGTTCAACTATGAAGTCCTTGGGGAGCAGACACTCTATGGGTGTGCCCTAATTTTATTGTTGTAAATACTGACTATTTGCACCAATTGTGAATGTTAGCAGACTACCAATAAGGTTGTTGCAAGATATGAAGTGGTCTTTTTAACACATTTGGATACTCCTGTTGTAAATTTATGAACTCTTAAAAAATATGGTATTAAAGACATTTTGCTAACAATTATTCCAAAACTTTGTATGGTAGTTTGAATGATTTGCACAGGTAAGGGCTTGACTCTCATTTCATTTCAATTTTCCACCCACTGATTATATTTTCCCTGGTGGCTTTTACAGCTAGCACCCCAGTGGAAAGCCAGTTGTGGGGCACTGCAAAGAATACTCAGTGATGGCTAAATCCTCTAAATATGAGAGTGAAGAAAGAACATTTTAAAAATTTGGTAAAGCTCTCTTTGCCATTTTCCTAAACAAATAACGATGCAGAAAATCGTCCTGGTGATAAAACAGTTGGCAGAAAAATAGTCTGCAAAACCAAAGCTCACATTTCCGTCAGCTGTCCTGAAAGAATTTTCAGGGATAGCTATGGCACCCTGGTGCTAGGTGTGGCCCCATGGGTGATCAGGGTGGACACTGATGTGAATTGTAGGTGGTATTATGCCTGAATTATGTTTATATTGTCTGTCAATCATTATTTTTAGAATTTTGAAAAAATAGTTATTCCCTTTAAGGACCTTGTAGTTTTTGAAAATACAATTCATAAATAAATTCCAGGTACTTCTAGCATGTGTGGCACAATATATTAGCTTAATCATTTCTGGAGCACTTTCCAATTTCAGTAATACTGCTACTATTTGCAAATTAAAATTTACAAACTCTATATAGTTGTCCACTGACCTTCGTCCGGGCAACATCTCTCCGGAGAGCTCCTCCAGCCCTGGCCTCACTGATATCCGTCCTCGATTCCCGCCTAATTTTGGGCGCGCCTTTTCAAATTCAAACTTGGGAGAAAGGATTATCATTGTAGAAGGCTTACCATTACACTATCACTACATCAAGATGTGTCAATAACAGGAAGAAATCAAAGCAAGATTCACCATTTTCAAACTAGAACTTCATTTTCAATTTAGCACTGGAGACTCTGATATCGGAGGCGGTTGACGACTGCCTAAGTCCGCTTGCTCGACACAGGCACGCACCTCATACAACTGGACACCCACTTTTCACCCATTACATCAAACAGAAAAATACACATCCAGCAGATTTATCCTCAATTCACTCGGAAATTTAGAAGAACTCCGTCCACATCTTGAACTCAACGTATCTTTCTATATTTTCAATTAGTGCTGGCGTCCCTGCATTCTGAGGGTTTACACCTCTTCAAAGCGCCATCGCTTCCACAACACAGGCGCACACTCCACACAATTTTACATCCACATTCACTTATTTCAGACCCAAATTTACACATCTGGCTTATAAATCCACAATTTTCAACAAAAATACTAACACAATTTCAGAACTGTCGCGCCATTTTGGCTTACAGTGCCATAGTGTTTACCTACAGCACATCAGTCGTCCACAGTACACCGAGCAGTGGTATGTATTAAACATTGGGTTTGGTCTACGAAACATTGGTCTATAAAACCCTGCAGGTCACCACTGTTTGGTCCTTTACCACCCTGATTGGTGCCTTGTGAAAGGTCCAGCATTGTGGAGATCCACACATTGAGAACAGACAAGGTTTTCTTTTTCTTTGCAGATTGTGCGTGCCTTCCGGCCGAACTTACGTGCTCTGACCAGCAACGAGGCTAGTTTGCTGGACACAGACTACAGCTCAGTCACATTAGATATAAAAAAATTTACAAAAACAACAATAAAAACAACAAAAAAGCACAAAAATCACATAAAAAATTAGAACATGCCCTTGCAGCGCTCCCCCTTGCTGCCTAGGAAGGATGAGCCATCATCAAAGAATGAGCGCTCTCCAGCCACCCATGGACAAAAAGCTCTTCAGGGAGCAGAGTCAACGGCACCAGCCTCCCCACAGCGAGACGTTAATGCCCACTCAGGTTTAGGTGCAGGGAATGGTGAGGGTGGGCGTGGTAGTGGTCGGGTAGTGAAAGCACCTGGCAGCTCTAGAAATGTAAAGGGTCTTTCGGTTGATTGTGGTGGGAAAAGTGGCAGTGAACAACACATGAATGTGGCTTCCACAACTGGCATGGGGGCCGGTGGGGGCAGCCAGGGCATTGTTGCTTCAGCCATCAAGTCTCTCCCACTTGATGTAGGTACTGTTGTATCACCCACTCTGTCCCGATCTGCCAGTGACGAGAGTTTCTCCCTGACTGTGTGCAAAGGGGGCCCTGGCAATTCTATGTGTGGGTTAGAAGTAAAAAATGGGCAACAAGGTGTGCAATGTGACACATGCTTGGCATGGTATCATGCAGTTTGTCAGGATGTTCCTAAGCCTGCATTCAATGCTTTGAAGAAACACCAGTCACTTGCCTTCTTATGCAATGCATGCAAAAGGAGCCTTCAACCAAGACCCACATGCACCACTGCAGAAATAGCTGTGCAGGCAGACAACAGTGGCTCATGTACCACCATTGTGGCCAATCACTCAACACAGACAGAGTCCAGCCCCTGCTTTAGTGACCCTGAAGCTTCAGCCAACGAGGTCAACTCATACCTTGTTAACACTGTGAGCGAACTAAAAGACTCACTGCGCAAACATACCCAGCTTGTTGCATGTGCATTTAAGGAACTTGAACAGGCTTCCCAGGAACAATCCATGATCATGCGAAGGTCTTTGACCGAAAGTGAGTCATCAAAGGCTTCATATGCAGATATGGTGAAAGGGACATGTGAGAAGGTGGTGAAAGACATGGACAACAAGTTGTCTTCAGTTTGTCCCCAGACTGCAGGTGGCCAGATAACCCTTAAAGATGCACAAACCATATCACAGGTCTTTGACAACTTCATAGACAAGAACAAGCGGGCAAGAAACCTAGTAATCCACAACCTGCCTGAACAGACAGGTGCCAGCCAAAGGGAGCGCTCCTCTGCTGACATGTCTCTTTTTGAGACAATAGTCAAAGAGGTGCTCCACCTTAATGTTCATGCAACTAGGGCATTCCGTGCTGGGAAGCTTGTCTCTGGAAGGCCCAGGCTTCTCATAGTCACCCTAGACAACGAGGAGTCAAAGCATGACATCCTTTCCATGGCTTCCCAGCTCAGGCGCTCTGACTGGAATCGGGTTTTCATAACCCCAGACCTGACATGGAAGGAGCGCCAGGCTCAGAAGCAGCTTAGAGAGGAGCTCTGGAGGCGTAGAGATGCTGGGGAACAGGGCTTGATAATCAAGAGGGGGAGAATTTGCAAGGTGGATGGGCCAGGAAATGCCTCCAGAGTACCCAAAGAGGTAGCCACTACTGGACGTAGAAATGGAGCCATCTTGCCAGCCCCAGCTGGTGCAGTCACTCATCCAGAGGCACAGGATGGCCCTCAGCCAAATGGGGTGGGCCAATCACAGACAGCAGAGAATACTGCCATGGTTCAGGAGGCTACTACCTCTCAGGCTGCGCAGTCACACCTTATGGCGCCAAACACAAGTGGATCGATGATGGATGAACAGACCCCATCAGTCAATGCAGAGCGGGATCCATCAGCCCCTCGTGCAAACATTTGTGCTCCAACTGACAACACCCAATCAGTCCCATCAAATTGACTCATTCACAATCACAACGTGCAGGACCTTCTTGTTTGGTATACCAACATCGACCAGTTTCTTAACAAGCGTGAGGACCTCTGTATGGCCATTGCAGGCCAGGAGCCAGACATTATAATTCTCACTGAGGTAATACCAAAGGCACAACGTTTCCCAATAGATCAGGCCCTTTTGAATATTGCAAACTACTCCTTGTTCACAAGTTTTGATCCCACCAATGAGAATCTTGGCCCATCTGGTCAACGAGGCATCTCCATTTACACGCGCAATAACCTACATGCAACAGTCATCTCATTGTCTGCCACAACTCTGGAACATCTCTGGGTGAAAGTCAGGCTCCATCGACAGGACTGGCTGATTATTGGATGCATCTACCGCAGCCCTTCCAGAGACAGCCACCAAAGCATGCATGACTTCTGGAACCTAATGAGCCATGTCTCAGCAATGTCTGCCTCTCATCTGCTTATCACAGGTGATTTCAATTTTCCACAAATCGACTGGGTAGGCGAGTTTTCAGTAGCTGGCGAGAGTCACGCATCGCACAAGCTGATTGACATCATGCACGAGTTTTTTCTCTTCCAGCATGTTCAAAAGCCCACCAGATTTCGGCAGGGAGAAGCGTCCAGCATATTGGATCTCATCTTCACAGATGAGGAGGGTTTGGTGCGCAACTTGCAATTTCTCTCCGGCATAGGGAAGAGCGATCATCTCACCCTTCAGTTTTCACTTAACTGCTACGCGAGAAGGAGGGAGTGTCTTGCCTCACGCCAAAATTTTAGGCGTGCCAATTTTGAGGCCCTAAATCAGCACTTAGGGGCAATAAATTGGGACATCATGGACGACCTGGAAGTTGGAGAAGCCTATTCATTCTTTACGAATGTTCTGGACGCAGCAATGGATAGCCACATACCCAAATCTCGGGTCAGGTCAAACCGTAAAAACATATATATGACTAGCTCTGCCATGCACCTCAAACAGAAAAAGCGAAGACTGGCACTAGTCTACCACCAGACCGAGGACATAATGGACTTGGCACGTCTAAGAAACTGTGAGCAGGAGCTGAGGTCTATGACCCGTAAGTTGCAAAGAGACCACGAGCGTGCCCTTGCGCACAACATAAAGATCAACCCAAAGGCTTTCTGGAGGTATACAGGGTCGAGGCTGAAGACCAGATCAGGAGTCGACGATCTATTAAACGAAGAAGGTCAGTTGGAGTCTGATGACTTTGCGAAGGCTTCAATTCTAAACAGGTTTTTTACACGGGTTTTCACACGCGAGGATGTCCGTTCCATACCTGATTTCCCAACTCGCTGCCCGCAGCCCTTCCTCAGGGACATCACCATCTCGCCACTCATTGTATATGGGAAGTTAAGGTCTCTCAAAACATGCAGCTCCCCGGGGCCAGACTGCCTTCACCCCAGAGTTTTGCATGAGGCATCTTCTTCTCTTAGCGCGCCCCTATCCAAACTGTTCAGGAAATCTCTAGACGCTGGTTGCTTACCTAAGGAATGGTGTTTGGGATCCATCACGCCAATTTTCAAAAGGGAAATAAACAGGACCCAGGCAATTACAGACCTGTGAGCTTGACAGCCATACCCTGCAAAGTCCTGGAGTCAATACTCAGAGACGAGCTTCTGGACCATCTGAAGACCCATAATCTCCTTTCTAAGGACCAACATGGATTCCGCCCAAAACGTTCATGTGAAACGCAGCTGCTGGAGGTCTTGGAAGAATGGAGCCTGATGATGGAGAACAAAAACCCTGTTGATGCAGTGTACTTAGATTTTCGGAAGGCGTTCGACTCCGTTCCTCACTGCCGGCTGATGACCAAACTAGCTGCATATGGTGTTCGTGGCAAAGTCTTAAAATGGATTAAAGCCTTTCTATCAAACCGTCTCCAGCGGGTAGTTGTTGGTTCCTCTGCTTCTGATTGGGCTCCTGTCATCAGCGGTGTGCCTCAGGGATCAGTGCTTGGTCCAATCTTGTTTCTGATTTATATCAATGATCTCCCAGACGCTGTAAATTCCGCAGTAAAAATATTTGCCGACGACACGAAATTATACTCTAGCGCCAATGACATTCGATCCGCCGTCAGCTTGCAGCTCGATATCGACCGCATGCTGAGGTGGTCGGAGCTGTGGCAAATGCCCTTCAACTTGGGAAAGTGCTCGATCTTACACATCGGTGAGTCAAACAGAAGCTTCGACTTTGCCATGAACGGTGTGACGCTGCAAAAGTCGTTTCTGGAAAAGGACCTCGGAATTGTCATTGACAAGGACCTTAAATTTAGGCAACAGGCTGCCTCTGCGGTTTCCAGGGCATCGAGGGTCCTAGCTGTGATCAGAAAATCGTTTGCCAACATCGATACGTTTACACTTCCGCTTCTCTACAAGACACTGGTCCGTCCCCACTTGGAATATGGGAATGTTGTTTGGGGTCCGTTTAATAGAGGTGACCAGAAGTTAGTCGAGAGGGTCCAGCGACGTGCGACACGCATGGTTCGAGTACTGGCCCATCTCCCTTACACCGAACGTTTGCGTGAGCTTGGCTTGCCTTCTCTCTACTTTCGGAGACGTCGTGGTGACATGATCAAGGTTTTTCGACTTCTTCATGGCGACATGGACCAAGATCCATCACAGTTCCTGGAGCTCGACAGTCGAGGACGTACGCGCGGTCACGCCCTGAAGCTGATGAAACCAAATGCTGTCTCAAGAGTCCGTCGCTTTTCCTTTGGTGTTAGGGTTGTTAATGATTGGAATGCTCTCCCTTACCACGTCGTCAACGCCACCACTCTCTCACAGTTCAAGGCCAAATTGGACGCCCATTGGGCAAATCAGAGGTACTATGTACCTCCGCAAGACTGAGCCGTGACATATTCTGACAGGAGCTCGTTGATGACCGAATCCAACAGGCTCTTGTAAGCCTTCAAATTTCGACAAACTTATCGTATCGTATCGTATCGTATATAGAAGGCTTCAAACTCTAACCAAAGAAGGCTTCAGCTGAATGAAATTTTATCATTATGCCATCGATATTTTAACTGAAAATAATAAAAATGCTTTAACACGCGCATTGACGGGGGTCTGAGCCACCTTCGCATTGACGGGGGCGGGTACCCGCCCCCTAAGATCTCGAGAACCACGGTAGGTAGCGAAAAACGGTAAACGGCGTTGGGCTGCCCATCCACTTCTCCATCGAAAACATTTGAACCATTTTTTTGTCAGGTCACATTTAAGGTCACGAGAGGTCAAAACATGCCCGTCATAGGGATAACATGTAAAATTCAGTTTTTCGGGCATTACATCTGAACAAGTAAAGATAGAGCAAAACGACTTGAACTCTATGAATCCTCTTAGCAAGCCGAATCGAATGATATATAATTTGACCTTGCTAGGTCAAATCAAGGATTTGACCTGACCTGAGGTCAGGTCAAGGTCAAATTATATAAAATGCATATCATTAGAACCGCAAAGCCCAGGCAAGTCTAATGCAGCTAAAATAAATGCTCTATCACCATCCGTTACTGAGTTATTCCGTAAAAACCATTTTTCCCATGTATTTCCAATGGAGAGGTCATGCCTCGTACCTGACCTTAGGTCATCGATATCAAAAATACCGGAACATATGTTAGAGAACTCGGTGGGGCCATTATGTGATATGAGTTTCAATCGGATAAGTTCACCCTGCTCCGACTTATGCTATCTTAAACTTTTTTTGAGGTCGGGTCACTTGACCTGTACTGGTGACCTGACCTGAGATGACCTAACCTTAAAATTTTCACAGAAGTTGTAAAAATGATGAGGGAAAAGGTATACCAAGTACGGCGGCGCTACGCGCCTCCGTTTTACTATCTCCGAAAAACCCGAGGGGGCGGGTACCCGCCCCCCGTCAATGCGCGTGTTAATAAGCTTTTGTCATGAGGTGGTCCAGGGTATATTTTAAGGAATTGGGACTGGTGGGCATTCGGCTGAAAAGGGCACAAATTCCCACTAAAGGGCACTCTTAGAGCATCAGATGACTGGTGAGTGGTGGGCGCTGGGCCGTCCAGGGCCGTTCACTGGTGGACATAGCATGGGGGACTGGTGGGCAAAATGCCCACCACTTTGTAGCTTAAAATATGCCCTGAGGTGGTCCTAGTTGGGGCACTTAACTATTGAAAAGCTATAAGTAGTTCTAGCTCCATCTTGTTGATTTTTATTTTGGTGTTCATGATTGTCTGAAGAGCCTTTTCAGTGGTTTTCATTAGATACGCTTGTGTTGTTTGTGCTTTGTTCTGCTCTATTTTGAATTGCTCTGTTGAACTTGCTCAGAAGAAGTCATTGTAAGCCAATAAGTTCAAGAACATGAGTGACCGATCTGCCATTTAGTCTTTTAATTGTATTTCTTATCTGACATTCACTGAAGGTACTACTTGGAACTGCTCGCTGAAATTGTGCTCAGACAATTGAACAACACATATTATTTGAGTCATATTTTCATAACTGTCCATGTTAATAAATATATATGCAAAATTCCAGCATCCAACAACAATAATTCCAACATGCAAACAATTTTCAAAATGCACTCCTTACCATTCAGAAGAATTCAATTGGTAGGATTACGAGGCAGCTCAGTCATCACCACTGCTCCAGTCTTCTTCTTACTGACGTTAATCTCTCTTTCTCTCACTAGGTGCGAGGCTGCAGGGTAGGATATCGGGGTACCTACGGATCCTGGGCCGGCACAGAGCTCGGTAATAATTATCTCTGCTCTCAGTTTTGTCCGCACTGTGTCCATAAGCAGCAGATTGCGAAGAAATTGGAAGCTCTCCACGTTCGAACTAGTGATCTGAGTGGCTAGTGACAAGATTACAAACGGACAGCTGTGCTCTCGCTACCGTGCCAAGATATTCTGCTTGTGCTCGGCCGTGGTAAACTATGAAACGGACTGCATCACCATCTTCTTAGACGCCAAGTCAGCAACCGCAGCTTCGTGCTGCGCTGTTTAATGGTGGTAGCATTCCAGTACTGCTTGTTTATGTAATGAACTTTCTCTCCCTGCAATATTGTGGGTAATGCGTGAGCCGACTCCCTGGATGGGGAATCCGCTGCTTTCCCGCTGTGCCATCCTGGTCGATGCCCACACTTTCGTCCGAATCGCAACACAGATAAGCTGAGGTGAGGAGTGCGTAGTGCCTGGTTGATGTCGTTATCGTCGGTTCGACGCCGTTCGCCTTTACACTCAGTTTATGGACGCAAACTGAGTATGATGGTGATGCCTGCTCTGTTGCGAGTAAACTTCTCGTTCGTTGGGGAAGAAGAGGCGAGAGTTGTGACAAGACAATTGCCGGCACCTTCATCGACAACTGATGGCAACGCATCTCCTCAATTCTCTGAGCATCCAACAGTCTACGGTAAAGAATTTCGCCGTGCTGCAGTAACCTCCCTTCTCATCCGACCTGGCTTTGTGTTATTTTCTCTCAGTCACGGTCAAACGTGGAAGAAACTACAATGACCGTGAAGTCGAAGTGTCCGCAAAAATTCAGGGTGTGCAAAGACACTCTTACGAAAATGTCGGGGAAAGTGTGCTGAACTCATGAGGGTGATGCAAAGTGATCCTCTTCAGTTTGTACATTGAACATGACGCTGTGACGCTAATCGTTCAGCTTATCTGAAACACCTCTTAAGAGTTATTGGTACCTGCATCAAATTTTATCCAAGAAGTGTCCTTTTTCCTGCGATATTTATTAAAGAAATAATTGGGCGCGTAAAATACTAGTTCCTGCATAATATCGCAGAGGTGTGGATTGGTATGTCCGTGGGACAACTCAAGTGCAACCTGCAAGCGGTGTTAAAAATGTCCCTGAAGTCTGTGTTTTCATTTTCTAATGTCTTGAACTTGGTTCGAGGCAGTCCAATAGATTAGTGGGCCACAGACCTCATTATATATAGATCACATGCTTCATTCTATACTTTCTCTTTTAATATCAGGGTACTAATATGTTTCCAAATTTGGGCACATCAATCTTCGTAAAAAACTTTCCCGTGCTGTAGTGATATACCTTCAGAAATAGCTAGTCATGTCGTATCCATTGCCGACGAATATTCACCGTACGCACTTATTGAATATATATCACTTGTTAAGTTAACAAATGACTATTTTATGTGAGTTTCTTCCCGCTGAAGCAGTATTGAACGGAAACCACGAAACGAAGTGGCGGAATACCGTCTCCGGCCGATGGTGCTATCTTTGACGAGATCGTTGATGCAGTGGACGTCAGCGCCGAATGGAGGCATGGGGGACAACGGTGCACTGCGTCTCTTTGATATATCTGAAGACGCTAACTTGCATGAACAGACCAGACAAAAAAATTATAATAAGAGCTTAATATATTTATTTCAACCAACAACTCATGCTTGAACAACAAACGGGCAATGTACCATGGGAAATGTTGCTCTTAGTTCACGGCCTAAATTGTACAGACGACAATAGTAGGCTGAATGTGATCTCTTCTTCAGTTACGAAAACGTTCTTGCAGGCTTTGTTTGCCAACTCAAATGTCAGTTACGCATCGCCACCTAAGCATGCCAGTAGCGAAGACTTCCTGAAAGAGCAAGTAAACATTACAGCTTATTCAAAGCGGCGGGTAGACATAACAGCAGACAATCAACATTCATTTAAATGTGTTTCGTTCTAAGTGGGCTTTAAAATTGGCGAAGAATCAGTAAACTTCAGGTTTCCTGTCTGCCTACAAGAATGAAACGGGCAAATTCCAAAAGCGTAACAATTGACGTTGCTTGGATAAGGAAAATTGCATTAAATTATCGAGAGAAGAACATACCCGGAGAAAACTGCCGCAGTCATTGTACAAGACTATTTGCAGACCCCTTTAGACAAGATTATCAACCATCTAAGATTATATTACCATTTTCATCCATACCATCTAAGCAAAGGCAGAAAGAGGATGGTTGAGTGAGGCTGTGGGTTGAATCAAGATTGAATCGTGCCATCAGCCATAGGCATTTTTCAGCGAATTCATATAAAGTTAAAGTAATGTAATAATGATTTCTGCTAATACCTGCTTGATATTTGAGTAATTCATGAAAGAGCTGGCAGAGCTGGATCCAGGACTGTCAATTGGGGGAGGGGGCGCCATCCGGACCAGGGGCGCAAGTTTTAACCGGAAAAACCTATCGGGTGGGCGCCAATCTATCAGTGGGCACCCGATTTTCGCATCGAAGGAACGACATTTTAAAGGGGCACCATTAACCTTTCAGGTGGAAGGGGGCATCTACCTTTTAGGGGGCGACGAGGGTCGATCGGTATGACACCTGCCCCCCCTCCCCATCCCCTGGATCCAAATATGAGAGCTGGCCAATAATTTTCAACGAGAAGCAAAGACCAGAACAGAATGCCACCTTTTGGGGAGGCTACACAAACCTCCGCACATATTTAAATTCTCGATGGATCTAGCAGCAAATAAGGAGGTAGAAACACAAGAGGAAAACCTATGTGAATGTTTTTCATGACATGGCTGGACAAACTCCTTATATATTACACAGAAATCGTGCAAAACAACCATGGTCTGTGCTCCTGTCTTTTACACAGGAAATTAACTCTATTCACTGCTCCATCGTTTTAACTTCCATGCCACCATTGTAGTTTTAGTTCATATTTCAGCTTCCCTGGAGTCTTTAAGTAAGCAAAATGACAAAATGTACATAAAACAAGAAAAACCAACAAACAACCTAAAGTTTTGTTCTAAAGAAAGCAGATTAAAGGGTTTAAAGGCAAAAGGCAGTAACATGCTTCAACAGTATCCAAGGTTCAAGCCTCACTCAGTTTGGAATAGGTACTTCAAAGAATGCAGCATTAGCTTCATTACTGTTGACCCAGGTTCAAATACCAAGCGATAACAGTAAGGATTTCCTTATCCTTTTGAAAGTTGGTAGCACCATTACTTCAGCGGTTGGTTTGTTGCAAAGCACAAAAGCTTCTTCTTAAACAGGCTTTTGGGTATGCTGAGGCTGAAATTTAAAATCATTTAAAATTACCAGCAGCATTTCCTCCTCACCATACACAAAGTAACATCAAGACAAAGAAGGAGCAAATTTGAATTTGAACTTAGTAATTGAAAAAGTGGGTAACTTTTTGAAGAACCTATTTCAGCACGTGACCTCTCCACCCAGTGTGCAAAGTATGGCATTTTCAACGAGATCTCGTCAGTGCGAATTCCCTTGGAGACAGGAGCGAGTAGTGCGAATCTTATCAACCTGGTACAAATTTTTTAGACTGGTGTGAGGAAGTTGACAGTTAAACTAAACAAATAATGGCTGAATGGTTATTAAGACACAGGAGGGGGCCTTGTAAAAGTCCTTAACTACTTAATAAGAGAGGTAGTATTGCACTGTGTGGGTCGCAATGTGTGCATTTTTCTCCCTGGTATATGACAGATTGGTGCGATTTTTTGGAGGCTGGTGGTGCGATAATTTTAGATTGGTAGGGTGACTTGTCTGGCCTGCTGCCATCCTTTGCAGAGTGGCTCGCCACTGTGCAAGAGAAAATGGGGTATCTCCCATTGCCAATACATTGGAGATACCCTTTTAGCACTGCAACACTGCTCTTATTAACACAAAATACTATGAATGCCCATGCCAACACATGCATCCATGGCAAAGCATGGCTGATGCATGCCTATGTGGCGGGACAGCACAATTCCAATACATAACAAATTCCGACAACTTCCAAGTACAACATCCAATTCAGCACTGCTCATTCAACATGTACAGACACTCAGTCCAAAAATGGATGTTTTGTTTTATATTTGAAGTTGTATTGAATGTGCATTTTGCTTGGGTTTAAGGGCAGCACCCATTATAGCCATGGCTTGCCCATGTATGTATTGCATACATGAATAGAAGTGTAGTATAAGTACAATACAGCTTGTACTATGACCAGATTTGCTGGGTGATATAAAACTAACAGATAATAATCAGGTAATTGAGGAAATATCAGTTCATCACATGGAAAGGACAGGTCAAAATAAATAAAGCACACATAAATAAATGGCAATAGGCTCACAGGGAAAGCTTAATATTCTGATACAAAAAATCATACATTTCTTCTGCTAAATCTTGATTGGGCCTGTAACTTCAGGTCCACAGAATGTAAAAATCACTATCCCATCCTACTGGCACATTAAATACGATTTCCAGGCTTCCAAAAGGCTAAAAACTCCTCGCATAGTATCAAACTCGAACGCGCCACTTACGCACCCCCGAATTTAAACAGGTATTAGTGACAAACTATGATGCAAAATTGTCATTTTCTATGCTGGACATATTCCTCAATCACTTCTCTATCCAGAAAACCATGTTACAATACCACCCTACCCCGCATCTACTCACCACAGCCCATAACAAATCTCCATCTCACCTCCCCCCATGCTATCTGGATGGGGAGTTTCGGTTTGTTTGGTTGACATTTCGTCATCACTCGACAATAACAAAAATGACCTTGAAAAAAAGCGGTTGCCATGTTTTGGAGGCGGAGCGTTCTACCTTCTCTCTCTAGGGCCTTGGGATACACACTGAGGAACGCAGCAGTTCTGATTGGATCTAATGGTTATCCGTCTCTTCTCCATTTTCTTTGAACTTTCCAAGATTATAACAAACAAGAAAATAACGCCAGTCTTCAATATTCACGTCCACCCAACATCACGTAAAACCACGCTCTTTCACGAGTTTACCACGACTGAAAATCCGTTACTATGGGAACCGTGTATAAACCAAGGTTTGTTTTCAAATGCGCCGGATATGAAGCAGCCACGCAAGACGGTAGTCCCTCTCCTGGCGTTTCCAAAAAAATCCGCCAGGTGCCAACACTTTCGATGACCGAGGCCAATTGTTGTGCGAGTGTAGTTTAGTTTAAAGGGAGATACGCGAAAAAATTTTTATTGGCTAGATCAAAAGGTCACAAAAAGTTGTTTCAGAAGTCATATTCTCATTTTTGCGAATTCAGCCTCCAAATGCCTTAAAATTGATCTCAAAGTCAACATTTATAGATGACTTTATCGATACACTGCATATCGATGTATATGACGTACACACTGTTAGGGCTATCAATTTCCCTAAAACAATGGTCGTATTTTTCCTAAGCAGTGACTTGAAAGTCTTGAACTGATAAAAAAATTATTTCAGAATATCTACAGCCGAAAATAATATTATAATAGAAATATAGGATTTTTAAGTAATCACAACTGACCAATCAGAAGGCATAGCCAACTCAAAGGGGGATCACGTGACCTTCCTGACGCAAAAGTTTCGTCATTCTGGGGATATTGCAGAAAACAGTTGAAGACCCGAGGACGCAGTGAGACATATATGAACGAAAAGAAACATATTTAATCTGTATTGAAGCAAAGGGAAACAAAAGCATAGTTATATAGGGGATTTCGAAGATTTTAGTGAGAGTTGTTCTCTTATTCTCATGTTATCTTCCACAGGTAATAGTACAAATAGTATTTTGCAGAGCTGATGCAGAAGAAATCTTCTGTTTTGTGCCTGTTTTTTTCTTTGTACCACCGAGTATATGTGAATGGCTTCAGAAAAATAAAGCCCATCGGCCCATCTGCCGTGCTATCATAGTTAGCAAACCAATAGAGACACCATAGTTAGTTACAACAGTACTCTGAGCAAGTGCCATAAAACGTTGTTTTTAGTCAGAAAGCATAAGGGAAGGAGATTGTGGGATGTTGGTGTGCGATCATACATGTAGGTTCTGGAGAAACTATGATATTGTGCTAAGGTTGATGATGGATGAAATATTTTTGTACCAACTGTAAGTGAACTCTGTGAGTTTGCTAACTTTTAAAGATAGATGTTCTTTAATATTTGTCATTCTTAAAAGATAAGCAAGACATTTTTTGGGTTTTGGCAACCTATGTGGCCCTTGAGCCTTTTAAATTAAAGATTAAACAGAGCATTCAGATAGCTCAAATTAGACCTTAACATGCCTTGATCTATACATGTTTAGGTACTATGGCAAGCTCATCTCTTTTTTCTCCCATATGCTAGGTGGGGCAAATTTAGAAGTCTTATCCTTCCTCTATGTTGGAGATGTATGATGTGGGTAACAACAACTCTATTTTCTGTCCTCAATGATATTCTGTCTGGAGAATGTGGCTGGTTTCTTGAGGCATTTGGGGCAGCGCAGATCCTGCATATATCTGGAGGCATAAACTTGATTTCCAGAAGAAACTTTTGTTTCCAACCGGTGCACACATCCATTTTGGTGTGTGGGGAGGTCGCTTATCAATATTTGCCATTTTCTCTCTTCTCCTTTTCATTGCTTTGTAGCAAACATGATATGTTTTATATATATTCACCATTGTGGAAAGTATGGCAGCTGGTCAGAAGAGTCGCACCAGCCATCTAAAACTCGGGCACAAATTTGCACAGCCAGCCACCTAAATTCACACCAATCTGCAGTATACCAGGGAGAAAGCACCCATCCCTACC
The DNA here is from genome assembly GCA_034440635.1 of Lepas anatifera. Taxonomy (NCBI): domain Eukaryota; kingdom Metazoa; phylum Arthropoda; class Thecostraca; family Lepadidae; genus Lepas; species Lepas anatifera. The sequence continues at coordinate 58,684 of JAOTON010001521.1, forward strand.
CTAGTGTGCAAAGTATGGCATTTTCTTCAAGATCTCGTTGGTGCGAGTGTCTTGGAGACAGGATCAAGTGGTGCAAAGTCAATCAACCTTGTATGAATTTGTGAGACTGGTGCAAGAAAGGTGACACTGAAAACCAAACAAATATTGACTGAATGGTTATAAAGACTGAGGAGGAGGCTTGAAAAAGTCCTTAACTATCTCACTAATAAGAGAGACAGCATTGCATTGTGTGGGTAGGAATGAGAGTGTTTTTCCCTGGTAATATGACAGGTTAGTGTCAATTTTTGGTGGCTGTCGGTGCAAGAATTTCAGATGGCTGGTGCAGCTTGTCTGGCCTGCTGCCATACTTTGCAGACAGGTCCCTACCCACATGATGCAATTTTCCTTGTGTCTTTATAACCATTTTTCTATCATTTGTTTGGTTTTCAGCATTACCTCCCTTGCACCAGTCTCAAATTTGCACCAGGTTAATAAAATTTGCACCACTTGTTCCTGTCTCCAGGGGCACTCACATTGACTAGGCCTAGTCAAAAGTACCATACTTGTAGCAAACAATGATTTTGTTGCTTCTTTTTCTGCTGTCACTTTTGTGTAATAACTTGAAATATAGTAATGTGATGGATAGCATTCTTATAAAACATTTTGGCCCTAAGCCAAGTTTGTGCTCACATTTAAGTCCTGGGAATTGAAGTATTCCATTCCATATTTTTGCCTGTCCTTTCCTAATGCTTGTATGAATTTTTCAGGTGCTGCCAGTGGCTTAAGATCTGTGGATGGTCCCTCACTTCCTGAAGCTGCTGAGGAACCACATCTTGGACCAGGGTCTGAGGCTACGGGGTCCAGAGGCACCGGTAGTAGACAAGGGCCTCCCCCAGCAGCTTTTGGCAAAGGAAAATGCCAAGCTTCTGCTTTGTCACGCCCTTCAGTTGAAGCATATAAAGGTATGGGCCATCTGTTTTGTGCATCAAACTTTTACTTGCGTTCTTTTTATATGTGCTGGACGTGAAATTTAAATGATTTGTATAGGATTTTAAATTATTCAGTGCTCGAGAGTGCACCTTTCCATTTGGTTTGTACCGTTTTTATTAATATATTGTGTACAATAGTATTTGCAGAGGCAAAATGGATTGCATTGCTATCAAATGAATCTCAGGTCACTCATCCGAATGAACATATCAATATATTTTTCACTGGCAACGGGAACATAGCAATAATTTTAGTGGTCCTCTTTTGAATAAAAGGACATTATGAACCTTCCCTGATAGGTGAAAATAGATTTAAAACAAATCTATAAATGTGTGAGAGCTGATCATGTTTCATCTTCTAATATGTGTTAAGTTGAACAATCATGATAAATGACTAGATTGTGAATATTTGGCTAAGTGTCAGTTATTCGCTCGATATAGCAAAATATCCAATAAAACTGTTCATTTTGACAATCCCCCTTCAGTTGATGATCGTCAGATGAAGTTTATACCACAAAATTTCCGTCAGGTGACTGGCCAGGAGCGACAGCGAGTACGTCCAGCGGCCCAGATGCTCAGCGAGCGCGTGGGAAAGTGTCTACTCCACCTATTCGGTCAGCGCTTCGTCAAGCAGGCTCAGTTCGTCATCACCTGCGACGAGATGTTCGACACCTGCAACTTTCGGTGCTTCCTGGACGGCAAGGCTCATCGGTCAGCATTCGGCTTGGAGCACACCATCAATGCTCAGTATACTTCTCTGCTCGAGTTCATGCGGCTGATTCGGGACTCCCGAGTCGGATGCCAGAGCAGGTACCATTCCAGAACGGGTTCATCATGTCCTTAACAGCCCTGCGAGGTCTCCACAGCATGCTTCAGAACATCTACGGTGTCAAGTACTTTCTGACGTCTCGGGTGAATCAGGACATGGTAACAAACTTCTTCTCTCAGGTCAGGTGCTTGGGAGCAGGCAGCACCCACCCAACGGCGGTGGAGGCGAAGACTCGTGTTCTCATGCTAGACCACATGCTGATGGAGCCCCAGTCTCGCTGGAAGAAGAAGAATCAACATACCTGAGTGCGGCTACCCTGCAACTGGACACCCCCCCTCCGACAGTCATTACTGAAGAGCTGGATGACATCGCTGCTGTGTGATCAGATGGAGAGGGTGCAGCCGTGCCCCGCTCCACCGGTACCGGACAACCCGGAGCAGGACTGGCTGGACGAGGATGACCAGGACGACGCCGCGGAACGAGCTGCTCCGTCAGCAGGGGACGCGAACCAAAAACTTTGTAAGCAGGCACCGGCCTACGTGGCGGGCTTTGTTGCTGCAAAATGCAAACCTGTGGACAGCTCTCTCTGATACATATCATCGACCGTGCCTGTGGTAGATGAAAGTGGGAAACTGGAGTGGTTGCAACGTCTCAATCGGGGTGGTCTCACAATACCAAGTGAAAAGTGGCTTAGGCAAGTAGGGGAGCTAGAGGTTTTAGTTTGTGATATGCATGGACCAAGCGACATCGATAGGAAACCAGGATTCATTCGCCGTTTGACTTCTGATGTGCTGGTTAAATTCCCGGACCTTCACGAAAAGGTAGCGCGAAAGTACGCGGTGACGAGAACACACATGCGGGTGAAGTGGCTGCAACGGTTGTATGCGGAGGGGAAGCGAAAGGCAAGGGCAGAACAGAAAAGTCGTCGGGAAATGAAGAGAATGCGTTACTACATTTAGTAAAAGTGATTGAGTAGTATCCTCAGGTAGCCAGCTATTATTGATGATACTGTATCTGCACCCAGTTCGTATACTAATTGGGCGTTTACCCGCTGTAGCGCCGCGTCAGAGGTACGAGTCGGTGATTGATAAAGGATTATTTATATATTTTAGGAACGTGCATTGATCTATATATCTATGATAGAAGTGATAACAGTTGTGTGTACGTTTGGTTTTTTACATGTGTTTTTTGTGATTTGGATGTCCCTTGCGCAAAAACATTTAAAAACCTAAAAAATAGCGGAGAGTGGTGTGGCCCATAATATTTGCTATACATTTTTCTTCTTTGTTTTTCTTCGTAAAGTAAATGGGCACATGGGGAAGGGAAGGGCACTCCTGCATACCCAACAATGGGCAGGGGCAAAATTTTATGCGTGATCTGTACATTTTGTGTTGCGTAGTTTGTTGCCGCCGTAAACTTATCAGTTGTGTATGCTAGTCAAATCAAACTGTTGGCTTCCCTGTTATGTATAGTAGTGTGACCTTCGTACACAGTGTCCTATTTTTGGTGCATCTGAACAAGAAGTGAAGTATTCGTCATATATTTATCGTGACGAACGGCTCAGTGGCTGAGACTGCGTTAGTGCGCAAACCATGAAAGAATACGTGTGGAAATGAACGCAACACCACACAAATTATGTGCACGGCGTTACGATTTCGTTTAGCATTTGTATACCGTCGATTCTCTGCTCACCTATATCATGATTAAATGTATGATTATGGATTGCGATATTTCATTTGGAAATGTCTGCCGAGATGGTGCTGAATTAAATAGTCTTTCTGAAAAATTGCGCTCAATGTGATGTCAAAGGAGCTTCTTCGCTGCCGTGATGAATATAAATCACTGCATTGGTACATAAATTTTGTTCCACGGTATTTACCTAAGCATTTTAACACAAATTATATCGTTTTCTGGTGAAGTTGCTAGATCTTCGAAAAAAATGCCTCCCACGTTTGTTGTGTTGTGCCCTGATTTAGCTTGAAAAATTTGAGAAAATGCCTGAAAATAAATATCCATTGAAAAATGTTCCCGCTGAACATATGGCTGGTAGTTATGTTAACACGCGCATTGACGGGGGGCGGGTACCCGCCCCACCCCTCGGGTTTTCCGGAGACAGCAGAAAAACGGCGGCGCGTAGCGCCGCCGTACTTGGCATACATTTTCCCTCATCATTTTTACAACTTCTGTGAAAATTTTAAGGTTAGGTCATCTCAGGTCAGATCACCAGTACAGGTCGTGACCTGACCTCAAAAAAGTTTAAGATAGTATAAGTCGGAGCAGAGTGAACTTATCCGATTGAAACTCATCACATAATGGGCCCACCGAGTTCTCTAAAATATTTTCCGGTATTTTTGACATCGATGACCTAAGGTCAGGTACAAGGCATGACTTCTCCGTTGGAAATACATGGGAAAAATGTTTTTTACTGAATAAATCAGTAAGGGATGGTGATAAAGCGTTCATTCTAGTCGCATTAGACTCACCTTGTCTCTGCGGTTCTAATAATATAAATTTTATATAATTTGACCTTGACCTGACCTCAGGTCAGGTCAAATCCTTGATTTGACCTAGCAAGGTCAAATCATATATCATTCGATTCGGCTTGCTACGAGGATTCCTATAGTTTAAAAGTAGTTTTGCTCTATCTTTACTTGTTCAGATGTAATGGCCGAAAACCTTAATTTATATGTTATCCCTAGGACGGCCAGTGTGCAAAGTATGACATTTTTGGCGAGATCTCGTTGGTGCGAGTGCACTTGGGGACAGAAGCGAGTGTGCGAATTTTACCAACCTGGTGCGAATTTGTGAGACTGGTGCAAAGAAGGTGACACTGAAAACCAAACAAATAATGGCTAAGTGGTTATAAAGATACAGGAGGGGGCCTTATGAAAAGTCCTCAACTAACTAACTAACTAACTAATAAAAGAGATAGCATTGCATCTTGTGGGTAGGAATGGGTGCGTTTTCTCCCTGGTATAGGGAAGATTGGTGCGAATTTTTGGTGGCTGGCGGTGCGAGAATTTTAGATGACTGGTGCGACTCGTCTGGCCTGCTGCCATACTTCGCAGACTTGTAGGACGGCATGTTTCAACCTCTCGTGACCTTAAATGTGACCTGACCAAAAATGGTTCAAATATTTTCGATAAAGAAATAGATGGGCTACCCAACGCTTTACCGTTTTTCGCTACCTACCGTGGTTCTCGAGATCTTAGGGGGCGGGTACCCACCCCCTCGTCAAGGTGAAGGTGGCTCAGACCCCGTCAAAGCGCGTGTTAAATTAGGAGACATTAAAATTGTAGTGAAAATTTCCCGCAAGGTCATTTTCATTTCCGCTGGGGGCTAGAGGGTAAGATGCTCAAACGACAGAACACTTGTGCCAATGAGCGCTGCCACGGCACCTAGAATTAGGGGGGCAAACCCATTTCTGCCTCTCCTAGGTGGGAACTAATATTTTTTTGCTCTACAGACCTTGTGTAAACATCTCTTTCAGTGGTTGTCAGACCCTAGTATAAAGCTACATCTCCAAGAACATGATCGCTCTCCGGGGCGAGGGGGAGCGAATATTTTTTACTCTACAGACCTAGCGTAAACACTTTTCAAAAATTTCTCCGGCGTTTTGGGGGCCAAAAGATAGTTTGGTCCCCCTCCAACGCTTTGGGGGGCGATGGTCCCTCCGATACACATTTGGTCCCTCCGATACACATCAACTCTACAGCACAACCCCTGGCCATCCTCGGCGCTCATAGATTCTGATCTAAATGCACCTTTTCCCCTCTACAATAGAAAACCTGGATCAGCCATTGTATGTTTCTGTTCAGAGCACCATAGTCTACACACTTGAAACACTAAAAACGGGTCTTCACTCATACGCGTCGGAAAAAGGGGGCCAGGGGGACCTGGCCCCCCACTTTTCGGCCAAAAATTTCCTGATCTCAGTAAAAATTAGGGAAACCGGACATTCTCATATCCAGCCGCTGCGGAAGGCTACGAGGAGCCCAAATTCGAAGAGTTTTTGGTCCTGATGTTGAAAGTTTTTTGTCAGCATCAGGTTGAAGTTTGGCTGCCCCCCCACTTTTTTGCCGGTGGCGACACTTATGTCTTCAATGTCCTTACTTTACCAAGCCGAGCCCATTACAGCCTTCGGGGTACCGCCGGACAGATTTTCATCTCTAGTTGTGTTCTAAAGTGACTCAACGGCAATTTGCATTACTCCCGGCCGGCTCCTGGGTTTGTTTTGCAAAACTCGAACAGAGGTGTGTTGGACTGCTGGCAACCTACAAACTCTTTTGTGGTGCGCAGGAGCAATTCTGCATATTACGGGCTCGCTGCCGTCTGCATTCTATAAAATACGATATTGCGCGTGCGCGTTGCAGAAAAACCTGCCAGTCCGCCTGCAGCCGAACACATTTCCAGTTAGTTCGGGTCGGACCGTAGGTAGAGGTTTAAATCTTTTTTCAAATCTTTCTTGTGGGATAAATTTGTAAAATTAATGACTAAAAAAAGTGTAAAAATACATTCTGAATACAAATACATAATATGAGAAACATCAAAACACAATTTTAGTAACCATGGCAACGAGAGAAGACTGTCCCTGGCTAGTGATGGAGTGCTGGGTTTAATACTCTAACTGCTATTGATAAATATTTCGATAATTGTGATATGGCCTCCCAAAAAATTGGGCGAAGATGCAAAAATGATTATTGGTTTCAGGATCAGGATTTTTCAAATATCAAGAAACCACAATAAAAATTTTTTCGCGTATCTCCCTTTAAGCCCTGGCCCCGTTTCATAAAAGTTGTAGAAATGCGGCGTGTTTTACACCACATTCGCCTGCAAAGTTACGCCGTACTCAGAATCACGTTTCACAAAGAGCGGTGACATTCACGCGAAAGCGGCGTAGACAGGGAGGCACGGTCACGTGACATCAAAACAATTTCATGCCAGCTGATGATTGAACCTCGTATTCCGGAGATGCTCAAATGGGACAAGCAAAGAGCGTAAACGTAAAGGATGCAGTTCGACGTAATTTTAGCAATGCCATCAGCGGAGACTATTCTAGTGCACTGAATTTTCACCGACGCTTGACAAAAATTGGAAAGGTAATAGTACCTTGGAAAAGTAGCATTCGCATAGAAATAATATGCGGAACGGTGGAAAATATATATATATATATATATATATATATATATATATATATATATATATATATATATATATATTCCGACGGATTTCTACCATACTCAGCGACGGTGGAACGTCCAAATGTAAGGGGGCGGGCACCATGAGCTTTTCAACCCATAGGCGGATGCAGGGGTGAAAGGGGGGGCACGTTCCCCGATCGACTCTCGCCCCCCTGAAATGTCGCTTGTTCCCCCCTCCAGGATGCGAAAATCGGCGCCCACCGATAGAATTTTGCGCCCATCTGATAGGTTTTTTCGGTCAAAAGTGGCACCCCCAAGCCGGATGGCGCCCACCCGGAAACGCCCCCCCGATCAGCAATCCTGGATCCGCTTATGTTTCAACCCATTTCTTTCCAGTCAACGCCATTTGGTTATTGTTAAAATTTATGATTTAAGGGAGGGTAACGTGCCCCGGTGCTCCCCCCGTTCCGCCGCCAGTGACCATACTCCCGTCATTATATAATCGGGTAAAAGTAAAAAATGTCCGGAGCAGCGACGGATCCAACTTCCAAGGGGAGGAGAGTGAATAGAACATTACCCACCCCTCCTTGCCCCCATTGGCAGACGCAGAGGGGCTTATGCGGATTCAAGATTGTCGATCGGGTGAGGGGGGGCACCATCCGGACCAGGGGGGTGTCACTTTTGACCGGCAGAACTTATCAGGTGGGCGCAAAATCATATCTGTGGGCACGGATTTTTGCATCAATGGGGGGGGGTTAGAAGCGACGTTTCAGGGGACACCATTGGCCTTCCAAGGCGACGCCGTGACCATTTCAGGGGGCGACGAGGGTTGATCGGGGGCACCTGCCCTCCTGGATCCGCGTACGGAGGGGCAGAGGCCATGCCCCCCAAAATGGCAATTTTTTACCGATCTTTTAACAATACTATGTTTTTACTATTTCTCCTGCGTTGCCCCACCCCCCCTAAACAGCACTCGTGCGTCCGCCCCTGTCCACCCCCACCTACACATATGAAGCTCGATCACTTCGATGACGGGCGCCGCAAAATGTGAGACTGCGGTGCAGAGGCAGGGGCGTCGCCACGGAATTTTTACCGGTGGGGATGGACCATGACTCGGGACGACCAGAGGCGGGGAGGGGCGCTGGGGCGCAAAATTTGGAGCGAATGGGCTGTATCTGAAAACGATACTGGCAATACACTTCACCGACAAACTCAGCGAGTTGGGTTGCAGAATTCCACGCAATTAACGAAGGTAAACGCAAATAATAAGAGGATCCAAATAAAAACCTAGGACGAGTCACCAAGTTTTTGCGGGACCGTCCCCCTCTGATCCGCGAGTAGGGGGACGCGTCTCATCATCCCCCCGCTTTCGACGTCCATGTGTACGTAGGCAATCCAAATCTTGTCGGAGGTTGAGAGGCCATGGTCTCCTCAAATGACTATATTCTAGCTGATTTATAAAACACCATGCTTGCGGCAATTTATCGCCGAACACCTTTCTCAAACGTGATGCCCCTGTGCCTAAAAATGGCTTTAGATATTGGCACCGACAATGAACAGATTCAGAGGGTGAGGGAGCACTTGTTGGCCGATCTATACGAAGCTTCCTGAAATGCCCATCAAACCACAATGAAAGGTCAATGGCTCTCCAATGGCGGAATAGCGAATCCAATGGCGGGGAGCCGGCGCGACATACAAAAATATAGAAATTTAGCAGTGCAAAATGAGTCCACCGTAAATGTGCAATTATATTGGTAGGCCACTGTTCTACCATACGTATAACTCAAAGTCACTTTGCCATCCTAGGTAGATGACAAATCTAGAGGAGTTGGTCGCTGAGCAAGGCCAAATGACAAGAACAGTGAAGAGTTCCATTGCAGTTATCAAAAGTAGGTATTCGAAAGTTTTGCGAGCCAGGTCCAGCATGGCACCAATAGATCTTCTGTGGGAACTGGGACACAGTATTAATAAAAATACTCATCTAATCTAAAAAGGCATGGGATAAATGTTCACCCCGTTAGTACCACTCGTAGCTTATTCAATATCTCATTGGTATTTATTTTGAACATTTCTTGCAAACGCAGAGACAAGAATCCCAAATTGATTGACAAATCCAGCTATCAATTGAACTGCGGCTACACGCCACCATCAGAGAGAGCACTGGTAGCACAGCGCCTGGATGACGGCTTTGCTGCACGCGAGCTTTGCCGGCACTGCTGCTCGCCGCCGAAGGGTTTCGCAAGTCCAGGCTGCCTCCGCCGCGCGCTGCTGCTCGAGACCGAAGAGGTTTCGCATGTCCAGGTTACCTCAGTCGCGCTGGAAAAGAACACAATACAACACGATTACAATGGGTACCAAATGGGCGATAATTAATATTGGTTCGTGCGCCCGAAAACCCAAATAACTAACAATCGGTACTGAGGGGTATTATAAATAATCAAATCATTTTGATGAATAAGGCTTTTGAAGCCTGTCCAAATATATTAATGAAACGGCTATTAGTGCCCCACCAGCTGACAGGACTTGGATTCTTATGAAGCCAGGCATCAAATTCTTACCACCCCGGGCACGGTGCCCCCACCCATCGGTGATCCCGGATCCGCCTATGACGGGAATGTCATTTAGTCAAGGGCTGAACTGCAGAATGTGGCAGGAAACTGGAAAATATGCTTGGGGTAGCTCAAATCCTACCCCAATTGGGGAAGAAATTCAGCAGCTGGGCCAGAGTCCTTTGTACACTGAAGCAGACATTTTCTTTTTCATCAATTTTACCTGTTTTACTAACTTATTGACACATTTATGACTTTTAACAAGGGTCAGCACTGTCCAAGCTGTCACACTCAGCTCCAATATTGTTGTACCTGCCACAAAGAATGGCAAGAGTTGCCCCAAACCAGTAATTCTGCCCAAAGGCTACACCAATGAGATCTTGTGTAAATCTGTCAAATTCTACATGCTGAATCAAGCGGCAGTCAGTCAGTACTGATAAGAGGAAACCATCCAGTAAGACGGCCAGTTGGCAAAGTATGGCAGCATGCCATAGAAGTTGCACCAGCTATTGAGAATGATCGTACCACCACTCACCTAAAATTGGAACCAAAATGGGCATAAAATCACACTGACCTCTACTTATTTCCAAACAATTTGGCTGGTACTCCAACCACACAACTGGTACTATATCCCCAGCTGACCTAGGGCATGAAATATGAATGTGATGAATTATTGTTTAACTTAGAATAACAATATGGTATTTTATATTCTTTCGTCCAGTTTCTATACGCTGCAAATTCTATGTGAGTTCAGTATTGGCAACTGCCACTCTCATTTATACACTCAGTATTGGTAAATACTGGTCAACATTTCATTTTCTCCAAAATTTGCTTTGCGTGGACCAGTCTTGAGGTACACTTTACACCAAAAACTGGTCAGAATTATCATACTTTGCAGACTGACAAGGAGGAGAGCCGCCCAACTTCCACAGCCCCATAGGCAATTTTGAAAAGTGTAAAATCATTTTGTGCCATATTTCTTACCTAGTTGGCTCCTTTGGGACCCTGAAGAATGGCAGATCACGATCCTTTTCCTTGGTCTTCGTACATCCAGGCATTGAGCACACATCTGTGCCTGATTGAATTGAATTGAAGAGGAATAAGACACTTAACCTCGAGGGTTCACGTGTCTATGCCTATTCTGAAAGGTCTGAAAAGTGGAGTGGCTTTGGAGGGCCGTTTAATAATGCATGGCATAAACATACTCTCATTTCAACTTTCACGTATCACAGGTCTATTAACATTTACATTTTAAGCATGACATCCTAAATACGTTGGTAGAGGTTAATCTCTTTCAGAAACAAGATAATACTGTCCAACATTTTCTCATCGTCCCCTAGTAAAACATCTATAGTCATTTGCGCATCAAGACAAACAGCACGCAGTTTTCTGCGCTGCACCTGAAACTTTGGACAAATAATTAGTATATGCTCAACAGTCAGCCTCTCATCACACTCATCACATATCGGGGGAGCATCTCTATCTATAATATAACTGTGGGTTAACCTTGTGTGCCCCAATCGCAGACGAGCTACAATTTTTTCTTCACGTCGGTTGATTCTATATGAAGAGCTCCACTCTCCTGTTTGTGCTTTTATTTTCTTAAGGTTAGTCAGCGTATTTAAACCCTGCCACTTCCTGCCGACGTGCTTGTCCAAGCATCTCTTAATGTGTTTGAAATATTCCGAGTAGTGTACTTTTACTTTTGTTACATGCTCATACTGAAGGGATTTTTTTGCTTTTCTGTCAGCCATATCATTGCCGGGAATTCCCTGGTGGCTCGGAATCCACACTATTTTTATTTCAAAGCCATCGAGTATCAAATCATGGTATAACTGCCGGATATTTATCGAAGTAGGTGACGTATCTTCAGGGTTTATGCATTTTTGAATCGCTGAAAGAGAATCCACACATATTATTACTTTCTGAACATTTCTAGACCTAATGAACTGTAAGCACCTCATAATGGCAAAAAGCTCTGCTGTGCAGATTGTCACATTATCGGTAATTCTTTCCTCTAGTGCTCCGGACCCAAAATAAACCGCACAGCCTGTTCTGCCATTCATTTGTGATCCATCTGTATACATAAATTGGTAGTCAACAAATTCGAGGAGAAGATCGACAAACTTTTCATGAACCTCCACCAGGGAGACACTTTGCTTATTTTCATGCATGAGTTTTTGTGTTTCAATGGGAATCAGATCCCAAGGAGCCGTTCCTGTCGGAGCATTCCCAAAATTATCAGGTACATCAAATCCAAAAAGGTCCATAATTTGCTTAAATCTGCAGGATATAGGGATACCACAAAGGAGTCGCAGGCGTCTTTCACCCAGTTGCAGAAGGGAAGACAGCGTGGCAATTTGAACGTTGCACGGGTGATCACGATCAGCAATTGCTTTCAAACAGTACTTGGCCGTCAGGCAATATCTTCGATCCTGCAGAGAGGGGAGGTTAGCCTCAACTAACATTGCACTGACCGGAGTCGTGCGGAGAGCACCTAAAGCAATCCGTAAACAGGAATTTTGTACACATTCGAGAGATTCCACAAGTTTATTGTTTGCCCCATCAAATATTTGGCAGCCATACTCCAGGATTGGACGAATTAGAGATGAGTACATGCGAATAAGGGTTTTCCGATCTGCACCAAAATTGGGAGCTGAAACACATTTCAAAATCGATATTCTTTTTTCAGCTTTAGCTCTAATGTACTTGATGTGACTTTGGAGCGTCAGCTTTTCGTCCAAAATCACACCGAGAAAGCGTGCTTCCGGTACGAATTCCACATCATCGTTTCCTAGTTTAATACAGTTAATTGGTCCAACAAACTTACACCTCATCTTTCTTTTAAAGATGACCACCTGAGACTTTTCGGCTGAAAATACAAACCCATTGTTACTGGCCCAACCAGACACACTGGCCACAGCAGTCTGTAGAAGGGCGATAGCTTCATTAGTATTTTCATGTGAGACCCAAAGCGAACAATCATCAGCAAACAAAGCCTTTGATACAACATCCGGAACATCATCAAAAATATCATTTATCATACACATGAACAAAAGCGGGAAATTACCCCGCCTTGGACCACCCCGTTCTCTTGGACAAACGTATCTGAGAGCACCTGAGTTTTAATTTGAAATGTTCGGTTGCTCAGGTAACCCTGTACGAAATTCATGAAACGACCTCTAAACCCCATTTTAAATAACTTGCTAATTAGTATGTCCTTGTTCACCATATTATAAGCGGATTTTAAGTCCAAAAAGATAGCTGCAGTACATTTCCCATCGAAAAAACTCTTCCTAATATCGGATTCCAGTCTTATAAGGTGGTCTGTTGTGCTTCTATTTTTCCGAAAGCCGCATTGTACCTTACAGAGTAACATTTCCTTTTCCACATACCACATAATTCTCTTTGTAACCATACGTTCAAAAGTTTTCCCTAGACACGATGTTAGTTGGATAGGCCGATACGATTTTAATGAAGACGTTATTTTACCAGGCTTACATACGGGAACAATATAAGAGTGACGCCACTCAGGAGGATAGTGGTTGCTTTCCCATATCAGATTATAGAAATTCAAAAGATGTCGCAACAGGTCTGAGGGTAAATGTTTTAGGAAGTCATTATGTACTCCATCGGGTCCCACTGAGGTGGATCCGCTGGATGACACGAGCGCTGCGAAGTTCACCCAGCGTAAACTTCGAATTGTACACCTCGTCATGGTTTGAAGCATGTTCAGTTTTATTGAGATTTCTTACAAGTTGCCTAAATAAATTACTGTAGTTATCAGAAGAAGAAATGTCGGAGAAGAATCGGCCGAATGCATTTCCGACCTCACGGGGATCAGAAATTACATCGCCGTTCTCCTTCAGAACAATTGGTGCTGGAGGTTGATATCTTTTCCCTGAAAAACATTTTATGAGACTCCACAGTCGGGTTAAAGGAGTCCAAACAGATATGGTACAAAGTAATATTTCCCAGCTTTCCCTTTTGGCTTGGCGAATGATGCGTCTCGCTGCCGCCTTCAATCGCTTGTATTCGTACAATAGTGCTAAATTTTCTTTATTTCTCCTAAATCTGTTGAGGCCACGTTTTCGTAATGCAATTGCCCTCCGACACTCAGCTGTCCACCATGGGCAATTGTATTTGTACGTTTTTCTTTTATGAGGGATACTTTGTTCAGCTGCATTCATAATAATTTCTGTTATCACTTTGCAACTACTGTTTGCAACAGTCACATCGTCATCAACTGTAACGTCACATTTCTCCTGAAATTTCACCCAGTCAGCTTTCTTTGTGTTAAATTGCACAGTTGGATATTCATGATCTGTTTGGATATTTTGTATAAAGGAGATGTGTATAGGGAAATGATCACTATTACAACAATCAGTATCCACATTCCATGTCAACTCTGACGCTAACATGCTAGAACATAAGGATATATCAATATGTGAAAATGTCCCGAAAATTCATCTAATCTTGTTGGATTTCCATTATTCAGGAGATGCAAAGTTTGTTCATGGATTATTTTCTCCCATATGTTTCCTCTGGAATCATTCCTTGGCGCTCCCCACATTATATGCTTGCTATTTGCATCAGTACAAATTATGTAGGGGAAATGAAACTGTGACAACATATCGTCCAGCTCATTTTTCCTTAAAGGCATGCCAGGAGGAAGGTATAATGAACATATAATAATTTTCTGTCGATTTATAACAGTCACACAAGCCACAGCCTGTAAACTTGTGTTCAAAAGTAACTGGTAGTGTGTAACTTGGTTTGATGCATAGATTGCTACACCACCCTGTCTTACATTTGTGCCTGCATATGCTTGGTAACAAGAATAGTTCCTGAGGCTGAAGTTATAAGGGTCATTGGGCAAAAAATGGGTTTCCTGAAGGCAGATAAAGATGGGTGACAACATGAGCAGCATCGGTTTAACTTCTGCCCATTTTCCTATCAATCCTCGACAATTCCATTGAAGAATTTCGTTAGTCAACATATTGGGATAAGGTTAGTGGTTCCAAAACACTTCCTGAAAGTCCTGAAAAAGGGAGCAGAAGTTGGTTACATCCATCCTGAAAGGGGTAAATCCTGGAATCATGGGGGTTAAATCCTGGAAAGGCATAAATAGGGACATCATGGGTACACAACATTTGGAGAAAATAATAAGGCCTCAGCTGAGCCCACATTGATGTTTGGGCCATCCATGATTGTTGCACTCTGATGATGAGGGAGTAGTTTAACCACTGTTTCCAGCGATGCCCCCAATCACAGCACCCACACTCACGGACAATGGATGTCCGCAAGTGAAGGGGACCAGACAACAGGTGGCACCCCTGGGAACTGGTCAATATACTGGGCGCCTGAAATTCCTTAGAAACATGGTTTGTTAAGTCAAACAGTGACATATATCCAAGGAACACACACATACAATTTCCAAATATACCATCACACATACAACACACACATACCAGGCATCCAATAAGATGTTGGTTAGTATCATATTCACTAAGGCTATGACTATGGCTAGGGTAACTACCAACTCTACATAAGTACTGTCTACGGGATAGGGTTCGGAGTACATCGCCAGAAACACTTTTCGCGGGTAGTAAATCGAGGCAATCGCCCTTGTGGATTATCAGGCTTTCAGCTCTCCAAGTGGAGGTAGCTGCTATTGCGCCGGACACGCAGTAAGCTAATATGTGATGGCTTTCAGCTCTCCAAGTGGAGGCGGCTGATATTGGCACCAAGAACACCGAAACAATACACACGAGATCATTTTCAGCTCTCCAAGTGGAGATAGCTGATATCGCAAAGGACACAGCATAAGCAAACCAGTCCCTCCAAGTGGAGGTAGCTGATATTGCGAGGTACACAGCAAAAGCAAACCAGCCCCCCAAGTGGAGGTAGCTGATGTCACACAGAACGTTGAATTAGCCAGAGCGTGGCAGCAGAAAACCAGAAGACAGGAAGCTGCATGTCGATGTCGCAGAGCGAGCTCCTGGAGCGAACACAAGAATACACTGATATCGCTTTTGTGCTTTTTGAAATGTGATTGAATGTGAGTTGCAAACACCGAGTGACGAGGAGTTGCATATCCCAAAGCCAACACCTGAAGTAAACATAAGTATATACCGAAGATGTTGTGCCTTTTGAATTTGCCAGCAATACTGTAGACGCGTAAGTCCATTGGTGTGCAAAGAATGAAAAGTGTGACCGAAATCACCGCACGACAGCAAATGTGACACCATGTTCCACGTGATATGGTCTGCATGAGAATGGAACTGAACTTATGAAAACTGTGATACCTAAAAATATGTGCTGAGGAGTTCATCATTGCAGTATTATGTATTATAAATCTCCTCCGTATGCATCCTATCCAGTTCCTCTAGAGTTCTTGAAGAAAAGAACTGAGGACCTGTATCACAATAGGTGTGATCCTGAGAGCTCTCCTGAGAGCTTCCATGAGAGACACGCCCATTGGGACTCAGTCTGCCACCAGCCTGTCTACGTCCTGATCCACCTCTCAGGTTCTTGGCCGTCAGCCAGGGTCCACCCTTCTCCTGATTCGGAGGAATCTCCTCTTCCTGAGAGGACTGGATAACCTCATCTGTCCTGGCCTGCTCTACCTGGTCCTCGCCCTCACTACTACCCTGCCTCACCTCTGCCTGCTTTTCAGTTGCAACTGACTCCCTCACCTCTGTCTGTTCAGTTGTAACTGACTCCCTCACCTCCTCACTGCCTGACTTTTCTGCTACCTTTGTCCTCATCAACTCCTTCAACAACTCCACCACACTCTCCAAACACTTCTCCACCTTCTCCAACCTCTCACCAATACCTCCAACCATACTATTGCCTGCACTCCTGGTCACAGCTGAACTGAATGATGTGCCTGAAACATCCCTCCCCTTCAGCACCTCACGTCGCGCCTCTGTGTACGGAATACACCTGTCAACTTTCACTTTCATAATTTCCAGTTCATCTTTGTATGCCGGGCACACATTGTTCAGAGAAACATGGTCAGCTTTTCCACAGTTTACACAGTTCATGTCGCAGGTCAGGTGACCTGTCCCATGCTTACCCTTTCCACATCTGAGGCAGGTCGCAGGGGCCTGACACATGTGAAAAGTGTGTCCGAGCTTGCCGCAGGACAAGCACTGTCTGGGCTTGGGATAACTACGTCTCACAGGGTATGACGAGTAGTCCATCTGAATCCTAGAGGGGGTACCATCAAGTCGAAAGTGAGGACAAACAGGGGAGTCTTCACCTCTCTGTTTCCGACTTTTCTCTTTATCTGCTTAGCCTCCCTTACCCCATACTCCTTTAAACCATCTACCACATCCTGCTCCTCCAAATCCATTAAGTCCTCAGAGTAAATCGTTCCTTTGCTTTCGTTTAACTTTTCGTGTTTTTTTCACTTTCACCATCTGTCCCCCCATCTGCTTTACACACAACAGCTTCTCGGTCTGGTTTTCGTGAACTGTCTTTACAAGGAGCTTGTCCCCCAAGAAGCTCACCTTCTCCGCCTTCTCCTCCCCGAGCACACCCCTGAGACCAGCCTGTATCCACAGCCATCCCTTTCCCTTCATCGGCATTCCGGATTCAAACTCCACTACAACAAACGATCCCTGACCACACCTCCCTTCTCTCTCAAAGCACTCCTCCGTTATATCCCTGGCCCTCCTCTTACTCGGCCGCCCCGCCATGTTGGCGGCGGCCAACTACCCGGCCGGGATCGGTGCCCGGCTTGGGTACCTAACTACCTATACTGAAAAAAACAAACACACTTATACCTAACTCACACGCAATAACTCAAACAACCCCTCCAACAAACACTCCACACACCCCAATCCTCCTACTCCTCCACCACCGACCCACTTATACAATTATCAACCGAGAGCTCAATCAGGACAGGACCGAACGCCACGAGGACTAACGACCGAATCATCTGTGCCTGATATGATTCTTGGGCACCGCGGTGATCACAGCGCGGTATAACTAGGGCAGACGTCTCAGCTTTGCCAGATAGAAACGTGGGGTTCATCACTGGAAGATAAAATTCCCAAGACCCAGAAATTTCTCAGGGGGGACAGACCCGGGCTGCGAGTGACCGGGGAGGCGAATTTTGAGCATATTCGGTACCTGACAACATTAATGACCATCGACCCAGAAATTCTGGGGGATGTCCCCCCCTGGCAGGCCAACAGGGGGACGCGTCCCCCGTCCCCCTCCCCGCTTTCGACGCCCATGCGCCCATACCAAGAATCCCTCGCCCAAGCTTCTCATGGGGAGATCCCGGGAATCTGGGGAAATTTAGAAATCTTGGGAATTTTTTGGCTCCACACAAAACCCAATGTCTCTACCTAGCAAAGCTGAGACGTCTCCCCTAGCAGTACCGGTATATCCACGGTTCCTATAGATACGGTTCGGACATGACAGCCAGCTGACTGCCTGATTTGGCAGCACGTTGAGGATATGGAAGTATTTCGAAGGGTTTTGTTCAAGATAACTTTAATTTTGCTAGCATAAGATAAAATGGAGCGTTTTGATTTGGTAATCGAAACGTTTGAAACCGAATTCTGAAGGAATTAGCATGAAGTTCATTGAGGATTTTCTTTGTTATAAAAGCACTTTAGAGACTAAAAGCTGCACCCAGAAGATAGCCTGATCAATTTTACATACCAAGAATAGAAAATATACCCTTAAGCACCACTTAAATTTTCCCACTGGCCCGTGCCCCAAACCCCTGCAAACAGTCCAATTGGAATTACATGCTAAATTTTGCTGCCAAAAAACTGTTAGAACCAGAAATGAAACCTTCAAAACCCCCAGAATTTTAGAGAAGTATCTCATGTCCGCCCCTGGGTATATCATCATTTTTGCCAAAGGACTCAGTAGAGATACTTGGATTTTGTTGGTGACAGGCACCTTAAATAGAATTTTTACCCTCCATAGACTCCATGTAACACTTTGTGAGTGTCAGCCTATCTAGGGTTCTGTCCTCACTAGACCATAAAATAACAGTAACGGCAGAAAGTCAAAGTAAAAATCAATGTCAGCTTTCCTGTGTATTTGCATAAATAGCTATCATCATTTTTGGCATACCAAATGGCCATAGAACTCTACATATCAGCTCAATTTGGCATGTGCAACTTGCACTTTATACCTGTGCAAGGAAAAACTTGCACACACTTCCATTTAAGTTTATTTTACATTCATGACTTTTTGTTTTTCACTACACTACCTAATTTTGCTTCAAATTCAGAATTTCAGGAGAAATTACATATTATTAATGTTTTGCAGCATTGACTGATAAATATAACGCTGCTATTTCTTGCGTAGCTTTTCAGAATTGTTTTACATATTCAATGTACATGTTGTCTGCTATATGAAACAATATTGGCAATATTCTACGCTGAATTCCAGTACAGTGTAGTTTAGAGCAGCGTAACTTTGCAAGAAGTTGTATTTTACGCTGCATTTTGGTGAAACAAGATTGTGGTGTATTATTCACTTTCTACTCTGCATTATGCTACTTCTACGCTATAAGCATAATTTACGCCTTTTATGAAATGGGGCCCCGGTGTGAATTTTTTAGACTGGTGCGAGGAAAGTGACACTGAAAACCAAACAAATAATGGCTAAATGGCTATAAGGACATGGGAAGTGGCCTTATAAAAGTCCTCAACTAACTAACTAGCTAATAAGAGAGGTAGCATTGCATTGTGTGGGTAGGAATGAGTGTGTTTTTCTCCGTGGTATATGGCAGATTGGTGCAAATTTTTGGTGGCTGGTGGTGCAAGATTTTTAGATGGCTGGTGCGACTCATCTGACCTGCTGCCATACTTTGCAGACTAGCCAGGGTCTATGATTCTTAGTGGGTAGGTCTTAACAGTGCTGCACGAACAAGTATTAGAAGTTGGTAATGAGGTAGCTGGCTTCACACATGTTGCCAGATAACTACAGGTTGATCTGTATGATAAGTGCCACAGTTCAAAAGTTCCAACGGATCAAAACTTCCATTAATTAGAATTGCTACAGGTTAATATACATCATAAGTGCCACTGTTCAAAACTTCATCCAGTGCAATATTCCAAGTACCACAACTGGCGCTGACCACAACTGGTTAGGTTAGGTTAGGTTAGGTTAGGTTAGGTTAGGTTAGGTTAGGTTAGGTTAGGTTAGGTTAGGTTAGGTTAGGTTAGGTTAGGTTAGGTTAGGTTAGGTTAGGTTAGGTTAGGTTAGGTTAGGTTGGGTTAGGTTAGGTTAGGTTAGGTTAGGTTAGGTTAGGTTAGGTTAGGTTAGGTTAGGTTAAATTAGGCTCGGTTAGGTTAAGTAGGCACACAGCGTATCCACAGCAGCTGATGAAGGCAAAAGTGCCACCAGGAGGTTAGGTGCGCCACAGGCCAGCTTGCTGAGTCGAGAAAAGGTTAGGTCAGGTTTGGTTTCATTGTGCTACATGTAGAAATATTAAAAAAGAATTACCAAAGGTTTTTGAAAAAGTCATTCAGCAATGCAAAAAAGCAGTTTTGGCTCTAGGAACATTTCAAAGAAGGATGTTTCAGCAACGCCAAAAACAGCTAGACCACTTGGAATATTTCACTGGAGGAAGCTTTGAACAGTGGCACTTACGATCTGGATCGACCTGTGGCGCTTTTGTTTGGAAGGAAGTTTTGATTCATAGGAGCTTTCTGGATCAACCTGTGGTGCTTTTGTTTGAAAGGAAGTTTTGATTCATAGGAGCTTTTGAACTGTGGTACTTATGATGTGGATTTAGCTTGCTGTGATTCTATCTGGCAGCATGTGTGAAGCCAGCTACCTCGTTACCTAGAAGTTAATTAGTTGTTATTTGGCCTTCTCCATTGAACCCTGGATGTAAGTGTAGAAATTTCAATGTGATAACCAAGGCATTCAGGTATAGCCATCCACCAGAATTTTTGGATAAACAAAAGCTGATCAGAAAATGTTCATCATCATCATCATCATCATCAACTTTTTTATTTCATTTCTTATATACAGAATATAAGAATATAAGGCCACATTGTTCTCTTTACAATGTGGCCCACAACTTCTTGCCACTCAAACTGTCAGGAAAATTATTTGTCAGAGTGAGCTGCTGTGTGCCATTACTCACAATACAACAAATAATTTTTTCTGGTCATCTATTGCCAACATGAGGATTCTGATTGACACCTATGTCAGAAGGCATAATCACACTGAATATTTTGGATTCAGGATCTGAATCTGTCATATGGCTGTAATCTGTACTTGTATATTCCACATCACATAGCACAAATCATAAACTTGTTAAACATACACTAAAAAATATAGTCACTGGGAGGACAAGGGGCAGGTGTTCTGTGTTACAGCTGAACATGTCTGCTTAGCCACACTATAGGGTACAAATTGCACTCAGGAGCAAGAACCAATAAACAATATACCAACTTATTGTAAATTCAATTTTATAAACTCAGGCACATCTAAATCGATTCAAAATCAGAAATACAAATTCAAATTCACAAACGCTATCCTCACAACCTAGTTGCCCAAACGCCGTCCGTTCGTCGCGCCCCCAGCGCTGGCTCATCCGCGTCCTGATGCTTGCGCCCGCCGCGCCATCTCGCCGCCGCCGCCGTCCCCTCGCCCCCCTACAACGCCGCCGCCGTCGCCCCCCCGACGCCGCCGCCGCCCCCTCCCCCCGACGCCGCCGCCGTCGGTTTCGCAGTGGAATCTGGGGTAGGTCGCGTTGGAGCCGCACTGTACTTTGCGTCCCACGTTCCCCCGCCAAAAATATAACGCCGTTATTCCCCACGTGGTATCGGTCCATGTTCGCGAGCACGCCCCCTGCGTATCTAATCCTATCCCTGGTCGTTTTTATAATGTGCAGTGTATTGTTATGATGAACAAATATATGTTAACGGTTTCAAATAGATAGTTTCTTTGCATTATGGTCACCCACAATAAATGTGAAGCTTTCTATCCTGCCGTGTTAAAGTACTGAACATATAAGTTGATGAAAAAATGTACAATTATGTGACTTAGATGCAATAAAACATTCATAATATCATTTAGCATATCCAGATATCAACTCTTAGTTGTTGTGGCAAAAAAGATCGGTTTTGCCTATCAGTTTAACAACAGGGGTTTGCCCATTATGCTGAATTGCCATGTACTGTGGATAAACTTGTGAGGTGAAGGAACTTTCAGCCTCCTGCATCCTCTTCCATCATCGGCATCCGTCCTTACCCAAGGCCCTAAAAGATAAGGTTGGTCCAAGTTTCCTACCAAGCACCTACTAGCACCTCACTGTAAATTGTTTAAATCTTGCCTAAAAGAAAATATTTACATTGTTTTCTTAAATTAATTGTACTTAAGAGGAATATTATGCACAAATCAAGTATTAATTTTTGTATTATAACGGTTCAATTGAAAATAGTATGTTTTTTGCAGATCCAGTATATTCTAGGCTGGTATGATGCTAGATTTGCCAGATTTGCTATTTGTGCGCAACGAGGCATACCTTTATGCATCTGATCTTTAGTGTGTTATTACGGAATTGTAATGAGTGATCGCCTGTGGTTGTGCGCCATGTGCTGATGGTGAAAGGGGGCAAATAATACTAATTGTGCTAATTGTACTAATTGACCAGGTGCTCCTCCCCAGAGGGGAGCACAATGAGGGCCCCTCCTCCGCCGGCACTCACTCCTCCTTCCGCAGAGCCGTCACTCCAGACCCAGGTGGACAGGTGCTCCTCCGCGGCTGCACGGCGCCGTGCATCCGGCACCCCTCGCAGGGCGTCTGGGCCGACATCCAGGCGGATGTGGACGCGAGTCCTGACCACCCAAGGGGGATGGTGACGTACACCCTCGCTTCGATGGGAACGTCGGACGCACCCGCTCTCTCCAGCGCCCTCGCACCAACAGCCCGCCAGCCGGTGGTGGTGATCAGGCGCTGAGGGGCGGTAAACTCCGCCGTCACGCGGAGTGGGTCGTCCTCTCGTAGGGCTCGGGCCGAACCTGCCAGTCTTGCTGCCAGCACCTGACGACGCACCCTGATGGTCGTGAGGCCCGCTTCTGCCAGCAGCGGGTCACGGGGGGTGCTGACAGGGCATCCGGTGATGGCTCGGGCGGCGGCCCTGATTTCGCGCTCCAGGAGCTCCACGTGTGACTCCGACGCGGCGGGCAGCCATGCAGCGGCGGCGTACTCCATGGCGCCGCATACTTAGCCGCTAGCCACCGTGCGGAGTTGTGGCTCTCTAAGCCCCCAGGAGCGGCCCGTCATCCGACGTAGCTGAGCGATGCGGGGCTTTACCTTCTTGCGAAGGTTGAGGCAATGTTCCCCGAAGTGAAGCTGCCTGTCAAAGGTCACGCCGAGAAGCTTCAAATGCCGCCCACCTCTGACGTCAGCGCCGTCCATCTTGATGGAGAGGTTCCGAGCGTCCTGGTAGCGCTGGGACAGAACGAGCACCTGTGTCTTGGAACCCGCGATGGCCATCTTCCAGTCCCGAGCCCACTTGACCATGGTGTCAGCAGCCTGTTGGGCGCGCTCTCTGGCGAGGTCGACGGTGCACCCCGTGCTCAATGTAGCCGTATCGTCGGCTTACATGTACACAGAGGTGCCCGGAACGCGCCCCAGTGCCTCCACCAGGTCTGCCGCCCAGAGGGTGAACAGGGTTGGGGCGAGGACCGACCCCTGCGGCAGCCCGGCGGGGAAGATGCGGCCGGAGCCGCGCACCCCGTTCACCTCCGCGCAGGCGCGGCGGTCGCGCAGGAACTGGAAGACCCAAGATGCCATACACTTGGGGAGGTGGCGCAACATCTTGAGCAGTAGCATCCGGTGGTCGATCTTATCATAAGCACGGGAAAAATCATACGCGACAAGGACGAACCTGGCGGCAGTCTTGCCGTCTGACGGGCGGCCTTGCGGCCTCGGGAGGTTAAACTCGTGCTGGACTTCTTGGGTGAGTCGTCCCAGGTTCTCTTCAGCGGATCGGCCGCGCTTGAAGCCGACCTGTTCCTCTGGGATTGTCCTGTCCCTCTCCAGCAGGTGGGTTAGCCTCGCTCCGACCATCCGCTCAGCCAGCTTCGCGATGTGACTGGTGAGTGAAATGGGCCGGTAACTGGAGACGTCTTGGGGGTTCTTCCCTGCTTTTAGGATCGGTATGATGATCGCTCTCCTCCATGCATTAGGGACCACTGATGTGCGCCACGAGCAGTTGATGAGGTGCAGGAGGGCATCCTGGGCTGCTGGACCCAGGTGCCGGAGGTGCTCCGTGCACACATCTTCAGGGCCGGGCGCTTTCTTGGACCTCATCTTCCTAAGCTGGTCCAGCATCTCATCTCTGCTGAAAGGCTGGCAGGAGCTGTCACAGGGGCATGGGCGTGACCACGCTGCGCACAGTGAGGTCTTTGTGGCTCGGTCACGCCTCCGGTGGCGGGTGTGCTTGCTCACGAGGGAGTACTCGCGAGCGAAGGCCTCGGCCTTGGCTCGGTCCTTCACAGCGACACGGCCGCAGTCGCCGTTGACCGCCTGGCCGGGGCATACGTCCCGCGCGCCCCCCTCCATCCGCCTCATAATCTTCGTGACGCGGCCAATGGCCGCGGGCCTGTTCAGCTCCTCGGTGACAAAATTCCGCAAAGAGCGCCGTCTTGCCTTCTCCTCCGCCTCTCCGGCTCTTCTCTTGGCGGCCTTCCAGCGGTCCATGGTTTCCCTTGAGGGGTCCCGTTCCATGGCGATCCTCGCCGTTCGGCGCTCCGCCACCGCACTGGCCAGCTCCGGGTCGAGGGCCCAGGGTACGGTGTCGGCACGGGCTCCGCGGGGGATCCTGCGGGAGCTCGCTCCGAGGATGGCGTTCGTCAGGCGCGTAGCCATCTCCTCGACCTGCAGGTCCGGCGAGGAGATGGCGCGTAGCCATCTCCTCGACATCCGGACCCGGTGCAGCTCCGGGACGGCGGGGCTGTGGCGGCCTTGGTCCGCAACTACCTGAGACACCGAGAGCCTCTCAGCTACGGCCGGCCGTAGGCCGGCCCGAGGGATTACAACAACAACAACAACAACAACTTATGTCGGTTCTCCTCTGTGGATGGGTGTGGCAACTCTGACGGAGGTTCGGGAACATCGGAGCGGACAGGACAACCACAAGGGGCCAGCTCTGCATCCTGTGACGAACACGTGGCTGACGTTGCTGGAGAGTCGGTGGTGCCCGGGTGTTGCACATTGGGGAAGTCAGGGTGAACAACACCCAAGTCTCGAAGAGCGCCCTCAGAGAGGTACAGCCCGTTAGTGTTGTTGGTGATGTACACCACCTGGCGGGTGATTCGACCTTGGTGTTCAATCCGGAGCACGATGGCACCAATCACATGCAGGCCGTGGCCTGTCACTCCCTGGATCCTGTGGCGTGTCCTCAAAAGGTGCTGTCGGGGGCAGTTCAGTTTTTTCAGGAGCTCTTGTCCACTAGTGCAGGTCATTGCACCAGTGTCTGCACACGCTGTGCTGAGAAGATTGTCCACGACTCTTCCTCTTGAGTGGTGTGTGACGCGTTTTTCCAGCTTCTCATGGGCTGCATGTATGATGCTGAGCTTCACATACACCTCTGGATGCTTCTTGGGCGGGCTATCAACAAACTCCCCATCTTTCCATTCCTGGTGAGTATGAGCTTCTGTGCCTTGATCAGGCGCAGCATGTGTCTCCAAGGTGCGGCTGAAAGTCTCCCTGCTCCCTCCGTTTCCCTGCGAGAAACAGAAAATCAGGTTTGCAGAGGGCGAGGGGATGCCAGTCTGTGCACATGCTTTGTCATGATTTGTACCTGTTGGAGACCTCTGACCAAGCCTGGATCGACACGCCTCGGCCAGGTGATTCAGCTTTCCACACTTTCTGCATGTTTTCCCCTTGCTGGACACTTTTCATGTTGCCAGCGTTGCGACGGTCGTGGCTACTGCTATTGCAGCACCTGCATGGGGGAGCTGTGCCTGTGCCGTGATACCTGGATGGTGACGCTTGATTTTTGGACGTCTGCAGCCTCTCCCTGCGCTCAGATTGATACTGAGACCTTTGTCTGGCCATTGAGTCTGTAGTGACTGGGGAGGCGTCAGACAGCTTGAGGCGACTAGTGTCTGCAGCTTCCAATGTATGTAAAGCCTGGTACATGAAGAGTATTTGGCTGCATCTGTTAAGACCCTACTCTGGTGTTCCTTGTCATAAAGACCCACTAACATTTGTGTCCGCGAGGAGTCTTCTTCGTAACTGATAGGGCCTGGGCTCACAGAATCTGCTGTTGGTCGGTATGCCTGTAATGAAAAGGCGCACAGTGAGGCCTTTGACCTTAGGCGTGAGACAAACTGTGTTATGTCCTCTCCTTGTGTTTTTCGTATGGCATGGAACTGATGTCTGTGTACCTCCATGTTCAAACCCCTGACAGCCACATCTTTAATCTGGTGAAGCAGCTGTTCTTCGGTTAGATTATTCAAATCAGTACCTATGAGGTGGAACAGCTGTTTTTCAAGCTCTGGTGTGCATGTGGATATGAGTTCATCACGAATAGCTGTGAGAGTTGATAGTCCACATTGGTTTTTGTAGCGCTGCCACTGGAACAAGAAGAGCTGCCAGTCTTCATCGGTAGTGTCCGATTGTACAGTGGGACGGCTAGGCCTCTGGGTCCGACTGTTCCCAGAGTGAGATGCATCCCCGGTGGCAAGGAGCGTCTGCAGCTGCTCTTGAGTCAGCGTGATGAGCACAGGCTGCTGTGCTGCCGCTGGAGTCGCTGCAGGTGTTGTCATTGCTGAGTTGGACTTGCCACCGACCGCGCCAGGTAAGATCAACACGAAGAGTGTTGGCAGTATATTTATTCACATGGGAACTTGTGCCTGCTGGACAGAAAACAAGCCATTAGAAAGCGCTAGCAGATCTGGAGTGACAGCGAGTTGCCCAACGAGCATGCACATGCAAACAGACCACGTAAAGCCAGTTGATCATGCACGAGCATAACAAGCATGTAAACGTGCAACTCAGGCAAGTATCTGACAGCGCGCACTTAGACAGGCACAAGCCAACCCGTACCATTCGCCACAGGCACCATATCCATCAGGGCTGAGTTGAAATGGCTTACCATTTTCAACACAGTTAGTTGAGTCAGAAAAAGAGTTGGCCTTTAAGCTGTGAGTCAGAGTTGAGTGGACTCAAAACAATTTGAGTCATCAACAAGTCTGGTCAGGGGCTTATTTTCATTACAATATTTTTTTTGTCCTAGGGTTCTTATATGCTACTAGCTTGAGAGAGTCGCCAGGCTACTTTGGTAAGCAGTTCTTGCTGATGATAGCTTGAATGGCCTTTTCTTCTTTGAGGTATGATGTTGACATCGAGTTCTGGTAGAATACTTTGTGGGTTTTACCGGTCGCAGTTGTTTGTGTCTCGTTTTGGCAGTATTTGTTCATTTGTTTTCTGATAATGTTTTGTATGTCTGTGGTGCTGTAGTCATTGACGAGGATGTTCTTCACTCTGTCCGGCTCTTAATGAGCAAGCTCCCATGTAGAACAGTGGGTGAGGGCACAGGGTACATATGCCAGTATAACACTTTCTTTATATCGCTTTGGGCATTCACTGCGCACGTTCATGTACTGACCGGTGTTGGTAGGCTTGCTGAACACCTTCGTCTCGAATACCCGAAGCGATATAAAGAAAGTGTTGTCCAAGCATATTTTTTTATAAATTTTGTTCAAGCTGTTCCTGGTAAGGCTGCTGGAGTCGGAGTCTCACTAAAGTCATCAAGGGACTTGTCACGGAGACCCCGACCCCACTACCCGAACGAGCAACTCCCTCAATGGAGGGTTAATTTAGAAGCCAAAGTTTAACGTCCCACAAAGCACAGGGACGGCCGCCCCGCTCAGGTCACCCTCTCACCAGTCAGTTGCCAGCCGACCTGTACGTCGGGTAAACTATTGAGCGCCGGAGCGTCTCAGGGGAACGGATCCCAAGCCTGGACATGCACTGCTGCTGCATGCTTCTGAGCAGCGGGCCGGAGCCCAACGCTCTACCAACTGAGCTACCGGTGCGGCAACTGAGCTACCGGGGCGGCACCGTGCCCTCACCCACTGTTCTACATGGGAGCTTGCTCAGCAAGAGCTGGACAGAGTGAAGAACATCCTCGTCAACAATGACTACAGCACCGAAGACATTCAAAACATCATCAGAAAACAAATGAACAAATGTGTCGTCAAGAGGTAAAAAACATTACGTATAATTTTTTGGCGATTTTTCGGTTTTTGGTATCGTTGGAAAGCTCTTCAAACAGCGCATCCAGTGATACCATAACTGTACTGATGAATTATATATATATATATATATATATATATATATATATATATATATATATATATATATATAAAATGAAATGCATAATATAAGCTATCTTAAATGGCAGAACAGCCCTTAAATTGTCATACTTTTAACTGGCAAAACGCAGTATGAATTTCACTCTCTTCGTCGCAATGTCTTTCTCCAGGCAGAAAGCAATATGTACACAGTTGACCAGATACTGCTTGTTGCCTGGTGGTTGCGGTGTGCAATCTGAAGAATTATTGTCGATAGAACGTAGTAAATGCACGGGCGGAGCAGTTACTGCTTTCTGCTTTACTACTGTCTCCTTACAATCAATCTTCACCTTGACAACCGAACAAGATGAGCTTAAGCTCATTGACTGAATGCGCGTTGTACAGCCAGTTCCGTACTGGTTGTTAGGCATTAGACCGCGGTTGTTTTTGCGAAATATCTCTGAAATGATTATTCCTGCCGGAATCGTTGTTGCCTCACCTGCTACGTTTCAACCGGATGCATTAACCAATGTGCAAAAATACTTAACCAGGTTCCAAATTCGGAAGTAATTGAGAAAAGACACCGAAAATTATCGGGATAGGTGAAATTAGTTTTTTTATAGTTTGTTGTCCAAAATTGACGTCTTATCCAGCTTGCAACGTTCGACTTTAAAAGAGCTCGCCAGAATGCACTACTAGAGACGTAACTTTTTGTGAGAAGTGTAATCGCTTTTGAAATATTTCTTAAAACAACTGAGCCTTATACCTGTCAGTCAGTGTGGAACTGACTGTACATATCGGACATACCTACGCACTACGTATTGTAGATCCTTATTCTTCACACAGCTGAATACTATTCGAAACTCTTTTTCACATAAATACGATTCAAACTCTTTTGACCGCCCAGAAACTTGACGTCAAATCCTGACGTTACTCCATGATTGGAAAAATTCAAAGCTTTGTATCTAAAAAAGTTGTGGAGATATTTGAAATCGGTTAACGGTTTTAGAGGGAGGATTTTTGACGAATACCAATGATGAGCAAAAAAGTTTCTGAAAACTTCCGAAATGGATAAAAATTTGAATACAAAATATAAATTTGAAAATTTGGAAGAGTGAGGTCTTCAATTTTCTTGAAATTTGAATATATAAAATCTGCATGTGTTCTTACCCTGAAACCGTAAAAAATAATGGGTGTCCGATAAAAACATATCGTAACTCGTGCCGGAATAAGGGCCGTTATCCACCCCTTTAAGATTCTTTATCTGGAGCCGAGAGACAGAGGCGCGCAACGCCGCCGCACTTGGCATACGTGCTCAGGGGTGGACGCAGGAGCGCCGTTTGGAGGGGAACTGTGGAGAAATGGTAAAATCATTGTTTTTTTTAAGAAAATCGACCAAAATTTTGCGGGTGGCGGCCATGGCACCTTGCCCCCCCTCCTCTGCGTCCGCCAGTGTACGTGCTACGTGGTCATTGTTGAAGCTTCGGACACACTCTTACATCCCGATAATATCAGGTCAGGTTACCAGTGCAGGCCAAGTGACCGCCAAAAAATGTTTGTATGTTCCGCGGCGAGAAAAGACTTACACTATCGATCTGAATTTCACTTCACACAATGAAGCCGCCGAGTACAGCAATGTGTCGTTACGGGATTTCTGATACCGATGACCTGAGGTCTGGCCAGGGTCCTATCCTTTCGATTGAAATGCATTGGGAGAAATTGGTTTAAAATTGTTGACTTTCCTCTCAATGCAAAGTGGCAAATAGTGCGATTTAGCCCACATATAAGCAAGGATTCTACTTACTTTTTGATATCTCCAAAATACTTAATTTTTTGATATCCAAAAGCATCTCCAAAATGGAAATGCTCAGACTTTCCTAACTTGCTCTGAGCGGATAGAGACCTGAGTTTCCCTCATTTAAGGATATTTTATCACACAGAATTCTGGGTAGGGGCGGCTCTACGGCTAGAAAAAGGGGGTATATTTAGGCATGCTAGTTCTTGTGAAGAAAAAGGCGTATTCATGTAAATACTTAGCCATCAATATTTTACACCCAAATTTGATAACAAAATTTGATATTGCTGTGCTCATAGGCGTTCTTGATCTAAGGTGGGGGATAACACGCGCAGTGGCGAGGGGGTCTTAAAAGGCCCCCAGCTGTTTTTACGAGGTGGCCGAAGAACCGTTCACCGCTTGGGAAACGCTACCTTAGCCATAGTTGATAGAATAAATGAGCATGTCCACTGGTGTAATAATTTTTAATACCAGTCCATAACTTCTTTCCCTTTATATTTTTATATTTTGAGACCTTCGCAATCTGTTGTTGTTTCCCCTCGGCCTCGGCTCAGGGCCGAGGCGTAGTCGTATAACTCCTGAGGTAGCGGTAGGCGGCCGCCAAGGCCGCCACCACGTCGCCGCGTCGTAGATCGGTTCGCTGAGCGAATATGTTCCCTAGGGAACGGAGACGGGTGCCGGCCAGAGCCGGGCACCGTGTCAAAACATGGTGCGGTGTATCTGCCTCCTCCCGGCAGAGGGAGCAGCGAGCCGCCGGACATAACTTGTCGTTGCAGCCTGCACAGGACGGGGAGGGGCGGCGGCCGATCCTGTGCAGGTACTGCTCGGAGCCACTCCAGTGGCCGGCGCGAAGCTGGTGGACTTCGACGGCGTCCTCTCTGGAGGCGCTGCGGACGGGAGATGGTGAGGCGACACCCCAGATGGATGAAAACCAGCCGGGGGGCCAGTTGGTCCGCCACACCTGGCTGGCGGTGCGCTTGACGGCGCCGGTCGCTGTGCGGTGATAGACTGGGGTGTCTGCTTGGGGAAGGGAACACGCCTCCTTCGCGATGGTGTCGGCTCGCTCGTTCCCCGCAACACCGCAGTGTGCAGGGATCCATTGTAGGTGGATGCGACGGCCCTGCTGGTGCAGCTGGAGGAGCTGGCGCCAGACAGCGGCGCCCAGCTCGGAGGTCTGAGCAGCCGGTCCAGGCTCGAGCGTGGCCAGAGCAGCCCGGGAGTCTAGGCAGATGTGCACGGGGAGTTCAAGCGGAGCGTCCAGGAGGGCGACGCGCTGGGCGGCCTCCCGGATGGCGACGAGCTCCGCTCGGGTGCTACTGCAGAGGCGGCCAGCTGGGGCGCGGACCTCCACAGGGGGTCCAACAGGGGGGATGATGAGGGCTCCGCCGCCGCCGTTTGCCACCCCGTCGCTGGCCGAGCCGTCCGTCCAGACCCAAATCGCCTGGGGTGGGAGCGAGGCGAGATGGGACTCGGCAGCTTCGCGTCTGCGTTGTGCGGATGAGGAGCGGCCGCCGGACGGTCCCACGTCCAGGGCGAAAATGATGCCTTCGGTATCGGTCCATAGGGGGAGCGACACTTGCAGGCGCTCTTCGATTGGCAGGTCACCAGCCCCAGCGCTGTTGAGCGCCGCGCGGCCTACCTCTCGCCAGTCCGCAGTTGCCCGGAGCCGGCGGCGGGGGCCTGGAGCTGCGGCGACTCGGAGGGGGTCCTCCTCTGGCAGGGAGTCAGCCAGTGTGACTAGTCGGGCCGCAAGGACCTGACGGCGGACGGCTACCGGCTGGATGCCGGCCTCTGCCAGGACGGCGTGCGAGGGGGTGGAGAGCGGGCAGCCGGTCACGACCCGCGCTGCGGCGCGTAGTTCGCGGTCGATGAGTTCCGCGTGGGAGGTCGACGCAGCAGGAAGCCAGGCGGCAGCGGCGTATTCTAGTGCGCCCCTCACGTAGCCGTTCGCCACCGTGCGCAGCTGACCCTCGCAGAGGCCCCATGAGCGGCCCGTGATTTTCTGCAGCTGTGCTATGCGAGGGGTTACTTTCCAACGCAGGTCGCGGCAGTGTTCTCCAAAGTGAAGGAGCCTGTCGAATTTGACGCCCAGGAGTTTCAGGTGATCCGTTCCGGGCACAGTCGAGCCGGCCACATGGATTGAAAGATTTGCCGCGTCCTTGCTCCACTGCGAGAGAGCCAGGACCTGCGTCTTCGCTCCTGTGATACGCATTTTCCAGCGGTCCGCCCACCTCGCCATGATGTCCGCCGCCCGCTGCGCCCGTGAGTGAGCATCTCTATCGTGCAGCCGCTGATGAGGGTTGCCGTGTCGTCTGCATACATGAAGACGTGGGTCCCTGGAGCGGTGCGGAGCTCATCCACCAGGTCAGCGGCCCACAACGTGTAAAGCGTTGGGGCCAGGACTGAACCTTGGGGGAAGGCCCGCGCGGAATGGGCGTGCCTGGCTGCAGGTGCCGTTCACTTCAACACGCGCAGAGCGGTCGCGGAGGAAGTGGAAGATCCACTCTGCCATGCAGCGGGGAATCCGGCGCAGGAGCTTCAAATATAGCATATGATGATCGATGGTGTCGTACGCGCGGGCGAAGTCATATGCCACGAGCACGAATTTTTCTGCCGTCACGCCGTCTTGCGGTCTGCCTCGCGCCTTATGCTTGTTCAAGCCGTCCTGGACGGTTTGAACCAGGGGTCCGAGGTTCTCTTCGGCAGCTCTGCCCCTTCGGAATCCGACTTGTTCTGGCGGGACGAGGGCATCACGCTCGATGAGGTGGGACAGACGGGCACCAATCACTCGCTCGGCGAGTTTTGCTAGGTTACTGGTGAGCGCGGTGGGCCTGTAGCTGGAGACGAGCTTGGGGTTCTTTCCGGACTTGATGATGGGTATTATGGTGGCTTCTCTCCACGACCGGGGCGAGCGGGCTGAGAGCCAGGAGCGGTTGATCAGATGCAGAACCGCTTCTTTTGCCCTGGGACCTAGGCACTTCAGGTGTTCGCCGCAGACGCCGTCTGGTCCGGGAGCCTTCTTCGGTTTGAGTTTTTTCAATTGAGCGTTCAGCTCTTGTAGGGAGAAGGGCTGGCAGGCCTCGGAGCGGGTAGAGTCACACTGGCATGTCGATTGGAGGCGTTCTCGGATTGCTGCCTTGGTGCGCTGGTCCCATTTCTTAGAGCAGGTATGCTTGCTCACGTTGGCGTAGGTTTTGACGAATTCCGTCGCCTTTTTGCGGTCCATCACGGCTTCACGGCCATGGTCCCCGTGAATAGCTTGGCCTGGGGCCGAGCTCTGTGTAGCACCTTCCATGCGGCGGAGGATTTTCGTGACCCGACCGATGTTGGTTGGCTTGTTCAGCTCTTCGGACGCAAACTGGCGGAAGCAGCGGGAGCGCGCGGTCTCTTCGGCCGCCGCAGCGCGGGTCTTGGCTGCCTTCCAACGGTCCTTCGCTTCGGCGCTATGGTCGAACTGGAGAAGCGCTCTCGAGTCTCGGCGCTCTGCAACGGCTGCTACGAGGTCTGGGTCGGCCGCCCAAGGGGTCGGGTCAGACCGGGCGCCTCGAGGAATGGAGTGCTTGCTGGCCGTAAGAATGGCGTCTACTAGGCGATCGGCTTCTGCGTCGAGGGTGAGCCCTGGTGGGGGTGGGGTGGTGAGGACTTCGTCGCAGCGGCGGGCGAAGTCATCCCACTGGGCTTTGTGGAAAGCCCACTTGGGCTTGCGGATGCGCCGGGGGTGGCTTCCTCCAATGATGGCCGTAATTATCTGAGGTAGGTGATCGCTCCCCAGGTCAGTCCCCGCCTGCCAGGTGCATCGCCTGGCAGTATCCCGGTGGGCAAGAGAGACATCGGGGGTTGATGGCGGGCCCGCCCGGTAGCTGACGTGGGTGGGGGCGCCGGAGTTTAGGACCTCCCACTGGTTGGAAGCCGTCCAGTCGTGTACCAGCTGTCCTGTTCTGTCAGATTCCTGGCAGTTGCTGTCCCAGGATGGGTGGTGTCCGTTGAAGTCCCCGGTGATTATGGCGTGGGGCGCAGTCGGGAATCGATGCATGTCGAAGTGATCGATGCGGTCATCGGCTTCTGAGGTCCGAATGGGTGGACGATACACGTTGTAGACGGTGAGGTAGTTAGGGTAATTTGTACTGGAGTTTGTACTTGTGGTGACTTGACTAGGATTAACTAGGTGGACCTTCACCGCACACCATTCAGTAGTGTCGTCTTCGGGGAGAAGAGGAGAGTCCTCGATGACGGAGAAGGGAAGGCCGTCCCTCACGAGGATAAGGACGTCCCCGCCCTTCACCGGGCCCGCGGACCTCCTCCCGCGCGCCCGACGGGAGACAACGGCGGTCTGATATCCCGGGAGGGAAGGTATCTTGTTTGCAGCGAGTTGAGCTTCTTGAATGGCGACGACATCCGCTTTGGTATCGCAAAGCCAGCGGAGGAGTTCGTCCTGTTTGGGGCGTAGTCCCTCTGCATTCCAGCTGACTATTTGAAGGTGGCTTCGCGTCGGGCAGTTTTGCCGGTACCGTCGGTTCTTGGCTCTTCTGCTGCGTCCTCCCCAGGAGCGGCGTCCGCCGGAGCCTCCTGAGCCCCCGCCGGCGGCGCAACCAGCGGGAGGCTGGGTGTTCATTTAGTTACGCGGGTCCGGCCCGCGCCTGCGCGCAAGGCCAGGACCCGCCTGAAGTCGGTTGGCAAGCCGGTGTCCCGGCATGATCTCCCAGAGTGAGGTTGGTGGGCGGGGCAGCACCGAGACCCGGTGTGCCCGCCCCGGCGACGTGGTGGCGGCGTCGGCTGCCGCCGTCCGTCCTCGAGGGGCGGAGGTGACGACGTTTTGCGTTGTGCGGCCGCTCGCCACGGCCACACCGGGGGCGAACCCCCACAGAGCCCACCGCGTAAAGGCGTCGTCTTCCAGGCTCCACCTTCGCAATCTCGCAGTCGCACCCGTTCGCGTGCACTGTAGAATGAGTGGTGACGTAATGACATCACATAATAGGGTTATGTGCCAAGTCTGCTAAAGTGCCGGTTATATTGTACATTATTGGGAATATGTCATATTGTTACGTCATAGGTCATTGACCTTGGATGACCTTGGCCGTATGAGCAGTCGTTATTAATGTTTAGTGTCAAATATGTAGTTACCTCCTCGACCTATCTCGCCTTTCCTTACCGTGGATAAAGTAAGCAAATGCCTCCCATCGCAGTTTCACTTTCCTCACCTCGGGTTAGGCTTCCTGCCACAACTCACGTCCTCAGTTGCCCGTTCTCCCAACGAAGCAATAGTTTCCAGGGTCGGCCACAATTAGCAGCATTAGCACAATTAACAATAATGAAAATACAGTAACATTTTGAAGCATCAAATCATGACGGCAGATAGCTAACATATTGAAACGTACTTACAAGATCCGTAAAGGAGAAACATAAATATTTGTCAATGCGGCAAACCGAGAATGACAGAAAATTGAGACACCAAGAATTCATTTCAGTGTTTATTTTCCCTGTTTGCGTGGCAGCAGCTATAAGAAAGCAGTTCCAGATGTTACATAACTCTTGCAATGGACGAAAACTATAAGTAAGCCAATGCGGATGAATAAGCTTGGTACACTATCTACTTTCTGTTCACTTCTTAAGCTTTTGCCTCCGGTGCAAAGAAAATTGGAAAATTGCTTTGATACTAACACATGTCATGTTGCGTGTCATTATTCCATGAACACATCAAATATTTACTTCGAAATAAAAGACGCTATTCCCACCATTAGACGTGTCGCTAGACAATTTTAGCGTGTTAACGTGGCTGACCGAACCGAGCCCGGATTTCCACTTTGTTATGTCGCACTCAAAGATTTAGATGGATTGAATGCCTATAAACAATCAATGTTCACTGTTCTTAAAGCTCTCAACACAGCTCCATATTTTCTTATCCATCAATGGATGAACTTGATCTGTCTTGTCCTGTCGCTCCACCCTCGGCTCCCCAGTTCCAAACTGACGCGTGGGACGCGGCGCTCGAGGCGGCTCCGGGGCTCGTTGGGCGGGAGGTCCGTGAAGAACGCGAGTGTTTACAATATGTTGCTATCGGATACCAAATCTTTTTACTGTGCCGGGGTAAGAATACTTTCAGATTTCATATGTATTAATTTCAAGAAAATTGAAGGTTCGCTCTTTAAAATTTTTTGTTTATATTTTTTGTTTTCAATTTTCACAAGTTAAAAAAAATGACCCTCATTTTTATTCACCAAAAATCCTCCTAAAACTTGACGGATTTCAGATATCTCTCTAACTTTTTTGAGATACAAGGTTTTCAATGCTTCGAAATATGCAATGACGTCACAATTTGACATCACTGTTGCTACGAAACTTAGGCTGGGGGATCCAGTTGCGCGTAGCTTCCGCCCGCGCTCCCCCTACGCCCGCGCTGATTTGGGCGGAAGTTTGCGCGTAAGCGATTTGGAGGGATGTTCGGGAGAGAGCGATCGCGCGAAGCTCCGTGCCGGCGTAAGATAGCGCGTATCATCTGGGGCAATCCGAGGCGGCGGTGAATGCCGCTGGCGACCGTAGTAGATGGGCGCTAAGGCTAAAATTCCGATAGAATACGGTGCTTTTCTCGCCGTAGTAAACTCACGTCATAGGTTACAGCCTGGTGACTGCTGTACGGTGTCGGATTTCCTGGCCGACTGTGGGGGAGGGGATGAGGGGAAAACACGGCCCCGCGCTGGGAGGTGAGGTGATGATAAAAGTGCTCGGATCGGATAAAGGGAAAAGCCTTAACCGTGAACGACAATTTATAAGTGGGATTTCCAACTAAATGAGGCATACATGTGAAACCGATATGATTTCGCTCACTCCGAATGCGTTTTTATGCTAAGCCTACCTCAAGTCAATTTAATCTGGGCAGGACACGGGCTTCACGCAACACACTTTTGCCTCGTTGTACTATGGAACCATTGGATTAGTCGGAGCACTGGGGGAGAGATGAGCCGGGCAGACCCCAAAAAGCCTGGCTCGGCGAGTGCATTTAGTGCAGTTTTTGCATTCCGCCTATGAATTTGACCCCATTTTCCTTATCTTTCTGCCTTGCAACAGATATCAAAGAATCCTCACGCTCACAGTTCAGGGAGAACTGCTCGATCGCTGGCGTTCCATGCCAGCCTCGACGAGACCGCTCGGGGACGGTGAGTAGTACGAAACGTGAGATACGTCCTGGGGCGAACAACAATGTTTATTGGAGGGCAGTTAGCATTACGGCTGGTGATCCACTGGCACAGCTGCAGTGATCTACGTTTCTCTTCGCCTGTTTCTCTTCTAAGAATTTCCCAGTGAGATGCTGGGAGTTTGTGGGCCTCGATTATTATCATAAATACATGTTTTGTCGAACGCAAGTCATGTAACTTGGATTCACTGACATGTCCAATATCGTTTTGTTACTTTAAAAGAATCATACAGGCTTCCGCGCTGTTTTCCGCGCTGTTGAGAAGACGCGGAAAGTTAGCGCGTAAGACGGCGAGTTACGACAGTACTTTTGCCACAACTTAGCTGCGCGCCGATGGATCCCTCCAAAAGCCGCTGCGCGCTAACTCACGCCCCCGCGCAGCTGCGCGCTGTCTACCGCGCGTCCGGATCCTCCCAGCCTTACAGTATAATGCCTGTTTCGACCACGGATTCGGATTAGATTTCAAATTTAATAGACGCAAATAAAATAGGTATATGGAAAATGCCGGGAAATATTCTGGTAAACGTGAGTGGAGGACACGCCCTCATTGCCCCCCCTTTCCAAAGCCCATGGATAGAGGACAATTAGAATGAAGTGTCGAACCAGCTGCAAGCTGGCTTGTCCCATCCATTTCAGAAACCCCAGCAAGATGGGTGAATATATAAGCTTGATAACAGGCCTAGGTTGCGGCATTATCGTCGGATGGTTTCTCAAGCAGGGTAAGGCCTCTCGGGTCTTACCACTGGTTCCAAAAGTTGGCGCCAACAAACGGTCTGTCACAGGCCAGCACAAACTCATCCTCGTGGTTAGGATGGATCTGAAAATGGGCAAAGGCAAGGTGGCAGCTCATTGTGCTCACGCGACCCTCGAAGCCTACAACAGGGCTCTGCAGGAAGCAGAAGATGACCTGAAATCATGGAGGCACACAGGTCAAGCCAAAGTTGTAGTCAAGGTTGAAGATAAGGAGAGTTTGCTGGAGGTGGAGAGGAGCGCGCAGGCGTTGGGACTGAACACGGCGCTGGTGTGTGACGCGGGTCGGACTCAGACGCCCCCGGGCAGCTTCACCGTGCTGGGCGTGGGGCCCGCCAGAGCCTCCCTTCTGGATGAAGTGACAGGACATTTAAAGTTGTTATAGTGTTTAAACTGCCCTACCTGCGGCTGAATCCATGGATTTGCGTTATATTGATGAAACCTGTTTTGTTTTGAAATGTGTTTTGTGTAAAATATGAAATCTGAGATGTAGTCTTGTCTTGAAATCTGAGGAATAAGTCTTGTTATTTGGGGCTTTACGGTGTACTGAGCTAGTGTTAAACGGTGAAATGGAGGCGTTGTGGTCGGGCGTCAGCTAAATCTGGGTTATTGAATCTAGGGCAGACTTCAAAAGCCGCTTAACCACATGACTGTGGCACGTTGGTGGGCAAAGCTCCAGCCAGGGCGATAACCAGGTATGGAGGGCTATAAGCAGGACACCTTGTAAGTAACTAGCGCAAGTTATCGTCAATCGTTGCTCGACGATTCAGATGCCCATGCTGCTAAAACGAGACCGGGCGACCATATCTTAAGTTCCGAAGCGACAATAGGCATGTGGATAAAACAATGACTTTTATTCATTGGCTCACCCAAATCCATTGAAAAGAGAATATACGCCGGTGTAAGTTTGGGACGTATCACTCTCCCAAGGATGGCGCCTGGTTCGTGGCGACCGATGGAGCACGCGTTGATGGGCACAAACATGATAACACTTATGATACAATCCACACTAACATGTAGTGACTTCCACCACTCTGGCGTTGACCTGACGGAGTTGAGTTAGTGACGACGCACTGCCGGCGATTAGACGCGCTCAAAACTCATATAAATTACCAATCCCTACTCTAATATAAGCCTAACACACGAGTTCGGATTCGCTGGATAGATCTGGCTCAGATCGTATTGGAACCACCAATACTGTCTCATTCCCTTCCACGGGGAACAGCACATTTCCAGTAAACGTCATTTATGGCGGCGACCGACCGGGCGCTTGGTGCATCCCAGAGAAACGCGTTCCGGGCCCATAGTTGTTTTTCTTACAGAAAATCTCGCTCAACTATCTCAAGCCGGCAACCCAATATGCTAAAATTGTCAGAACTCTTCAATTATTTATGCAACTTCGTGATCTGCACAATATTTGTGATATAATTTCCGTGATGAAGTTCAGCCGCGATAAAACAGTACCAGAATTACAGGAAATCCAAATAACAAACCAGACTTACAACCAATCTACATCGAACACGATGAAAAAACATACGGGATTATAAGTATGACCCTAAAATTATTATTCCTTTCACACTTTTTGAAAGCAGTAATGGTACCGATCCGTCGCCGCTAGTCAACATTCAGAAATAAAGGCCCCTTTTGTTCTTGCGCAGTCTAGCCCCAAGTATTGAGTTTTTCAAGCGCTGAGGTCATCCAAAATCTGTACCCAGAGGGCAGTGCAAGGTCGCCGAGAACCGAACACCCCTGGTATGCCGGGTAAATGGCCTTGCTTAAAAATGTGATACTCTGAATTGTAATGATACAGCTACCAGATTGTACAATTCCCTTAGGACAATACTCGCACAGCTATAACCTCACCAGGACCGTCAGTACCACCGGGCGGGGTTGTATGACAATTGTTCTAAGCTACAGATCGACCTCGCAGACGCCTCGCGTCCGCTCGGAAACAATACAGGTCGAATGGTCTTTCACAAAAGGTAGAAAATGTAACCTGGGGAACTGATACGACTACCGCACGATAACTTCCCGAGCGAGTCGGGCATGCAAGACCGGCATGGTGCGACCAGAAAAATATAGCCGAGCCTATCCGTGGCAAGAACTGGACGTAAAGGCAGCGCACATCTGAATCCGGAGGGTATTCCAAACATTAGGGACGCATTTCGAATATGAATTTTTGGGGCAGTATTAGCATGCCATTTGTTTTAGGTATCATTTGAACGTAAATTTGGTGACATTTTTAGATACGTATTATTATTCTGCATTATTTTTCGCTACAAAATGAACGAAACTGACACCTTTGCATTTCTGACTAAAAGCACCAGACGTTCATTCAAGTTAGTGTTAATGGACAGTAGAGCTATCATGCAGCGGTAACAGGTTCTGGTATGCGACGAAGATTGAGTTTGGGCCCCTGTCAACCAACAGAGGTTGTGGTTGGATGGCTTGTCTTCCCTTTAAGGGGAATGTGGCACCTTGGTCGAATCCTGGAATTTAGTGTAATTAGGCGTACTTTTAGCCGAAAATAATGGACGCGTCCGTGATTTCTCTGAAAAATGTACAATAAGCTCAATATTTTGATTTTTTAAATGCTCCTCTAGGGAAAAAATAAATGTCTGCCTGTGAATGATGTCATGATATGGCAACCACTGCCATATTCAATAGGCTTCAAGGGCTTCGATTGGCTGATAACGTGACGTCAGCATATGTCGTCACACCAACAGCCATGACAACTGAGGCCTGCTGCTAAGGGTACATGAGGGGTACATTTCAGGTAGGTTTTGGCTTTTTCTACAGAAATATCGAGTTCCAAGACAAATGATACATTGAGTACCGGGTTTTGCAACTTGCTTTACAACGCTATCTCAGTTAAAATCACATTATGAATGTGCCACATTCCCTTTAAGATAGATGTCTTAGCTCCGGGTGCTGTTGGAGGTTGACGCGAGTGCAGAGGGGACGGCGCTCATCTGGCCTCCGTATTTATCGCACCTCAGTCCACTTTGTATTTTTGCTGTGTACCTGAAGAGTCTAGTGCATAGACAAAAGCACGTCCGATTCACTATTTTCAAGTGAGCTATTATTACTATGATCTAAACGATACAATTCACTGAAGTGGAAATTGCTGAGCGGTGTGCGCATCCAAAGATGGGGGTCACGTGGAAAAACTACTGGTATGTTACTGTGAAAGGTAGGAGCGGTGCAGACCATGGAGAAAGTACATTGATATGGATTTCTGAATTTTTCCGTATTTTTATCGATGATAGTTATTAAAATTACGGACAAAGCAAATGCGTCCCTTACTTTTACGACACCCTGTACAATTACATAGACATTTTTACATATGTTAACGGTGAGTTTTGGGTGCTTTAGGCCGCTTAAAGGGAATTTGGCACCTTGGTCGAATCCTGGAATTTAGTGTTATTAGGCGTACTTTTAGTAAAAAATAATGAAACCACTCACGATTTCTCTGAAAAAATGTACGATTAGCTCAATATTTGGTTTTTTTAAATACTCCTAGAAAAATAAATAAATATCAGCCTGTGGATGATGTCACGATCTGGCAACCACTACCATACTTGAAACGCTTCAAGGGCTTCGATTGGCTAATGCTCATCGTGATGTCAGCATATGTCGTCACACCAGTAGCTCACAACAATGGCCGCCGGCGACGGGGGGCTGAGGGGGGCTGGTGTCAGGTAGGTTTTAGCTTTTTTTCTACGGAAATATCGAGTTCCAAGACAAATGAAATATGGAGTACTGGGTTTTCCGACCTGCTTTACAACTTGGCTATCTCAGTTAAAATCACGTTGTGAAGGTGCCACATTCCCTTTAACCTACCTTCGACTATTTCACTCTTCATGGCGAGTTAAGTCGAATTAAAAAATTACCTTTCAATTTTTTTCTTCGTCTTTCGATACAGCCCGTTGCTGGACAGGTTGGTAGGCAACTCGGCTTAGACCCACCAAACACTCATTGTAGCCTCGTACCCTGAAGATACCTGATGGCCAAACTGAACCTTCTCAGCAGCCCTTTGGCCCCACCATTCTCTCGATTTGCTTTGCGTCTCAAAAAGTGGCACGCACACGGCTCGGATTTTCTCAACGCAGAGTGGTGGAAGGACAAATAGACACTTTTTACGCACAAAAAGATATACAAAATATGGGCTAACCCTAGAATACCATCTCGAACAACATCAACTTGAGTTAGCCACTGCCCCGGCGTGCGCTGAGATGAGTTTTTGCGGCGCTGTCGACAACAGGTCACCACAGAACATCAAACACAACATCGGGATGGTTACAAGAGACGACGAGCTCGAGCGGCGAACAGTGGAGAATTCGGTCACAGCAGCCGATTGTACCAAGTGTGACCTGGGCGGCCCCGTCGCAGCGGGCCAGCGCACACCCAATCACAAGACCTGAGCTATCTCACACCACCGCGTCGTCTGATAATCATTGAGCATTTACCATTAATGCCTCACAAGCTCCCATCAGCCCCCGCCGAACAAAACATAACAAAATAACAGCGATAAAAAGATAAATGGCAGCATTTCCAGCCGGGCCTTGAAACCGTTCTGATCGAACCCTCCACGAACGGCATTTGGCTTGGTCGGTCCCCCGTCATTGGCGTAATCTCTCCGACTCAGTCGGATAGAGAAAACAAGTATACGTAAACACGGCTTTCCACAAGCGTCGAATATCGATTCCCTTCAACACGATCTGCTTCCGAGGCGTCACCCGAAAAGTTGGCGGGCACAACCCACCTACCAAACCCATAATGCGGCAACTCTGAGTATACACCACTGGGCTCTTTCGTACACGGATCAACACAGGACGTTCACTAACCTTAGCTACATTGCACCTGCTCGGTTGGCTCTGAGTGCCGGGTATCCCAGACAGCGCGAGATAGCGTCTGCCAGAGACAACTGCCTGTCCAGACCGGAGCCGCGCGCAGCTGACAGCCAGCTCCGCGCCCCCTGCTCTGCCGTCTGGCGCACACCATTTGGTCAGCACAACAGATTTGCACATGACAGGCTGACTGCAACAAAACCGAGCCCCGGCCGTCCGGCGTATTCTTTGTGCACGCATTGTGGGCAGGTAAGCGGCTTTCCGTGAGTGGTAGGGACTAGTAGGTAATAGCTGCTCTTTACCGCGTACGTCGTTGCCTGCCTGCAATGTGAAAATATACGTCTTCCAATTTGTCTAACTATAGACAAGTCCAAACGGAACAGAATGGAACTCAGCCCAACCGGCACCGCCGGTGAGCTGATTGTCCCCGGCCAGACAGCCGCAACACGCGCCGCTACGGGGTTTCCGCGCCACCCCGCCACCCCAGCAACCACGCCCGGTAGCGGAGAGCGGCGCTATATCGCCGTCTTGATTTCTACCCAAAATTTAACTTACGATCTATTGGGCCACGTCACTTTTGGGGTCACTAGAGGCGAGAGTATGCTCTAATATGAATACAATGGAAACTTCCGTTTTGTGTTATAATGGCTGATAGATCAGAACTGTATAGAGAGCATATAAGCCATATTGAAATCTTCTCAAGCCGAATCGGGTGACGTATCTTATATCATTGTTAGGTCAAGCCCCAAAATTAACTTGGCCTGACCTAGCCAGGTCAAGGTCAGCATAGGTCATAACGCATGTCATTCGAAGCGCAGTGGGGAGCCAAACACGATGTCAAAATAAACGCTCTATCACCATTTTCTTGGATATTGTCGAGCTTAAACCAATTTCCCCATGCATTGTTGCCGATGGGAGGCCATGGCCCTGACCTAACCCAAGGTCATCGATATAAACGAATCCCGGCACCGCAAACTGTTTTACTCGGGGACCTCACCATGCGATGTGGACCTCATTTGTTAATTATGCTCTTACTGCTATACCTGCAAACATGTTTTCCTAAAACCACGACCTGGACTGGTGCCCCGATATTACCTGGATCAAAAATGTTGTCAAAAGTTGGAAACAAGACCAGGAAACAGGTATGCCAAGTATGGGTATTTTTACTTATCCCCAAAATACTAAAGGGGGGCTGGTATCCCCCGTATCGGCGCGTGTTTATCATCCCTAGCTGTTTTGTTTAATAGGAAGAATCGGACCAG
This sequence comes from Lepas anatifera, assembly GCA_034440635.1. NCBI lineage: Eukaryota > Metazoa > Arthropoda > Thecostraca > Lepadidae > Lepas > Lepas anatifera. Next base: position 102,259 of record JAOTON010001521.1, read on the forward strand.
GAAAACCTGAACTGCGACGCTATCCCTCGAGAGCCGAAAAACTCCACAACACCATCACCAATACACGGCACGCTCGCAACAGCCAGAGGGCCGCTGGCGACAATCGCCAGCATGCCTACATTTCGATGCAGCAGCCAAGAGAAGGACCGGAGCCAGGTGAGCCAGCTCTAAACACGGTGGTCGGCGGGAGGTGGGAGCTGCCGTCTAGCACTCGTGCGGCTGGCAGGTGGTCAGTCGTCGGACGGCGCCGTCCTTCTGACGGGCGCCCGTGCTCGGCGGCAGCAGAGTGGAGGACGCCGACGGCTTGGACTGCTGCGCCTCGCCCTCCTCGTCCTCCTCGTGCGGCTGCAGGGGCGGCGCTGTCGGACCCGCCGCGGCACGTCACCACCACCACCACGTCAGACGGATACCGCCATCAACCTCATATCAACGGCATCATACAAATCAGTTTATCAATTTAAATATTCATAATTATCGATGAATAAACCAGGTTTTGTTTAATGCGGACATATTGGTAGTTCCAAAGCTAGTTTTGATCACTTGCTCAGGAACGTCATTAAGTTACATTGTTATGCCATTTATCGCAGATGGCTGGGAGCTGGTAACAAAAGGTGCGCCACCTGATGCATTCTTATCCTACTTGAATTCCTCCCAATATGTCGGCAAAACGTTCGACAAAGTGTCCTTGCATTACAAATTTTAGCACACACGGAAAATTCAGAGAAAACAAAGACAGGGACGCAGCTGTTAAAGGATCTACGTTATTTTCTCCTGTCCCTCTCCACAAAAAATTGCCAGTAGAAACATTTTACCAAAGAGGATGCTCTTCTTCCCCTTGTAACCCAGGAGTTGACTGTAGATTTGTCGCATTCGCTCCACGTTGATTCGGCTAGCTTCCTTGTGGCTGACGATCGGTAGCGGGTAGTCTTTTCCTGGAAGGAAAGGCGGCTTAAACGGCGCGCCAATGCAGGGCGAGTGCTGACGGAGGGGAATGCCACAGGGGCAGCGTCGGACCGCTCACTCAACGCCCGCTGATGCCACTTTTCTGACAACACTGTAATTAGTTCCAAAGATGAAGCACGCGTTCACATTTCTCTACTGGTGCCATTCCATCTCGATAGGCAAACAACAATGTCGTCTCCCACAGGTGCGCCCCTGACGCATATATGGCCACTTCCGCGGATCACACCAATAGGCACTTCTGTCGAACACAGGCAATTCTGATTCCATATCGACACTCAAATAGGTATTGAGAAATACATATCTGTTACTGGGTCAAAATTTAGTCGACCAAAAGCATATAAATGACAAAAATCGCATCGAAACAAATAAATAGATATTTGGTCGAATCTGGGCAAAACTAATGTTGAAGAAAAAATATACGGAGCTGCGAGTTAAAGGTATTTGATGATATCTACGATTACGCTCAATTTAGATAGCAATGCACTAACCGCAAATTGACTACCTAACGAGACGACAGGGCAGGTTTCCAAGCAACTTTTCAAGAAAATACAACTGAGGTTCAGAAGTTCCCGATTGCGACTAGCAAGCTCGATCCTCAACACGCACTTACCTTTTCACAATACCAGCGAGTCAATTTCAATGGATTTAATATCGAATTATTCAAGACCGGAAAGAACGAGGAGACCTATCCATGGCGTTCGATGTCTTTCGTCGACTATCTTCCCGGATTCTTTATGAGTTATAAACAACTGCGGAAACATTCCTTTACCAAGTGTCATGGTTATCCCAACCGTTGACTGGGTTAGCGGTAACAAAAATCACGTAATACAATGGGCGTTATGAACGGACCTGCCTTATGAGAGCCACTGATCCTATTTTTCACCTGTACCGCTTATTTTTCGGCTTTTTAGAACTTATGTTGCATCATGCACTTACTACTGAGGACTACTTTTACGAGGGAAATTTGAGAATCAAGTTCTCACAAGGGACAGAATATCCAAGGGGGAGGGCAAAATGCATTTGCTACTAAATCCTTATTTTCGCCATTTTCTCATACACACTTTCGTCATTTTTGTTCTTCCCCATCCAAACAACCGACCTATATCCGGCACTGGTTCTGGTTTTGAAATGTGCGCAAAGCGACCACCGAAGTTCACGCGCCCTAAAATATCCACTTATGTTGAGGAAGACCTCTTGATGCACATTTATTTTGGTGCCGCTCCCCGAAACAGGATGGTGGCGCCGGGGCGCGGCAGGAGAGTGACTCACCGACCACACACTTGGCCGCCTTCTGCACGCTGTCCGGCGCCAGCCACGGCTCGTGAATGTAGCGGGCAGGCATGCTCTTCAGCACCGGCAGGTAGTTCCTGGCGAGGGCAGGCCGCCAGGCGTTACACGCGCTCCTGCCGCCGCCTAACAAGCCTCCGCCTAACGACAGCGCCGCTGCTGCATGTAATCTAATCATTATCAAATGCGAGCAAAAAACACTTGAACAAAATCGAAAGAATATTCCCACGGGGTATCTGCACCTATGTACCAAGGTATGTCCTCAGACCGTGGCGGACAGAGCTTTGAAATGAGGAGTTGCAACTTCAAATTATCCTATTTGACCCATGTCAGTGCGTATATGCAAAATAATTTCCTTTAAAGAAAATGCATAGTTCGTGTGACCTTGATAAAAAGTGAAAAAATAGTAGTTAACACAATATGCATGCTTAAATTCCAAATTCCCTCCCTCTCCCCCAACCCATCCCAACACATCCAGGTATAATTAATATAACCAGACAATGAGCCCCAACATCGTTAACTAAAAAGACAAAAATGTAGTCAAGATTTGCATGCGACTATCTTCTAAATCATTATAAAGGATTCAGCTTGTTGAAGCTGTTCGCACCTGATATAATCGCCGTCAGGGTCAACCTTGCGGCCGAACCGAACCGGGCTGTAGCAGTGGAAGAACTGCTGGAAGAATGACGAACAACTAAGCCACATCCAGGTGCCGGCGTTCACCGACCAATCGGCGTCCAGCAGCAGCTCCTCAAACACCTGGCGGCGGGCGCTACCAATCAGGACACGGCCCGGCGCCGGGACTGCCACCAATCAGGGCACGGCTCGGCGCCGGGACTGCCAGCTATCTCAGGGCACGGCTCGGCACCGAGACAGCCACCAATCAGGGCACGGCTCGGCGCCGGGACTGCCACCAATCAGGGAACGGCTCGGCACCGGGACTTCCACCAATCAGGGCACGGCCCGGCGCCGGGACTGCCAGCTATCTCAGGGCACGGCTCGGCACCGAGACAGCCACCAATCAGTGCACGGCTCGGCGCCGGGACTGCCAGCTATCTCAGGGCACGGCTCGGCACCGAGACAGCCACCAATCTGGGCACGGCTCGGCGCCGGGACTGCCACCAATCAGGGAACGGCTCGGCACCGGGACTGCCACCAATCAGGGCACGGCCCGGCGCCGGGACTGCCAGCTATCTCAGGGCACGGCTCGGCACCGAGACAGCCACCAATCAGGGCACGGCCCGGCGCCGGGACTGCCAGCTATCTCAGGGCACGGCCCGGCGCCGGGACTGCCACCAATCAGGGCACGGCCCGGCGCCGGGACTGCCAGCTATCTCAGGGCACGGCTCGGCACCGAGACAGCCACCAATCAGGGCACGGCTCGGCGCCGGGACTGCCACCAATCAGGGCACGGCCCGGCGCCGGGACTGCCAGCTATCTCAGGGCACGGCTCGGCACCGAGACAGCCACCAATCAGGGCACGGCTCGGCGCCGGGACTGCCACCAATCAGGGCACGGCTCGGCGCCGGGACTGCCACCAATCAGGGCACGGCCCGGCGCCGGGACTGCCAGCTATCTCAGGGCACGGCTCGGCACCGAGACAGCCACCAATCAGGGCACGGCTCGGCGCCGGGACTGCCACCAATCAGGGCACGGCCCGGCGCCGGGACTGCCAGCTATCTCAGGGCACGGCTCGGCACCGAGACAGCCACCAATCAGGGCACGGCTCGGCGCCGGGACTGCCACCAATCAGGGCACGGCTCGGCGCCGGGACTGCCAGCTATCTCAGGGCACGGCTCGGCACCGAGACAGCCACCAATCAGGGCACGGCTCGGCGCCGGGACTGCCACCAATCAGGGAACGGCTCGGCACCGGGACTTCCACCAATCAGGGCACGGCCCGGCGCCGGGACTGCCAGCTATCTCAGGGCACGGCTCGGCACCGAGACAGCCACCAATCAGGGCTCGGCTCGGCGCCGGGACTGCCAGCTATCTCAGGGCACGGCTCAGCACCGAGACAGCCACCAATCTGGGCACGGCTCGGCGCCGGGACTGCCACCAATCAGGGAACGGCTCGGCACCGGGACTTCCACCAATCAGGGCACGGCCCGGCGCCGGGACTGCCAGCTATCTCAGGGCACGGCTCGGCACCGAGACAGCCACCAATCAGGGCACGGCCCGGCGCCGGGACTGCCAGCTATCTCAGGGCACGGCCCGGCGCCGGGACTGCCACCAATCAGGGCACGGCCCGGCGCCGGGACTGCCAGCTATCTCAGGGCACGGCTCGGCACCGAGACAGCCACCAATCAGGGCACGGCTCGGCGCCGGGACTGCCACCAATTAGGGCACGGCCCGGCGCCGGGACTGCCAGCTATCTCAGGGCACGGCTCGGCACCGAGACAGCCACCAATCAGGGCACGGCTCGGCGCCGGGACTGCCACCAATCAGGGCACGGCTCGGCGCCGGGACTGCCACCAATCAGGGAACGGCTCGGCACCGGAACTGCCACCAATCAGGGCACGGCCCGGCGCCGGGACTGCCAGCTATCTCAGGGCACGGCTCGGCGCCGGGACTGTCACCAATCCGGGCACGGCTCGGCACCGGGACTGCCACCAATCAGGGCACGGCCCGGCGCCGGGACTGCCAGCTATCTCAGGGCACGTCTCGGCGCCGGGACTGCCAGCTATCTCAGGGCACGTGCATGGTCGGCGCACGTCATACCGCTCCCTCATCAGCAGGTCATTGCTATGCTTTTGTAGATCCACAAAAGCGTACGCCTGTTAATCATTTACCATTGACGGTAAATGATAAGCAGGCACAAGTCCTACGTCCACCCCACAAAAGGTTCATAAATGAAAAGGAGAGGAAAACCCACGCAGGCACCTTGGAAACATAATTATGGACCATGAAAAAGTTGTCATTTCCAGATTAAGTGGTAAGAACGTTCAGCGAGCGACTTATACCTGCATTCCCTTCTCCCAGCTGATCCAGAGGTCTCCCCGGGTTAGGAAGCAGGCGACTGCGTGCCTGGCCAGGTGGTGGATCCACCCCTCCTGTCGCAGCTGTGTCATGATGGCGTCTATCCAGGGATAGCCGGTCTGGCCCTGCCGACAGTACAGCTGCACGTCACGACGCGGCATATATCTCACCAGCCGATAGCCGCCGCAGTCAGGCGAAAACGTAGGAACCAACAGCATCTCGCGATCATTCTACCCTTACAAAATGAAACACGGACGCATCCAATAACTTAGTGTTTGTCTTCATGAGGCTCTGGACACATTGAGAATGGAAACCACATCTAATCACTGCAGCGTGGCTCCAACGACTGCGAACACCGCACATGGAGCGGTGTCTGCCCCTCCTCTGTCGGGGCTCAGGCCGCAATTCAATTGGTTCTGGCCAGGCAAGTAAGGCGACGTTAGTCGAATATGTTTTAACTTGGCCAGTTGGCGCGTTCCACATCATATCCAGATGTGGAGCTCATACCTCCAGCTGAAAACCATAACAATGATCCCAACAATGCATACAACTGTAATCAGTGTTGACAATAAGTTAGCAGGCGCAACAGTGTTTCCATAGATACGCTTCTCACAAATTTATTGGCTAGACTGGTGAAAAATATACAGGGAGGAACTACCAGATGGAACTACCACAACTACCTCTGGGCTGTAGACGGCAAGCACATCGCCATGAAGACACCATCCAATGCTGGTTCTTACTACTATAACTACAAGGGCTTTCACAGCATTGTACTGATGGCAGTGGCAGATGCGGAGTACAAGTTCCTGTATGTGGATGTTGGGGCAGAGGGTGGTGCGTCGGATGGAGGAACATGGAGTAACTGCTCCCTGCATGATGCTGTAGAAGACCACAGAGCTGGAGTGCCTCAACCTGAACCGCTCCCTAATGATGACAAGCCAGTGCCCTATCACTTCGTAGGGGATGACGCCTTCGCACTCCGAACCTGGATGATGAAACCATTCTCCCATAGATCACAGGTCCAACGAGAACAAGTTCCGTTGCTTCTTGACAACAATGCAGCAGCACCCCGACAATATCAACCTGATCACCATGTGCGCCTGTGTCCTGCACAACCTCACCCTACGCAAACTCGTTGTGAACACTTCGTGAAGTGTTCGTACCATACGCAAACTGTTCGTGAAGTGCGTGAACTAGTCGTGAACTGTTCGTGCCACCAGGGCGTGAAGCACACGTGACCGCGTCAGGGGGGGGATGCACGACCGCACTGCGACATGCACCATTGCGTGAACATGTCGCAAACTAGTCGTGACCAGTTCGTAAGCCGTCCGTGAACAATGCGTCGCAGGTTTCACAGGTCGTGCCATGGCATGCATTGGTACGCATCCTCTCGCATTGTCCCGCCCTGTTTGCGACAAGTTCACGAACACTGCGCATATTTCACAAACCGGTCGCGAAAAAATGTACCGCGCCAAAATTTGGAACATTTCAAAACTTTCTTCTGGACATGTCAGGCAGTCACGACGAGTTTCCGAACACTTCACGCGAGTTCAGGACTATTTTGCGCATTGGCACGACCAAGTTCGTGCCAATGCGTGCCAGAGAATCGTGCAAGTGTCAGCCCTGCTTGAGAACTAGGTCCTATATAACATAAACAGTGGTGTAGAACCTCGAACTCTCACAAAAAATTACTTGAAAAACAGCATTACAAAACTATTTTGAAACAAAAATATAGGACTTTAAAGGGAATGTAGCGCCTTGGTCGAATCCTTGAATTTAGTGAAATTGGGCGTACTTTTAGCCAAAAATAATGAAACCACTCATGATTTCTCTGAAAAATGTACAATAAGCTCAATATTTTGTTTAAAAAATACTCCTCTAGAAAAAGAAATAAATATCAGCCTGTGGATGATGTCACGATCTGGCAGCCACTACCATACTTGAAACGCTTCAAGGGCTTCGATTGGCTGATACTCATCGTGACGTCAGCACATGTCGTCACACCAGCAGCTCACAACAATGCCGCCCGGCGACGGGCTGATGGGGGGGGCTGGTGTCAGGTGTGGGGCGCGGTGGGTGGTCGCGGTGTCTGCCCGCGCCGACCCGGTTCAGGCCCGGCGGCTTCCTGAACAAGGCAAGCTGGCTCCCGAGAAACCCTTCCACAGGGGTTGGCGACGATTGACCCTGGGTTTGTCATCATAATTATCAGGTAGGTTTTAGCTTTTTTCTACGGAAATATCGAGTTCCAAGACAAATGAAATATGGAGTACCGGGTTTTCCGACTTGCTTTACAACTTGGCTATCTCAGTTAAAATCAAGTTGTGAAGGTGCCACATTCCCTTTAAAGAAATCACCATTGAAGATCAGAAGTCCAGGAATTATCATACCTGGGTCACGTGACGTATCTGACGCAAAAGTTTCGTCATCCTGGGAATTTTGTAGAAAACTACTGAAGACCCGAGGTACGAAACGATTGAAGACTTGAGTATTATTTTACGCTAAACTTTTAGGGCAAACTGATTCATTTCGTAGAATTTTATGGGCTATGTAGAATTAACTAAAATACAAATACAGGACAACAAACCTTTTTATTACAAAATAATTACTTTTAAAACTTAAAATAGCTTTTGAAAACTACGAGATGAAGAGCAGGTTCCAGCCTCTTACCGGTACCGTTAACATATTTCAATAATAGTTGAGTGGGCTCTAAAAATTTTGCCGAAGACACACAAATAATTGACAGTTCCGTAATAAAGATTTTTCAAATAGCAAGAAACCACAACAAATTTTTTTCGCGTATCTCCCCTTAAAGGTAAAAATATTTTGGATCCTGTCGCCGCAGCAATGAGTTTAATATTTTCAAATAGTTTTTAGGTTTTCAATTTCCACAGAAAATCCAATAAGCAGGGACGACGGATTGTTTTGCCACATACTGATATGATAGTCTTAACGCATCCGATGCCTTCCACAAGCAGAGGAATTCAATCCGTCAGGAACATATTTTTGGACATCTGTCGCAGATACGTTCTTGCTGCTAATTTGTCCATATATAAATGCACGGTATTCCACTGAGTGCACGCATCAGTGCACGCAAATTGATTTTATCAGTGTAAGTGTGAGTGAACTGCTGCATTTCCGTCGAGTACAAACAGTGCTGCTCTCGGCTTTTTGAAAACCCCTTTTCTTATCATACAACTTTTCTAAGAACCGATCGGACCGATGAGAATCCTCTTTCAGCTCTTTTGTAAACAGAAATGAATAACAGTAAGACGTAAAGGTAACAAGGCAGTGTTCAGCGGAAGTCTATTCTACGTTGTGCTTTACTGGCAGTGATATGGGCGCTATATGACCTTTAGGGTTAGCGCGCCCTTAAGCCCAAATAATAAATCAATCAATTGCTCCAGTCATTTTTCTCTTGACATGTGTGTAGCCTGATGCTTTATTGATATTGACAAGCTTAGTACATAAATGCATGTTGAGCCTCAATATGCATTAGGCCATGTCGTGATCACCACTTTTTCACAGGATCTTTGATTTCCGGGTGTTTTCTGATGTATTAATGGTCGCTGATCACGATTTTCTGGTCGAAAATGTCGAATTCGAAAAATATTTGCCCGCGCAAGCCGTTTGAAATTCTTCCGGTTTGCCAAAATTTCGATGTTTTCATATCTCACGGACAATAAAATGCAACTTATGTATGGAAAGGGCCACAGAACTTTTAAACCATTGAATGTGAACAATTTGAAACCTTTTTTGACTCCTTAAAATATATACTTGCCTGATAAAGTACCGTGGAAAGACGGGGATGTTTGAGCTTAAAAAGATGATAATAGATGGCGCGCATGACGCAGCCGTCAACCACTGTCCCGCTACGTCGCTTATGTCAAGAAGCTATTAGCCAAAGGAGCTGGATATAGGATTTGAGCCTATTATGGATTCGATGAATGAACATTTACCTTCACAAGATGATCTAGATTTCTCTCGCTTGCAGTTTTAAATATTATTGGTAATGGTTGCTTTCAAAGCAGGTACAATTAAGATCAGCCAGCCATATATAGATTAGGTATCTAAGTATGTAGTCACTGCGGATCAATTTCAAGTATCAAAATATATGCAAGAGCCAGTCGATTATATTTAGATTAGTCTTGCTATCACTAGCAAGGAGAATACCGCATTTCGGGAAAAATGAAGCTACACCACACCTAGCGCCGCCGTCAAGCCATGTATGCTGCCGCTTAACCAGCTCTCGACTGGGGCTGACGTTGTTGGTCACATTATGATGCTGCAGCTTGAAGAGATGGAGGCCAGAGAAGTGGACCAATTTCACGTTTCAATAGCTTGAAAATTCGAACCGACCGCTGATGAAGTTACCGAGACTTACAGAAGAGCATCTGTGACAGCAAGGAACAAGTACAAAGTTCGCTGTGAAATAAGGAAGCATTGTAACCTGAAGGAAGAGATCAGAAGGCGCCTACAAAACATGAAGATATTTAAGTATGGACAAAGCATGACAACATTGTTTGACATATAAAGCAGAGTTTTACCATCAAAGGCATCGGCAAACAGAACATTTCTGGAACACCAGCGAGAAGCACAGAAGTTATATCTTTGTGGCTTGGATGCAGTCGTGACGGACCATTGGAGACGGCAGCAGCTGCGGCAAGCCACTGCTGCTGCCGCCAATAAGGTCTGATCGAGAAGCCGGCTCGTCCGCATTCGAGCACAATAATATGACAATCACCCGGACAAGTCTACAAACCACTTCCGTGTAGCATTTAAAAATAAGTTTTCCTTCCGAGATTGACTTATGCCTGCCAGAGCCTGTTCGCGTGCGGCGTCTGTCAGCAGCTGGTGTGATGCTACAAATAGGAAGCTCGCTGCTGCATATACCACCATCGGTCGCTGTCAATGGTGCCGTTGCGTTCTGACGCAGCTTCAGCTCCGTCAGAACGCAACATCCGGAGAACTCCTGGTAGCCACAACAACAGCAGCAGTGGCTTGCCGCAGCTGCTGCCGTCTCCAATGGTCCGTCACGACTGCATCCAAGCCGCCAAGATACAACCTCTGTGCTTCTCGCTGGTCTTCCAGAAATGTTCTGTTTGCCGATGCCTTTGATGGTAAAACTCTGCTTTATATGTCAAACAATGTTGTCATGCTTTGTCCATGCTTACAATATCTTCATGTTTTGTAGGCGCCTTCTGATCGCTTCCTTCAGGTTTAAATGCTTCCTTATTTCACAGCGAACTTTGTACTTGTTTCTTGCTGTCACAGATGCTCTTCTGTAAGTCTAGGTAACTTCATCAGCGGTCGGTTCGAATTTTCAAGCTATTGAAACGTGAAATTGGTCCACTTCTCTGGCCTCCATCTCTTCAAGCTGCAGCATCATAATGTGACCAACAACGTCAGCCCCAGTCGAGAGCTGGTTAAGCGGCAGCATACATGGCTTGACGGCGGCGCTAGGTGTGGTGTAGCTTCATTTTTCCCGAAATGCGGTATTCTCCTTGCTAGTGATAGCAAGACTAATCTAAATATAATCGACTGGCTCTTGCATACATTTTTATACTTGAAATTGATCCGCAGTGACTACATACTTAGATACCTAATCTATATATGGCTGGTTGATCTTAATTGTACCTGCTTTGAAAGCAACCATTACCAAAAATATTTAAAATTGCAAGCGAGAAAAATCTAGATCATCTTGTGAGGTAAATGTTCATTCATCGAATCCATAATAGGCTCAAATCCTATATCCAGCTCCTTTGGCTAATAGCTTCTTGACATAAGCGACGTAGCGGGACAGTGGTTGACGGCTGCGTCATGCGCGCCATCTATTATCATCTTTTGAAGCTCAAACATCCCCGTCTTTCCACGGTACTTTATCAGGCAAGCATATATTTTAAGGAGTCAAAAAAGGTTTCAAATCGTTCACATTCAATGGTTTAAAAGTTCTGTGGCCCTTTCCATACATAAGTTGCACTTTATTGTCCGTGAGATATGAAAACATCGAAATTTTGGCAAACCGGAAGAATTTCAAACGGCTTGCGCGGGCAAATATTTTTCGAATTCGACATTTTCGACCAGAAAATCGTGATCAGCGACCATTAATACATTAGAAAACACCCGGAAATCAAAGATCCTGTGAAAAAGTGGTGATCACGATATGGCCTAATATGCATGCAAAGCGTCACTTGCTTCGAGACGTGTGTTTAGTGAACTACAAATTTATCAAATTAAGACAATCCTAGCCAGAGCACAGATTCTGTCATCTGTGGCCTCGCTCAAGGAGGCACAAATGTGCACATTGTTAGTTGAAGGCAGCATCCCGACGACACTACTCACGCTCGCCCACTTGGCCAGCGCCTTGGGGTTCTTGTCCCAGGGAATCTGCACGCAGCTGGGGTTTCCAACCATCTTGTCGAAGTTGGGGTTGTTGGTGCCGGCGACATAGAAGAACTCGCGCCAGAGCAGCTGGCCGTGCAGAGAGAGCGGTGGGTCACTGTTCTTTATCTGAAACGCACCACAACAAGGTCCAGTCAGCTCAGGTGCTTTCTTTTTCCACCTTAAAACCAGTGGTTTTCTCACCACAGCAAGTCGTGACGTCTTTGAGGAAATTTAATAAACTCATGAATCGGCAGTGCAAATAGGGTTTCAGAAAGTATTGTCGGGTGCGTAGTTAGGATATTTAAAACTGGAGACAGATTCGATGGCGCATCGTCGTACCATACGACTGAGAACTGGTCTTACTTACAGTTTGGTGATCCACGCTGTGAACATAAATAAATACGTTTGCCACGTATGTCTTTATGTGAGTTTGTCTGCACTTTGTCCCAAGCATGTACCAACGACGTATTATCATAGTATTATTTTCAAGAGCGACACCTCCTTCCATACGCTTGCCGGTGCTAAAACCAAGCATCGAGCCACAAAGCTTCGCAGCCGCATGAGCCAGCCAGTGGATCGCCAACGGTGCAGAGCACAAGTGACGGTGACTAGCTGAGGGAGTGGATAACAGCAGCGGCGGATCCAGGGGGAAGGCATTCCCCTCAAACGGAAAGGTGTAGAAAAACTATGTTTTTGCCCCCCCCCACAGCGAGAACTTTTTGTCCAGACTCCTTTTTAGATTATGAACAAGATTTTGGTGTTTCAACTTTCAACTTCAAACAGAACCTGTCAAACACAGTGCAAACTCGGACCTTGGATAGCAAAAACAAACTTCTTGTGCCCATATCTTCCACCCAGTTTTTTTTTTGCTTTTCGACTTCAGTATCCCCAAAAACCTACCGTCAAGTTATATACAGGCAAAATCTTTAACCGCGTGACGTTTTTCCTCTTTTTTTATTTTGACTTGCCCCCCAACCGACCGGCTGGATCCGCCATTAGATAGCAGTGGCGGACCCAGGACCTCATTTCGAAGCTAGCGGGCTCTAGCTCCCTGCCATGGCCTGGGATCAACCTCCGGCTAATTATTTACTATAGGCACTGACATTTCGGGACTAGAACCCCCTCGTGCCCCCTTGTATTTGCCACTGCTGGACAGTCTGGCAGAGACCCACACAGCCACCACCTCTACCTTCCGCTGGGTTTTGGGCTAAGGAGTTGGAGCAATTTTATTTCCTACCGATTGACTGCTGATAACAGCTGACGGTCGCTTGATTTCCAGCCGGATCAGCGTGAAGGGTTGATTGGGAGCAGGCTGCATCACGAGCTCTCACTAGTGATGGGACCAGAGACGGACCCAAGGGGGGAGCGAAGAGGGTAGTCTCCCCCTAGGACCCAAGCGTCGACCCCTGCCAATTTCGGTAAAAACGGTGAATCCTGCACCACAATGCAAAGAAAATCCAATTATAGCTGGCCTGTCCCACCACAAGCCACCCCCGATTTTGAATCCGCCGGCCCCAGCATACCATTGGGCACCCCACCTGAATGTGGACCGTCCACATCGATTTTTGATAGCTCTCTTCTTTGTTTTCGGGCGCCAATATCTGGTGGTTGGGCGCCATTTTCGACCCAAGGGCGCCCCACTGCAACATGGACCACCCGTGTCTACTATCGGCCGCCCTCTTCCGCAATATTTGTTGCCCTTCTCCATTACTGACCGCTCTTTTGCAGTCCTAGAGCGCCCCATTTCAGCATGACATCCCTCTCGCCTCCGGACGCCTTCTATTTTGCGTTTGGGACCCCATAGTTCACGCTTCGACACCCTTTTACAGCCCCTGGCGGGCCTCTGCAACGTGGACCACCGTCATCAACGTGGACCACCGTCATCAACGTGGACCACCGTCATTCATTTTAAGGCGCCCTCTAGTGCATAATTGTGAACATTCTCATCCATCGCTATTTTAGTCTTAAGGTGCCCCACTTTAACCATGATTCACTTCCGACCGCCCTTAACTTTGTTTCTGGCGCCCTGTTTTCACAATTGACCCCATTTTTCTGCCCTAGGGTGACCCACTGTAACAGCAACCACCCTCAACCAATTTTAGCCGCCCTCTTATGCATGATTGCGCGCAACAGTTCCATCATTGTACCCTCTTTTGTAACCTTAGGGCACCCCACTTCAGCGTGAACCGCCCTCATTCACCTCCGGATGCCCTTTGCTTTGTGGTTCGGTGCCCCTATTTCATAATTAACTGCGTTTTTTTAGCTCTAGAGCGGCCCACCGCAAAATATGTCGCTCTCAACTTATGACTGCAGTCTAGTGCATGGTTGCGCAACTTTTCCACCATTATCTGCTCTCTTGTAGCACTGGGGCGCCTCACTTTTACGTTTACCCCCTTATTCACCTCCGGGTGTCATCTATTTTGTGGCCGAGTGGCCCTATTTTACGCTTGACCACCTTTTTTTCAGCCTTCAGGCGCCCACTGCAAAGGGAAGCCTAAAACCCTCCCTCGGGGACGGAGAAATGCCCCCCCCCGTTACGTCGAGCCCTGAAGTACACCAACATCAACAAACAGACGCCTGCAAAATGTCAAAAATGTGTTAAAATAGCTCTAAGCTGATTTATGCGCCTCAGGCGAAGGTCAGTTTTCTCCAGAGCCGTCCGGACAGCCCACGTTTTTACCATTGCAGGTCGCCTTATTGCAGGTGACGCAGTCCTTTCTTTGTTTGGTCCGCGTAAAAAACCGAAGGCCAGCTTCCCGACAGCGGCATCCATCCAAATAATTATGGAAAAACCTAAGGCTTTCCTTCTTATAAGGTTTTTTAAATGAATCACCTCCAAACAACATAAGCCTTGCAATGATTTTCGAAACTGTATTAGAATAAATTGCAGAAAACAGAAAAATTTACTGACATAAACCATTTTTGTTGTTAATGTTATATTCCAAAAAAACACAACACAAAAGTAGCAAAAACTTGAAGGCCCCATAAACATGTTGCACCTTTGCACGACACCACTCGATGTATTTGGGACTTCGTTTGTTGATACCGGCTCGCGTCTCTTCTTCGGTAGATATACCAGTTAGATTTGCAAGCAACGCTTGCCATTTGGAAGTGTGACAGCACTTGTACCCAGTCGGACATGTCGCGTGGACAATGCACTTATTTAATTTCGGCAATGACCCTGTAGGTTCTATGAAATTGGGGCATTTGTGCTCCGTACTCACTGGTTCCATACATGCCGCGCCACGCCTTCTCATGCAACATTTTTGGGTTCCAGGACAGTTGTAGTCATTCATGTAGCACGGTGCATGTTCCGTATAGGAAGGCAACCAAGCCTTTTTACATTTCCCAAAGACCATCGGGCAACTGCCTTTTTTCCTCCAAGTGCCCTGTTGATGAATCCTATGCATTTTTCCCGCAACCTAAAGGACAACACCAAGGTCGGGCCAGGTTGTTCCAACCGTCATATTCATGTGTTACATTTCGTACTATTGGCTCGTAAGTTGAATAATGATGTGTAAGTCGTGATGATGTGCTTGTTACCAGTACAAACAAAATAATAGTGGCTGTTGGTACTATCTTCATTATGGTCTTGCACCAAATGCAGTTGAAACAATCAGTGCAGTGGTTTCAGTGTCTTCAGACCACCAGGCTTGGCGATTTTTCAAAAACAAGAATTTCCCCTCAGCTTCGTTTATAGAACTTTATGCTGCAAATGTTGCAAATGTAAAATTTGTATTGACTGACATGAACACAGAAAAGCTAACTGAACTTAAAAAAAAAAAAATATTCGCAGCATGAAGACCTAACTAAAATCTGTCATGCCACGGTTAAAAACAGAAAAGCTCGAATTCCAATTTGTGACGAGTACGCGCTTTAGAAACTTAGGCCCCTCAAAGAAGAGATTTTTACTTTTGTGTCGCAAAATTACTGCACTAGTACCAGACTCTCTCGCCCCCATTCCCCCTGGTCACGAAAACGATCATATCGGTTTTTAATCCTCCATAACTGTCCTTGGCCTCCCAAACTGCACTTTACACTGAGAGTGGAGTCATGGTGTGAAAGATTCTTTGCGACTTTCCCTCTATGGCCCTGGTTCGAATTTAGCTTATTCCCGTCTTTCTTCCGCATAATCATGGCATTTTCCAACAGGTCCCCCAGCACAATGAAAATATTACATATATGACCTCGTTTGACCTTGAAGATATTGACCTAGGTCAATGAAAATTGGCTATGATGTAGATAACCATAGCCCAAACCCACCTGCCAACCGGCGTTTTTTTTACGCCCCTTAGTTTTCCATATCTTAGGGGTGCCACCAGGCCCCCTTCCAGTGCACGTGCTAAGCCCTCTCCAACATTCCATTCTGTGAAAATCAGGACCCTTTTACATATCACAACTGCCTGCAAAAAGGTGTCCTTTGAATCAGTGATCAGCTGGGCCTTCTTTAACCGCTGAAGCCACGATGGCCAGCGTGACTATTTGGGCAACAGGGTCCAGTGCGACTCGCAGGCCGTCAGAAACCTGTCTCTAGCCGTCAGGGCACTGTCGGGCCAGCTGGGTCCTCTTTCATTGAGAAGGCCATTGTGGCTACCAGGGACCTTTTAAAACTACAAGGCGCACTCTCAGTGACGGATCCAGAGTTTCATTTGGAGGGAGGAGGGGGCCTAGGGGGCTCGAGCCTCTCCGACAATGCCTCGGATCAGCCTCCACCTATGTATTAAGTATAGCCACCGGGACATTTCGGGAGGGGGGGCTTGGACCCCCTAGCCCCCCTTGTATCCGCCACTGCCCACCCTGACTTTGAGGGCCCTTTTTAACTAGAAGTAGAAGCACCGACTGTTCTCTGCGAGGCTCTTTATCGTCAGCAGGGGAAAGGCTGTCTAATGATATAAAAGTCACAAAGATGATTGAATATAGGTACTCAGATTTCTCAGAAAAGCATTCCTGGCCACTAGGGTGCCCCTAAAAAATAATGATACACACTTCTTATTTGGAGGAATGATGTCATCATCATCATTTGGTGTTTTTGGGTGGCCCGACTTCCATGGTCATTTTTTTATAAATTTTGTTCAAGTTGTTCCTGGTAAGGCTGCCGGAGTCGGAGTCTCACTAAAGTCATCAAGGGACTTGTCACGGAGACCCCGACCGCACCACCCGAACGAGCAACTCCCTCAAAGAAGGGTTAATTTAGAAGCCAAAGTTTAACGTCCCACAAAGCACAGGGACGGCCGCCCCGCTCAGGTCACATGTTTGCGCCCATATCAAATGTAAGGTGTACAACGCGATTCAGGAGATGGCGCAGGGCAGATCGTTCTGAGGCGATAGGCTCATTGAAGATTCTATGATGAGTGCAGAAAACAGAATGTGGGTTCAGAAGATAAAAAGGGCGTAGCCCTCACACTCACATGCAGGAAAAAACACAGAGAGTACAAGCTGTTACGTAGGGGAGTAAATCACATTGAATCCGACTTTCTTCAGGTAAGACATAATGCTCGTGATTTCGACGGACGGATGCTCCCCCAGGAGCGAAACCAGGGTGGGGGATCCCGGCAAATATCGACGCCTTTCGATTTCGAAATCCCGGCATTCGACCAGGACATGTTTTACGGATGTTCTGTCTCCACAACGCGGGCACTCCGGCGGAGCATCACCGGTTAAGAGGTAGGCGTGTGTAGAGTGGGTGTGCCCAGGCGAAGTCTACACAAAGTAACCTCCTCCTTTCTGCAGGTTACACTGCTTGATCACAGCCCCAACCGAGGTTTCAGCTCCCTCAGTTTTCTACCCTTAGGGTTACCATCCCATCGCCGCTGCCATATTTCCGTGAGATGGTCACTAACTCGTGAAAATAGGTCAAAGTATGGAATTCGTATGGCACGGGGAGGGACTCCCCTCGCCGCTTCCTTAGCTGATGTGTCTGCTCTCTCATTTCCAGTGACACCAGAATGACTCGGCACCCACGCAAGTGTGATGAGTTTTCCTCGGCACTCAGCCTGGTAAATCTTCTGCCTAATTAGAGGTAAAAGATAGGAGCAAGCTGCACTGTAGCTAAAGACCTGCAGTGCTTGCAGCGACGATAGAGAGTCGCTAAATATTACAAAGTATTTGTTTCTCGGTCGCAGGACCTGGTCCAGGCAACGGAAGATAGCGTACAGTTTCGCTGTGAACACCGATGCGTCTGGGGGCAGCGAGAAGCATTGTTCACTATTGGCACCCACGAAGGCACAACCCGTGCCTTCCGCACCCTTAGAGCCGTCCATGTAGAAGACCGTGTGGCTCCGATACCTGTCCGAGCAGTGTTCCATAAATGTCTGACGGATTTCCACAGGTACCGAGCCTCTAGTGGTGACTGCCAGCTCCTTGTCTATAGTGACTTTGGGACTTAGCCACGGTTCCGAAGCTGGCCAGTGCGCGGCTGCAACACTCTCTAGGTTGATGCCAGCCTCGCTCAGCCAGGTCCGAACTCTCACGCCAGGGTGTCGTGCTGAGGCGCGGGTGCCTGTGTCAATACGGCATATACGTCGGTCGTCAAAAAACGTGTTATATGCAGGGTGTTAAGTTGTCTGTTTAAGCCTCAAAGCGTACCGCATTGATATATACCGGCGGCGCAGGTCAAGCGGCATCTCATGCATATCCACATGCAAGCTCACGACAGGCGACGTGCGAAACGCACCGCTAATAATCCTTAGAGCCTGGTTTTGAATAGCATCTAGCATTCGCTTAGCACTTTCGGGTGCGGAGTCATACACTGCACACCCGTATTCCAGCTTGGATCTTATGAGGGATCTATAGAGTGCGAGGAGTGTCTTCCGATCCGACCCGTAAGTCATGCGTGTTAGAACTTTAAGGATGTTCAGGCAGTCAAAACATCTTTCCCTCAGTCCCTTAATGTGGGGAACGTACGTTAGTCTGCGGTCGAGCACAAGGCCGAGAAATCGTATCTGCTCTACCATTTCTATAGTGCGGTTTCCTAGCTTTAGCACAGGGTGATCACACGCTTTACGTCTAACAGGAGGAATGATGTGTCCATATGCCAATATCGTAAATGCAGTTTCAGATTTTAATTTTCATATTTGGCGATTCGCCATGCTATTTTGTGACTTCCATTGTTACAAATCTAGCATATACCCCGGCTTGCCTAACTGCAATGAATAGATACTGCACAATACACTTCATCCTTGTTATGCTCAATAGCTTACTGACCCACTGCGATGGAACTTGAAATCAAACCAAACGTGTGCACTGTGCAACACACAATTATGAGATGGACTGTAGCGCTGTGTCTACTTTGCGTCCGGACTACGCACTAACATGTGGTGATTGTTTCGGAGTGTCTAGGACATGGAATGTAGTAGCGATGGAGGTAGAGAGGAGGGTAAGAAGAGGAAAGGTCAGCTGAAGATCCCGAGTGAAGATGTGTCATCTCCAGAGACTTCCTGACGCCTCCTCACCTACTGCATCTAAGCCGCCTCCAAGACCAAAGCAAGAGGTTCCTGCTACAACACCCCGCCAGGCCCTCTTTGAAAACACCTCCAGTAGACCTTCCTTCGTCATCCTGGGGAAGGCTCTTGCCTCACTACATCACTCCAAGCTGCCTAAATCTAGCGTTGTGCTCGGGCGGCTCCTCCCCTTGCTGGAGAGTAACAGTCTCTCAGAGGCTGGCAAAAGGGTGACAGAAGAGGTGAAGGTTCTGTGGGTCCAACATTTTGGGCCAAGGCTCATCCTAGGGAAATAATATGGCAAGAAAGTTGAGGGTGGCATTAATAAGAGTCTAAAGATGTTCATTAGGGACTACGATATATCAGCAAAGGTGGTGGAAGTCTGAAAGAAACGGACTTCACGACTTCAAGGAGTTTATGGAGCTGATGGTGTTCAGCCTGGGAGGAGAGGTGGACGGGTACACGTTCAAGCTTCCGGGTCCAGATGATCATGCCCGCTGGATGAGTAAGTGTATCTACATTCTCAAGATGAAGCTGCTCAGTAAGATATTCAGGATGTCAAGAGGTGGAGCATCTTCAGGTCAAGTCCATAGCCGAGTTCATCAGTTCAAGAGCTCTCCCGAGCTCTTCTATGCTACGTTCTGGCTCACAGCCCCCCTCTGGATGGCTCTGCTTCTAGACAAGACCTGGACTTCATGAG
This sequence comes from Lepas anatifera, assembly GCA_034440635.1. Classification (NCBI taxonomy): domain Eukaryota; kingdom Metazoa; phylum Arthropoda; class Thecostraca; family Lepadidae; genus Lepas; species Lepas anatifera. The sequence continues at coordinate 122,007 of JAOTON010001521.1, forward strand.
CTCTGTGTGGAGTACAGGAAGGTGAACTCCGGGCTGACCTTTGAAGTACTGAGCTCTGCCTTCCCGCACCTGTGGCTCCTTACCCTGCAGCTCATCATCCTAGCTCTATCTGACATTGAGCTAGAGGGTAGGATTAGGGAGCTGCACAACAGCGAGAGGGTGAGGATAAAGACAGGTAAGCCGACCTCTCCTGTACTTCCCCAAGGCGCGACCGATTCAAGAGGCAACATGTCACCCCTGGTCGGAGCTCAGTCATGGCTGGTGTTTGACTTGATCCAGGTCAGAGGCTCCCAGGACTGGCTGTTTGACCCAGTCTAACTGGCCGAGCTCTCCCGACTGCAGAGCAAATGTTCACTACGAACTTCACAATCGTCAACGACTGAGCAGAGAGTGGAGTCCACCTTGTCACCAACTTCATCAAAATGGTAGAGTCCGAGGATCAGCGCCAGGCGCTCTTTCAGGTGGTAGAGGAGTCCAGGCTTAGAGTGAAGAACATCACCAAGGCCAATCTAGAGCTGTGCTAGAATTATCTCTTGTTGTGTGCATACCCCGCCTCCTTGTGAAGTATACCCAACCTCTATTTAAATACATATGTATTACGTATTTAAATAGTACTTGGACATGAATACATGATGCCTCCCAATAAGTAGTATGTGTGATCGTTTTTCGATGGGATCCTACTCAAGAAACCAGTACACACCAGTTTTGAACTATATTGTGCCGCCCTCATTTATTCAAGTTAGGCAGGCCAGGATATGTGCTAAGCTTACAAAAATCACATTTATAAAAAGTGTGGCAAAATGCCAAATATGAAAATTAAAATCTGAAGCTCTGTATTTATGATATTTGCATATGGATACATAATTCCTCCAAATAAGAAGTCAGTTCAATTATTTTTATCATACTAGGGGCACCCTACAGGCCACCCTTTCACGGATTCCAGGGGGATATTTGTCCTTTCGACTTATCTGAGGTCATCCCAGGTCGCCAGGGGTCAAAAACAGTATTTGGGCGATACCTGTTTGACCTAATCAAGCTAGAGCGCAGAATTAAGTACGTTCATGTGGTTCGAAAGCTCTTCCGAGATACCTTCCCTCAGAATCTTCAGCAAATGAATTGATTAGAGAAGTTCTTGATCATGGTGTGAGCTGAGAACTCCGATTTCAGAATTGACTGGGATTAGAATAGTAATGTTTTTGTATATAATGCATTCCAGGTTTGAGGAAATAGGCTAATGAACAATTTTTCAACGCACAATCATGCTCCTCAGCGCAGCAGTCTATATACCTTAGGAACGAGTTTTTCCGAACAGTTAGAAATACTGAGGGCCCTTCTCGCTTTTCGAGCACGATTGATGTTTAAACAATGTGGTAGGTAGTAGGTAAACAAATGGGTTGGCATAGCGTATTTCATATATTTTAAGAGCGCTCTGGTTTAAAGTGACCTCTTTAGATTAGTTGACAGCGAAAACCATGCGCACCATTTTTTCCTCGCCCATATTTTTGGGACCCTTTTGGCGGTAGGTACCGCACGGGGCCCCTTTCACCACCCCTCCCCCCTGAGATCATGGAAACGCCCCTGGCACGTTGAAAAATTATGCCGTTCTCTGGTTTTTTTCCAGTGCTGTTTGAGACTCCATCAAAAACAGGCAAAATTAGTGTCACAAAAGCGCCCTTTCTGATACCAAGGGCCATCCCACAAATGGCTGATGAACGGTGACCAAACGCTATGCACAGCGCAGTGGAGTGGAACTATGTCTCTTTGGGGGTTCCGTAACAAAACGTTGAAGTTGTATGAAAGTATCCTTTAAATTTGTGTTTTTAATTTTAAGGATTTTTCATTTGTTACATCGAGCGAAACGGGTCTGTGATATCCTTGTCACACCTTCCTCTTGGCAAAATACACTATGTTATACAACCCCTTGTATAGGGTGGTTATTCACATTGATGTAAATGTTGGCCCCAATCATTGTCCAAAACATACGCCCCTGGAAAGAAGCCAAGATGAAACCAGGAGAAGGAAGAAAAACATAGCAATTTTCAGACATGTATTGGCCTTATGGTATCGCCACTGCCAGTTCCAGGGAGCCCGGGAAACACCCACGCTGAAACGCCAGTTGGCGCCCGCTAGGGGCTGTTCACACATGACCTCAGTCCAAATTTGGGGTGTTGGGACCCCCTCCTTTGTCAGGAATAGTCAGAAAATGGCTTACCCCCATGGTCAGAAATACATAGTCAGCAATTGCCAAACCCCACTCTCCTCAGGGAAACTGTTGTCCACATCAAATACACTGGTGTAAAGCACATGGATGTGGATTGATATTTCTTTGGGGATGGTTGGGGTACCCCAATGAAACATTTAAGTGGTATTGACATATTGAGATTTTGGTGTGTTTTCATTCTAAATAGTTTTAATTTGCTGTATCGCGTGAAACAGATATGTGAGAAGACTAGAACATACTACATTACTGATTATTAACATTTTTTTCAAAATTTTGGCACCCCCAGCCATTTATCAAAATACACGCTACCGGCCAGACGCCAAATATCTAACAAATAAAAGGTAAAAAAGAGCACTCCGATTTCCAGGCCTTTATTCCAGCTGTATTGTATCGCCACTGCCAGTTCGAGGCAACACGGGAAACACCCACGCTAAAATCTAAGTCGGCGCCCGCTAAAAACACCGCCGTTAATCAGGTGCGCCACACTCACGGCGACACCCGCCCGCACCACACCTTTTGGCACGAAACAGGACCGAATTGGACAATTTTGTTCCATTTATCAGTAATTGTGGAGTGCTTGCGCTGAGTCCATGGTTCGATAGACTCACTAGCTTACGTTGGTCCTCTGTCAACGTATTGCTCAACGACAGCTAAATCCACGGGCCATCCGCGGGTTTAGCTGTCTCAGCTCCATTCACTTGGTGTGTGCCAGCTACATATTTCCGTTAAGTAGCATGCGGTTTAAGAACGGCCCCTGTCTGCGCACTGGTTGGACTACGCTGAATAGTAGGGGGTGACGGTAACCAGGCTCCCTAGTCATTTATGAGATCGCCCGAGTGATTGCAGACAGGCACCGCATAGGAACCACTGCGGTTCGGCATGGCTCAACATAGGAACCACTGCCGCTGGCATGTTACAAGTCATTCATTTTGAACACCCCATGAGCACTAAAAGTTTATTTTTACACTCACTTCTAAACTGGGCCATCAAACTATCATCGGCTGAGGCAGCAATCGACCGCAGCTTGCAAAATGTCAAAATCATGTTGATACATTAATTACCCACCCACACTCATCACAAAGGCAAATGCAAATTATTTATGCACTAAACATGTCACTGGCGGCTATATACAAAATGCCTGAACTCATAAGAAACATCACACATGCGTGCGCCAACCCTGCGTCAATAAAGTTTTGACTAAAAGGGTTCGGGGCATTGCCGCTACCGCTAAGGCACCCATTAGTGTTGCGTGAAGGAGTGGCCAAATGTCAAGTGATAAATTAATAAACCCAGTTCTTGAGCCCGCTCAATGCCCTCAGGTCACAAGAAATTCAACACTAATGGGACCTGACTCAGAAACAGGTGCATCACCAGCATGATGATGTACAGGATTGACTGCGTCGCCTGCAAGAAGTCAGGCACGGAGTTTTATATTGGGGAGAGCAGGTGGCCAGTTAGACACTGTTTCAATGAACACCTCGGCGACGGGCGACTGAGACATACGGATACTCCATTCGGAGTTTATATGCTGTAGATTATATCCCAATATGGACATAGGTAGTCAGCTCAAATTTCATCAAAAATGTTATCAGTTTCGCTCGTAACAGTGCCGATGTAGAAATTAACGAGTCAATTTTCACATAAAGCTAAAACCTACAACAGATAAAGCTGGAAGCTCATGGCCAATACCAAATCCATTCTCTGATTAATTGTTTGATCGCAGACTACTTCTCTGTAGTGTTTCCATCTTAATTCCAGTATTGCTAATGGAGGCCTTAGGAAATTTTTAGTTTTTGTGCTGCACCACTTTGGTGCAAAATAAGTGACTGTGATTGGCGGCAGTCTTCTCCGGGCTGTTTAGAAACCTTCCACCTTAAAATGTAATTGTTTGATTTATCCAAAGAAAATGCTGGATCCAAATCTATGTACCTTTGATAGCGAATGAGTGTGTACGTGTTTTTAAAGGTGGTATGGGACTGTGATTTACGGGACTGTGTTTTATGACTTTTAGAGGTTTGTTGCACTAATGTTTTATTCTTCATGTTCATCATTTTAGCATTGTATACGCGTGTGCCCTTTTCGGTATTTTACTTCGGTTGTATAGTGTTTGTGCTCTTATCGTGTGTATATAATTTCGATTGCCCTCTATACCGATGTACCATTGTTTTATCTCCTCTACTTTGCCTTTTATTGGGGTCATCCCCTGGGCAATAAATTAAATAAATACAAATACAAATAAATTGTGTGACTGAATTGTGTGACGTCTGATACCCAATTAGTGGCGACCATGCACTAAAGAGTGAGGCCCTTGGCTCTATGTTGGCTTTTTGAAACTATAAATTATAATGAGGCTAATGGGCACTATATGACGGTGTGACCGGTTGTATGATTCATCGTCGACCTTCTCCCTATTTTGTAGATTAGCTGAGGCAGCACAAAGCCAACATGAAGCCTAAAACTCTCCCTCGGGGCCGGAAAAGAGCACACCGCACCCCCGGTCACGTCGAGCACCGAAGTACACCAACATCGACAGACAAACGCCCGCGAAACGTCAAAAATGCGTTAAATAGCTTTAAGCTGATTTCTTTGCTCAGGCAAAGTTGAGTTTTTCCAGAACCATGCAGACAACCCATGTTTTTTTACCAGAGCAGGCCACCTTTTTCATTTTTGGCACCCGTAAAGAAACCGAAGGGCAGCTTCCTGACAGCGGCATCCATCCAAATAATTATAGCAAAACCTAAGGGTTCTTTCTCATGTTTTTGAAAAATTGATTACCTTTTTGAAAACACCGTAAACGTTGAAATAATTTTCCAAACTGTATTAAATTAAATTCAGGAAAACAGACACAATTTGGTGTGCTTTTTAAGTGCTAATTTGCGAAAGCCATTGGCAAGTACCAGTCCACCTTATGGGAGTGAAACGTTTCAATTCTTATGCAGCACTTCCACACAAATTTAGTATTCCAGCTTGGGTTACTACATACGTCATTATTGACAAAATTTGATGCGTCGGGCAGATATCTTACTCACATAAACGATTTTTCGTTGGTTCATGTTCCATTCCAAGAAACACAACAGGAAAATGACGGGAGCTTAAGCGTTCCAAAACATATGTTCCACATCTTTACGACAACGCTCGCTGTATTTGGGACTTCGTTTCTTAACAACGGCTCGCGTCTCTTCTTCGGTAGATATACCAGTTAAATTTGCAAGCACCGCTTGCCATTTGGAGTGTGACAGCACTTGTACCCAGTCGGACATGTCGCATGGACAGTGCACTTATGTATTTTCGGAAATGACCCTGTAGGTTCTATGAAATTGGGGCATTTGTGATTCGTACTCAGTGGCTCCATACATGCCGCGCCACACCATGTCATGCAACATTTTTGGGTTCCAGGACAGTTGTAGTCATTCATGTAGCACGGTGCATGTTCCGTATAGGAAGGCAACCAAGCCTTTTTACATCTCGCCCTGACGATCGGGCAACTGCCTTTTTTTCCTCTAAGTGCCCTGTTGATGAATCCTATGCATTTTTTCCCGCAACCTAAAGGACAACACCAAGGTCTGGCCAGGTTGTTCCAACCGTCATATTTATGTCTTTCGTTTCGCACTATTGGTTCATAATTTGAATAATGATGTGTAAGTCGTGATGATGTACTTGTTACCAGTACAAACAAAATAATAGTGACTGCCGGTACTATCTTCATTATGGTCTTGCACCAAATGCAGTTGAAACAATCAGTGCAGTAGTTTCAGCGTCTTCAGGCCACCAGGTTCAGGCCACCAGGCTTGGCGATTTTTTGAAAACAAGAATTTTCTCTCAGATTCGGTTATAGAACTTTATGCTGCAAATTTTGCGTTGCAGTAAAATTTGTATTGACTGACATGAACATACAAAAGCTAACTGAACTTAAAAAAAGAACAAAATATTCGCAGCATGAAAATAACTGAAATCTGTCATGCCAAGGCTAAAGGGAGATACACGAAAAAAATTGCTGGCTACATCAAAAGGTCACAAAAAGTTGTTTAAGAAGTCCTATTCTCATTTTTGCGAATTCGGCCTGCAAATGCCTTAAAATTGCTCTCAAAGTCAGCATTTCTAGACGACTTTACCGGTACAGCTCATATGGGTTCATATGACGTACACGCGGTTAAGGTTATTATTTCTCTAAGAATTAGGTCATATCTATCCTAAACAGTGATGTAGAACTTTGGACTACTACAGAAAAAAACTTTAGAAAAACAGCATTCCAAAACTATTTTGAAACAGAAATATAGTGCTTAAAAGAAATCACAATTAACCAATCAGAAGCCTAGGAATTCTCAAACCAGGGTCACGTGACCTATTTGACGCAAAAATTTCGTCATCCTGGGGCTGAAGCAGAAAATGACTCAAGACCCGAGATACGAAACCGCTGAAGACTTGAGTAATTATGTTTTTTTCGTTTCTAGGGCAAACAAATTCATTTTGTAGTTTTTGAAAACTTTTTAAAATTAATTCAAATACAAATACAGGAGAACAGACATTTGTATTACAAAAAGACATTGCTTTTCAACTTTATATAGTTTTCGAAAAGTAAGTGATGGGTGAAGGTTTCAGCATTTTATCGGAACTGTTAACCTTTTCGATAATAAGTGAGTGGCCTCCCAAAATTTTGCCGAAGATACAAAAATAATACATAGTTTCGTAATCAGGATTTTTCAACTAGCAAGAAACCACAACAATAATTTTTCGCGTATCTCCTTTTACCGGCCTTTAATGGGACGCCCTTCAAAATGGCAACCTTTTTCTACTTTACTTTGACGTGTGTGGGCCGCCATTCTTCATGAGAATCACTCATCGTGTGTTTCTTTCGATGCATCTGGCGGGGTCCCGATTTTTCCCACGTCCTCAAAACAGTATATTCCCTACACTAACTTATCTCCTGCCCCGCTTTCTGCTCACAATGCGTTGCTCACCTGGCATCCTACGTCATCCCGGTGAATGCCGATTTGAGTGCCTTTGTAGCCCCTGCTTTTAACAACAGAAAAGCTCAAATTCCAATTTGTTACGAGCACGTGCTTTAGAAACATAGGCCCCTCAATGAAAATATTTTTACTTTTGTGTCGCAAACTTACTGCACTAGGACCAGCCTCTCTTGCCCCCATTTTCCCTTGACACGAAAACGATCATATCGGTTTTTTTAATCCTCCATAACTCTTTTATTCCTCTGGGTCCTCTTTTATTGAGAAGGCCATTGTGGCTACCAGGGACCTTTTAAGCCTACTAGGCGCACTCTCAGTGGCGGATCCAGAATTTCATTTGGAGTGCCTAGGGGGCTCGAGGCTCTCCAAAATTGCCTCGGGTCAGCCTCCACCTATGTATTAAGTATAGTCACCTGGACATTTGGGGGAGTTGGACACCTAGCCCCCCCCTTGTATCAGCCACTGCCCACTCTGACTTTCAGGATTCTCCTTAACCTTCGCCCGGGTGGAGGGGGTCTTTTAGACCCCTCTCGGGTTTTTCCGAAGTGACCAAAAAACGGCGGCGCGCAGCGCCACCAATCTTAGTCTAGCTGTTCCTTCCTTTTACATCTTTCCTGAAAATCTTAGACCAAGGTCACATCAGGTCAGGTCACCGGGCCAGGTGAATTGACCTCACCTCAAAAATGCTTAGGATCACATAACTAAAAGAAGGGTTAATCGATCAAGTTAAAACTCATACCACATATTGGGCCCACCAGAAGCTACAACATTTGTTCCGGGATTTTTATATTGGTCACCTAAGGTCATGTGCAGAGCATGACCTCCCCATTGTAAATACATGGGGAAAATCACGACATGAGCTTTTCTCAGTAAGTATGGATGGAATCAACTTCAAACATCGGTTACGACTTGCTCTTAGCCCATTTCTGAAGTTGATGCCAAACAATTTTGACTTGTGACCTTTAAAAGGTAACCTTAGGCCAAATACGCATTTTGTGGTGTTTTACTCTATAAATTTTGAATAAACTAAGATAGAACTTTTATTTTGTCACCAAAGTGTTTGTATAGTCACTGTAAGTCAAATGATATACATCATGACTATACCAGGTCAAGTTGGGTCAGACCGTTGACCTGGGTCAGGTCAAATTCCTAAATTTGACTTGGCATAGCAATGTTATATATCATTTAATTTGTATTGACGAGATGATTGCAATGGTGCATCAACTATGGCTGTATCTTGTTTGGTTTGGAAGTTATTAGCGAAAAAGGAAACGCCGTTATGCATGGGTGGCTATGGACATTCCAAAGAATATGCCCAATATTCAGTGACTTGTAGCTCCCTAGGCTTTGACCTGACACGAAAGTGAATGCCACTGTAATGAAAGAGCAACTCAAGAGCTTTCGAATGGTGTTGGAAAAATGTTTCTAGCGATCATACTTTCTGAGATATATGAGGTTTTCTTAGTACACCTCATATTAGCGATTTTGACCTATTTTGACCTTTGGTGACCTTGATATTTACCTGACAAGAAAAATGACCCAAGTATTTTCGATATCATCTTTTAAGAGCTTTCGATTGCCATTTTGCGCTTTTTTCTAGCCCTCTTAGTTTTTTAGTTTGTGGGGGTCTTTTTAGCCCCCCACCAGGGCGAAGGTGGCTCGTACCCGCCACCGGGGCAAGGGTTAACTAGAGTAGCCTCTGAACTAGAAGCACCGAATGTTCTCTGCGACGCTCTTTATCGTCAGCAGGGGAAAACTGTCTAATGATATAAAAGTCACAAAGATGATTGAATATACTCAGATTTCTCAGAAAAGCATTCCTGGCCCCTAAAAAATAATCATACACCACTTCTTATCTGGAGGAATGATGTGTCCATATGCCAATATCCTAAATGCAGAGTTTCAGATTTTAATTTTCATATTTGGCGATTTGCCATGCTATTTTGTGACTTCCATTGTTACAAATCTAGCATATACCCCGGTTTGCCTAACTGCAATGAATAGATACTGCACAATACACTTCATCCTTGTTATGTTCAATAGCTTACTGACCCACTGCGATGGAACTTGAAATCAAACCAAACGTGTGCACTGTGCAACACGCAATTATGAGATGGACTGTAGCGCTGTGTCTACTTTGCGTCCGGACTACGCACTAACATGTGGTGATTGTTTCGGAGTGTCTAGGACAAGAGCCCTGTTCCAGCTGTCAGCAGAGTTTTGTCAGCACCAATCAGCGGGCCGCGTTGCGCCTACGTCACAGGATTGTAGCCTCTCCCCGGGAACTAGTTCTAGAGGTTTTACGGGCTGACGGCCTGCTGTTTGCGCTAATGAAAAACCGTAAGTGCACGAAGTGGCAGTCGAATATGTTTTAATGGTGTAAAGGTTTGAGTTCCCTTTGCTTACCACAACCAAGAGGCGATTATGGCGCTGATGTTACTTTTCTGGAGGAGAGGTTTAGAGGTCCTGCTGACAAAACTGTGCTCACAGCTGGAACAGGGCTATGGAATGTAGTAGCGATGGAGGTAGAGAGGAGGGAAAGAAGAGGAAAGGTCAGCTGAAGATCCCGAGTGAAGATGTGTCATCTCCAGAGACTTCCTGACGCCTCCTCATCTACTGCATCTAAGCCGCCTCCAAGACCAAAGCAAGAGGTTCCTGTCACAACACCACGCCAGGCCCTCAACACCTCCAGTCTCAACACCCTTCTTCATCCTGGGGAAGGCTCTTGCCTCACTACATCACTCCAAGCTGCCTAAATCTAGCGTTGTGCTCGGGCGGCTCCTCCCCTTGCTGGAGAGTAACAGTCTCTCAGAGGCTGGCAAAAGGGTGACAGAAGAGGTGAAGGTTGTGTGGGTCCAACATTTTGGGCCAAGGCTCATCCTAGGGAAATAATATGGCAAGAAAGTTGAGGGTGGCATTAACAAGAGTCTAAAGATGTTCATTAGGGACTACGATATATCAGCAAAGGTGGTGGAAGTCTGAAAGAAACGGACTTGACGACTTCAAGGAGTTGATGGAGCTGATGGTGGTCAGCCTGAGAGGAGAAGTGGAGGGGTACACGTTCAAGCTTCCGGGTCCAGAACATCCTGCCCGCTGGAAAGTATCGCTGAAAACTATCGCAGTGTCTCACTCCTCCCGCTGTTCGGAAAAATCATGGAACGCTGTATATACGAGTCTCTACTTGCCCACGCACAACCTATACTCACTCAAAAACAACACGGATTTGTCCCACGTCGATCTTGCGACACTAATTTGGCAACTCTTCTAAAAACAGCATGGGAATCCATTTCCACTTGTCACCAAACAGACGTGATATACACTGACTATTCTGCGGCGTTCCAGAATGTCAACCACAAACTTCTGATTCACAAAATTAAAAAATGCTACAACGTTTCGGGGACTGCCCCAAGTTGGCTCAAAACTGTTCTCTCAAACCGGAAACAGCGAGTAACCGTGAACGGTAAATGCTCAGATTGGACCCTTGTTCGCTCTGGGACGCCGGAGGGTAGTCAGTTAACACCATTGCTCTTTGCTCTGTTCATTAACGACCTTTCGGACACAATGCAGACCAACATACTACTATTTGCAGACGACGTCAAGCTCTATCATAAAATTGCATCTCCAGAAGATCCAAAACTGCTTCAAAATGATTTTGATCAGCTCATCTCATGGTCCAGCGACTGGAAACTAAAATTAAACCCTTCGAAATGTCAAACCTTTAGAGTGATGCTAAAAAAGAACCCTGCACTGGCTACATATAAAATAAATGACACTATTTCGGCACACCTTGAAAAAGTACGCGATCTTGGGGTATGGCTTGACACGAAATTGACTTCTTTGGAACATATAAATTTTACAGTTGGCAAAGCGAACAGAGTAGAGTGATGGGCGTGCTGATGCGGTCGTTTCAGACTGGCCGAACGGCGGGACGATTGCAGACAGGCCCCATTCTTGCAGCTTATTTCGGGAACGTTCGGTCTGTCCTTGAGTATGGGTGCATCATTTGGGGCGGTGCTGCACCCTCTCACCTTGAGAGAATCGAAAAAATTCAACACAAATTCCTCATATGGTTAGCTTATCACGTTCTTGCTTCACGGCCTTCTCGATCACTCTCATATCACGAACTTCTAAAATCATTCAATATTAGTAGCTTGGCACAAAGAAGATATCAATACGATGTTTGCTTTGTGCACAAAGTTTTCTGCGGTAGAGTACACTCCGCCTTCCTGCTCGGATGTTTCCCACTACGTGTTCCCCAGCGTCGAACCAGGGGCGGGGCATCACAACTCATTCACGTTCCATCCGTCTTAGATGCCAACAAGGACACGATAAAACGTGACTTGTTTACACCAACTGTGCAGAAATTTAACTCTTATACGAGTATGTACCCCGCAGCGGATCGCTTTTGCACCACTTTCTCTTGTTTTAGATGGACGGTAAAGAAGCATGTTTTAGCGAACCCAGTTTAACATCTCATGGTATACGTTTCTTTGAGTTTTATGTGACTGTATGTTTTTACAAGCTCATTTAGTATCTTGTACATCCCACTGCAGTTTTAACCTATGACTTCACCTGTCAGTGGGTTTTAAGCCTGTTGGTGATGAATTTGAATAAATAAATAAATAAATAAATAAATGAGCGCGGATTTTTTACTTCAATGACATGACAAGTGAAAAGTCCCTGTAATGGCGGACCTTCGTCAAATACACTGATTCTGATATCACCAAATGACTCCAACGTCAACCGAAACTCAGGTACACGGCTTCCAGACCGGTGGCTGCCCATCATTCGCCGCGGCAGCCGTTGAGATGCTTCTGGATTGAACTTAGAACGTACTTAATATTGTTTCCTCTGTTCAGCTGTTTCCTAAAATTACCCATAGATCCTCCTGTGCTATTATTAGTGTGCATTTTCATTTCATAATGAAAGCCACGTTAAAGTTATATCATGCATAATGTACTTATAATAGCACTGTATCATTGAACTTCGTTGGTTACACTTTAATGTTGCTCCTGCACAATCTACGGTAAAAGTATCACCGTTTTATCAAATTATATTTTGTCGGATATGGTCCTATGTCCTTGACTATATTTAATTGCTTGATTTAGTAAAGTTATTTCCATTTGTCATTTCCCAGCTAGAGGTGTGTTGTCCTCTTAACCTTGAGCTTTCCGATTTCAAATATTTAGCCCTTTGTAAACACCCTTTGTATCAGGATGCCCCTTAGCCCTTTGTATCAGGATTGCTTTTGAATTGTGCTTCTCTACCATATATTAAACTGCTGACGAAGGCCTGAAATACAGGTCGAAAGCTCCTTCAACTTGTTTAAACTCAAGTTGAGAAAGTCTTAACAACGAACGAATTATTTACGACTCCGCTATGTCATTTCGTGAACGTAGTTAATTCTGCGCTCTAGCTTGATTACGTATCGCCCAAATACTGTTTTTGACCCCTGGCGACCAGTGATGACCTCAGATAAGTCAAAGGGCAAATATCACCCCTGGAATCCGTGAAAGGGTGGCCAGTAGAGTGCCCCTGAAATGGCAAAAATAATCGCACTGAATTCTTATTTGGATGCATTATGTATCCATATGCAAATATCATAAATGCAAAATTTCATATTTTAATTTTCATATTTGCCGATTCACCACACTTTTTATAAATGTGATTTTTACAAGCTTAGCACATATCCTGGCCTGACTAACTTTAATAAATGACTGCTGCACAATATACTTCAAAACCGTTATGTGTACTGGTTTCTTGAGTAGGATCCCCTTGAAAAACGATCACACATACTTCTTATTTGGAGGCATCATGTATTCATTTGCAAGTACTATTTAAATCCTTAGTTTCAGCGTTCAATTTTTATGTTTCAAGATTTGCCCTATTTGCCTTAACATTTTGCTTTTTCAATTCAATTGCATCGTTATTAGGGGCGGGGGCATATATCATGAGGTGGTGTACATCAGTTGGGAGCATACATCACAAGGGGGTATGGCTGGGGGTATCGCTCGAAGGTGGGTATACTTCACAAGGAGGCGGGGTATGCTCACAACAAGAGATAATTCTAGCACAGCTCTAGATTGGCCTTGGTGATGTTCTTCACTCTAAGCCTGGACTCCTCTACCACCTGAAAGAGCGCCTGGCGCTGATCCTCGGACTCCACCATTTTGATGAGGTCGGTGACGAGGTGGACTCCGCGCTCCGCCAGGTCTTTGACGATTGTGAGGTTCCTAGTGAACATTTGCAGCTTCATGCAGTCTGGAGAGCTCAGCCAGTTAGAGACTGGGTCAAGCAGCTAGTCCTGGGAGCCTCTGAGCTGGAGCAAGTCAAACACCAGTCATGACTGAGCTCGACCAGGGGTGATATGTTGCCTCTTGAATCGGTCGCACCGTGGGAAAGAACAGGAGAGGTTGGCTTACCTAATTCATCCTCACCCTCTCGCTGCTGTGCAGCTCCCTAATCCTACCCTCTAGCTCAATGTCAGATAGGGCTAGGGTGATGAGCTGCGGGGTAAGGAGCCACAGGTGCGGGAAGGCAAAGCTCAGTACTTCAAAGGTCAGCCCGGAGTTCACCTTCCTGTACTCCCCGAGCTCATGACGTCCAGGTCTTGTCTAGAAGCAGAGTCATCCAGAGGGGTGTTGTGAGCCAGAATTTAGCATAGAGGAGCAGAATCAACTCCGCTATGGACTGGACCTGAAGTTGCTCCACCTCTTGACATCCTGAAGATCTTACTGAGCAGCTTGATCTTGAGAATGTTGATACACTTACTTAACCAGCGGGCATGATGATCTGGACCCGGAAGCTTGAACGTGTACCCCTCCACTTCTCCTCTCAGGCTGACCACCATCAGCTCCATCAACTCCTTGAAGTCGTCAAGTCCGTTTCTTTCAGACTTCCACCACCTTTGCTGATATATCGTAGTCCCTAATGATCATCTTTAGACTCTTATTAATGCCACCCTCAACTTTCTTGCCATATTATTTCCCTAGGATGAGCCTTGGCCCAAAATGTTGGACCCACACAACCTTCATCTCTTCTGTCACCCTTTTGCCAGCCTCTGAGAGACTGTTACTTTCCAGGAACGGGAGGAGCCGCCCGAGCACAACGCTAGATTAAGGCAGCTTGGGGTGAAGTAGTGAGGCAAGAGCCTTCCCCAGGATGAAGAAGGAAGGTTCACTGGAGGTGTTTCCAAAGAGGGCCTGGCGGGGTATTGGGCAGGAACCTCTTGCTTTGGTCCTGAAGGCGGCTTAGGTGCAGTAGGCGAGGAGACGTCGGGAAGTCTCTGGAGATGACACATCTTCACTCGGGATCTTCAGCTGACCTTTCTTCTTCTTTCCCTCCTCTCTACCTCCATATTCCATGTCCTAGACACTCCGAAACAATCACCACATGTTAGCACGTAGTCCGGACGCAAAGTAGACACAGCACTACAGTCCATCTCATAATTGTGTGTTGCACAGTGCACACGTTTGGTTTGATTTCAAGTTCCATCGCGGTGGGTCAGTAAGCTATTGAGCATAACAAGGATGAAGTGTATTGTGCAGTATCTATTCATTGCAGTTAGGCAAACCGGGGTATATGCTAGATTTGTAACAATGGAAGTCACAAAATAGCATGGCATATCGCCAAATATGAAAATTAAAATCTGAAACTCTGCATTTAGGATATTGGCATATGGACACATCATTCCTCCCAATTAGAAGTATGATCATTTTTTAGGGGCACCCTAGTGGCCAGGAATGCTTTTCTGAGAAATCTGAGCATGTTCAATCATCTTTGTGACTTTTATATCATTAGACAGTTTTCCCCTGCTGACGATAAAGATCCTCGCAGAGAACAGTCGGTGCTTCTAGTTCAGAGGCTACTCTAGTTAAAGAGGGTCCTGAAAGTCAGAGTGGGCAGTGGCGGATACAAGGGGGGCTAGAGGGTCCAAGCCCCCCCCCCCGAAATGTTCAGGTGGCTATACTTAATACATAGGTGGAGGCTGAACCGAGGCAATTTTGGAGAGACTCGAGCCCCCTAGGCACTCCAAATGAAATTATGGATCCGCCACTGAGAGTGCGCCTTGTAGGCTTAAAAGGTCCCTGGTAGCCACAATGACTTTCTCAATGAAGAAGGACCCAGTTGGCAAGACATGCCCTGACGGCTAGAGACAGGTTTCTGACGGCCTGCGAGTCGCCCTGGACCCTGTTGCCCGAATAGTCACGCTGGCCATCGAGGCTTCAGCGGTTAAAGAAGGCCCAGCTGATCACTGATTCAAAGGACACCTTTTTGCAGGCGGTTGTGATGGGTAAATGGGCCCTGCTTTTCACAGAATGGAATGTTGGAGAGGGCTTAGCACCCGCACTGGAAGGGGGCCTGGTGGCACCCCTAAGATATGGAAAACTAAGGGTCATAGAAGATGCCGGTTGGCATGAGGGTTTGGGCTATGGTTATCCACATCATAGCCAATTTTCATTGACCTAGGTCAATATCATCAAGGTCAAACGAGGTCATAAAGGTAAAATTTTCATTGTGGTGGGGGACCTGTTGGAAAATGCCGTGATTATGCGGAAAAAGACGGGAATAAGCTAAATTCGAACCAGGGCCACAGAGGGAAAGTCGCAAAGAATCTTTCACACCATGGCTCCACTCTCAGTGTAAAGTGCAGTTTGGGAGGCCAAGTACAGATATGGAGGATTAAAAAAACGAAATGATCGTTTTCGTGTCTAGGGAAAATGGGAGCAAGAGAGGCTGGTAATAGTGCCGTAATTTTGCGACACAAAAGTAAAAATCTCTTAAGATAAGTAAACCATTTATTACTGCATAAAGCCTCGCCTGAGTATAATACCCGACCGACAAGTCCGACAAGACGAACACCGAAGATCTCTACAAAAACTAATCCGAGGGTCAATTGACGAGAGAGCAGCGGAGGCCACAGCGGAACATTCATTCAAGAAGGATCATGATATCAAATGGGATGCCACAACGAATTTAACTTTCGACTCAAGACAAAAACAGCGGGAATTAAAAGAGACAATTTACATCCAAACCACCACGGAACCAAAAATGAATAGGCATATCGGCAAAGTTACCATCTTCTCTGGATTTTTGGACCTCTTAAAACGCCAGTCAAACAAGAGATTGAATTGAAAAATAACACGTATTTAGAGCTCATAATTCTAAAATGATTCGTCTTGTTCACAGCTAAGATTGTTATTTCAAAGTGTACTGCCTTCGTGTTTTTCGCTTAGTTAGGTTCATATCAAAGTGTAATTTTCATCTCCCTTGAAAACGGGGGCAGGATGCTCCCGAAACCGGTCGGGTATTATACTCAGGCGAGGCTTTGTGCAGTAATAAATGTTTTACTTATCTTATTAATAACCAAAGCCATGAGCAGTGACAATAAAAATCTCTTCATTGAAGGGCCTAAGTTTCTAAAGCGCGTGCTCGTCACAAATTGGATTTCGAGCTTTTCTGTTGTTAACCTTGGCATGACAGATTTTAGTTATCTTCATGCTGCGAATATTTTGTTCTTTTAAGTTCAGTTAGCTTTTCTGTGTTCATGTCAGTCAATACAAATTTTACTGCAGCCCCACATTTGCAGCATAAAGTTCTATAAACGAAGCTGAGGGGATATTCTTCTTTTCAAAAATCACCAAGCCTGGTGGCCTGACCCTGGTGGCCTGAAGACGCTGAAACCACTGCACTGATTGTTTGAACTGCATTTGGTGCAAGACCATAATGAAGATAGTACCAACAGCCACTATTATTTTGTTTGTACTGGTAACAAGCACATCATCACGACTTACACATCATTATTCAAATTATGAACCAATAGTACGAAATGAAACATATGCATATGACGGTTGGAGTAACCTGGCCCGACCTTGGTGTTGTCCTTTAGGTTGCGGGAAAAAATGCATAGGATTCATCAACAGGGCACTTAGAGGAAAAAAGGCAGTTGCCCGATCGTCAGGGCGAGATGTAAAAAGGCTTGGTTGCCTTCCTATACGGAACATGCACCGTGCTACATGAATGACTACAACTGTCCTGGAACCCAAAAATGTTGCATGACATGGTGTGGCGCGGCATGTATGGAGCCACTGAGTACGGATCACAAATGCCCCAATTTCATAGAACCTACAGGGTCATTTCCGAAATTACATAAGTGCACTGTCCACGCGACGTGTCCGACTGGATACATGTGCTGTCGCACTCCAAATGGCAAGCGGTGCTTGCAAATCTAACTGGTATATCTACCGAAGAAGAGGCGAGCCGTTTGTTAAGAAACGAAGTCCCAAATACATCTAGTGGTGTCGTGCAAAGGTGCAACATGATTATGGGGCCTTCAAGTTCTTGGTACCTTTGTATGGTGTTTCATGGAATATAACATTAACAACAAAAATGGTTTATGTCAGTAAATTTTTCTGTTTTCTGCAATTTATTCTAATACAGTTTCGAAAATCATTGCAAAGTTTATGTTGTTTAGAGGTGATTCATTTAAAAAACCTTATAAGAAGGAAAGCCTTAGGTTTTCCCATAATTATTTGGATGAATGCCGCTGTCGGGAAGCTGGCCTTCGGTTTTTTACGCGGACCAAACAAAGAAAGGACTGCGTCACCTGCAATAAGGCGACCTGCAATGGTAAAAACATGGGCTGTCCGGACGGCTCTGGAGAAACTGACCTTCGCCTGAGGCACATAAATCAGCTTAGAGCTATTTTAACACATTTTTGACATTTTGCAGGCGTCTGTTTGTTGATGTTGGTGTACTTCAGGGCTCGACGTTACCGGGGGAGGGGGTGCACTTCTCCGTCCCCGAGGGAGAGTTAAGGCTTCCCTTTGCAGTGGGCGCCTGAAGGCTGAAAAAGGGTGGTCAAGCGTAAAATAGGGCCACTCGGCCACAAAATAGATGACACCCGGAGGTGAATAAGGGGGTAAACGTAAAAGTGAGGCGCCCCAGTGCTACAAGAGAGCAGATGTATGTATGTATGTATTTTATTTCTTATTCATACACAAAAGAGCACAACAATGTAAGGCAGATTGGCGCAGAAGCACAAAGCTTAAGTCGTGGCGCCTCTCCTGCAATTGGTTTACATGATACTGCACAATATGAGTACCAATATACACAAATACACAAATTACCACTTGAAATACCCGCCGCCTGGGTCTTTTAAGTCCCGCGTCACGCGCTCACCCAACGTCAGCCTACACCCGCGCCGCAGCCCGCTCGCCCGCCGCACCCCGAGCTGCCAGGGCCGCCACGATATAATTTTGCACACTGTTGGCCACTGCCCTGCCTTCCTCGTTGCTTTGTGTTTGGCCGTGTATGGGGATTTTCTCAGTGTTTAAGTTGATTGGCAGGATATCTCTATGTAGGATGTTTCGAACGATTGCGAAGAGTTGTTGTCTTTTTCATTGTATAATGGACAGTGCATTAGGAAATGTCGGGAGGTTTCTTCAGGAGAGCCGCATGGGCATGAAGGTGAATGTACTTTTGAACCTGGTATTGGTAAGAGTTTAGGGGAGTGTGCCTGTTCTCAGTCTTGCGTGTAGTTGATTTCCGGTTTTTGATCCCATAAAATAGTACTTTGGAGGGGTGCTGAGCAGCAATGGTTGTTTAAGAGTGTTTTGAATTTAACAAGAGATGGTTCCACGCGAAAGGTAAGTGGAAGCGAGTTCCATTTCTTGATCGTTGCAGGCAAAAAGAGCGTTGGAAGCCGTTGTTTTGGTGGGAGCTAGTGTATGTGTTGTAGCGTTTCTAAGGTTTGTATTTGTAGCATAGTACGATTTTGGGGAGAAGTTCATTTGCGTATTCTGGTAGGTTTTGTGAACTGTAAACAAGCTTGTGGTAAAAGTCGTTGTGTGTTTGCGTCTCTGTGCCAGTGAGTCCCATCCTAACTCTTTCCGTAATTTGTCGGTAGGTGTTCTGTGGGGTCCCAGTTATCAGTCGAGCGATGCGATTTAGCTGTCTCTCCAGTCTCAGTTCGTCGGATGCAGTCAAGTTTCCGTGGTAAACAATGTCACAATAGTCATGGAATGGTTGGATGTGGTGGAGTATATTTCGCATAGAACCTGCTTTGGTATATATTTTGATATAGCGTAGAGTGGGCTCATGGCAATATTAGTCTTCTTGATTATCGTATTTATGTGCTCGTGGAATTTTAGGTTCTGGGATAGCGTCACCCAAGGTGCTTGTGCGTCTGGACAATGGGAATGTCATGTTGGGAGAATTTGAGTTGAGTTACGTGGGGCTCTTTTGTGGCTAAATGTTTGTTGAAGTGTCTTGGTCGCATTGAAGGTTATTGCCAGCGTTTACCGTAGTCTAGAATAGCGTCAAGGTCTTTCTGAAGGGCTCGTTGAGTCTCGTCAATATTGGTGTAATCGTATGAGGCGTACAAAGATTGTCGTCCGCGTAAATGAGAGTATGATTAATAACACGTGTAGAAAGGTCGTTGAGGTACATTAAGGCAGTAAGGGGCCCAACACGGATCCCTGTGGACAGCCTGCCCTTAGGGACTTTGTTGAGGAGTGCGTGTTTTCGTCTATTTTTACTTTTGTGTTCTGTTTGAAAGATATGATTCTAACCATGAGAGAAGTGGTCCAGAAATTGCAAATTCGTGTTTGCACTTGTAAATTAGTCCTTCGTGCCAAATTTGATTAAAATAGTTTGAAATGTCAGGTATACTGCGGTGACGTCATGTCCTTTGTCTAGGCTTTCGTAGATCGTGTGAGTCAGGTAAGTGAGTTGGGTTCTGTGCTATGGTGTGGTCGGTAGCCGCTCTGTTTGTCATAGAGTAAGTTGTGCGTCTGAAGGTGTCCTATATAGCACTAAAAACCAGCTTCTCTAAAATTTTGATGCACAAGATAAAAGGCTTATAGGGCGGTATTGTCGAAAATCGAAGCGGATCCTTTATTTTTGAAAATGGGAGTTACTACGGCGGTTTTCCATATGTTTGGAAAGATTCCATCACTTAGTGACTTATTGAATATGATTGTTAGGGGCTTAGCAATAAGTATAGCGGTCATTTTTAGGATTTTGGAGGGGATCTTGTCTGGCCCTGTTGATTTATTAGCGTCAATGGAGTTTAGAAGCCGCAATACTTGGGTCTCTGAAACACTCAATGTTGTCAGATGAGGTATGTGTACATTCCCTGCGAAAGCATGTTCTTCTGGCAGTGTTAGGTGGTCTGTCACTAAGTTTGTTTGGGAAACGAAAAATCGTTAAGAATTTCTGCCTTGTCGCCGTCTTCTGTTATGGTTTCATTTTCTAAGTTTTGTAGCGAAGGAATTGGTTGAGACCTGTTGCGCCCCATCACCGTTTTAAGAATGGAATGGTATTTGTGTGGATTCTTTTGTTTTCTAGCAACGTTCCTATGGCTTTCTGTAGATTTTCCGTCTTTAATCGTTTGTTGAGCTCTGTTGTTCTGTTTCGTTGCTGCCTCCATTTTTCCCAAGCTAGTGTTACTGTGGTTCTTTTGCAAAGCGTTTGGTTCTTGTTTTCGTCACCAGATAATATTAAGAGTTCAGCTGTTTCTGAAGCCGTTTTGCATTTCTAAATAATCTATCCCTTTTCCGTATGTTGCGTTTCAATTCTGTGTTTATCCATGTTTTGTCTTGTCGTTTGGTTTTTATCGTTTTGATTGGTATTGCTTCCTCTACAGTGCTAAGTAGAGTGGAGACGAACCTCTCCGTTGCATGTGTATGTCTGTGTCAAAAAGTTCATCCCAGTTGGTGTGTAAAGTGAAGCCGTTAGTTTGTTGACGTCTGTCCTCTCGTAGTCCCATATTCGTCTTGTCTCCTGTTTGGGCGTCGGTGGTGGTTCTATGTCAAGTGTTGTAGCTATTGCGAAGTGGTCTAGTTCCTGGAACGAAGAAAGAACCTCTGTTTCTGCTATAATTTCTGTGTTACTGGTAATTATTAGATCTCGCAGATTTGCAACGTTCTCGGTAATACGTGTTGGTGATTGTATGAGCTGGTTCATTCCAAGGGTTTCCAAAGTGTCTTGCAACTTTTTGTCAAAACTAGTTATTCCACTATGATAACAGCTGTGTCTGGGGAGAAAAATGTTTCCTACGTTGAAGTCACCTAAGGCCATGACACCTAAGGGTGAGAAACTTTGTGCCATTAGGACACTACTAGATAAGTTGTCCAGAAACATATTTTGTCTTTCTTCCGTAGCATTTGGGGGAAGGTAAAGTGAGCATATGATTAATGTTTGTTCTTTTATTTTTATTTTACACCAAACAAATTCTTCTTCGTCCGTCTCAAGTTGCTGCAGTCTGCAGGAGGCTATGGTGTCTCGTACATAAAGAGATACCCCACCACCGTGCCGTGTTCTATGTTTAGTGAATGGTGGATTGAAGTTGTGAATGTGGTAGAGGCTCGGTGTACGTCGTCACTAAGTTTCGTCTCAGAAAGTGCGAGAATGTCTACATGTTGTAGTTCAACAAATTGGTTTAGCTCTTCCAGTCTTCCCGGTAGTTTACTATTAATATTTATGGCACGTATCTTTAACATGTTGTCCGGGCCTGGATTTGTCTCTATGCCTGCAATTATTAGTAGGATCCGAATGTTTGTGCATGTTGGCCCTAAATAAATCCCAGTTTGTAACAATTACAATAATTTTCAGTGATATGAACCTAATTCTGTGTTGCAAAATGCCTGTGGTATGTGCGCAACCATGCACTAGACTGCAGTCATAAGTTAAGAGCGACATATTTTGCGGTGGGCCGCTCTAGAGCTAAAAAACGCAGTTAATTATGAAATAGGGGCACCGAAACACAAAGCAAAGGGCATCCGGAGGTGAATGAGGGCGGTTCACGTTGAAGTGGGGTGCCCTAAGGTTACAAAAGAGGGTACAATGATGGAACTGTTGCGCGCAATCATGCATAAGAGGGCGGCTAAAATTGGTTGAGGGTGGTTGCTGTTACAGTGGGTCACCCTAGGGCAGAAAAAATGGGGTCAATTGTGAAAACAGGGCGCCAGAAACAAAGTTAAGGGCGGTCGGAAGTGAATCATGGTTAAAGCGGGGCGCCCTAAGACTAAACAGCGATGGATGAGAAAGTTCAGCACAATTATGCACTGGAGGACGGCCTAAATTGAATGACCGTGGTCCACGTTGCAGAGGCCCGCCAGGAGCTGAAAAAGGGTGGCGAAGCGTGAACTATGGGTCCCAAACGTAAAAAAGGCGTCCGGAGGAGAGAGAGGGATGTCATGCTGAAATGGGGCGCTCTAGGACTGCAAAAGAGCGGTCAGTAATGGAGAAGGGCAACAAATATTGCGGAAGAGGGCGGCCGATAGTAGACACGGGTGGTCCATGTTGCAGTGGGGCGCCCTTGGGTCGAAAAGGGCGCCCAACCGCCAGATATTGGCGCTCGAAAACAAAGAAGAGAGCTATCAAAAATCGATGTGGACGGTCCACATTCAGGTTGGGCGCCCAATGCACAGTGGGAACTTTTCCACTTTTAGCCTGAATTTGTTCCTAACGACAGAATCCACAAGTGAATTATATTAATTTGGCTGGGAATCAGTTGACTATTGATAAAATGACAACATTCCACACTGTATTCAAATTTGGACTTAACATGCACAGAGGAGGGGGATCCTAAAGTGCCCCCGAAATCAATTTCCAAATTAGCCCAAATAACTAAAACGGGTCTCAATTAATGCAACAATAACTTGTTACAATACATGACTATCGTTTCTCATTCCATAGCCTAACACTGAAATCTACTTTCCAATTAAGACGTGCAGTGGAGAGGGGTCTGGTGTCAACGCACAGTTGAGGGGGTCCTAAAATGTCCTCTGAGGTCTCGGAAACCAAGAGGGTTTGAAAAACGCCCGTTGGGGTGTGCGAGGCGGCAATAGTGATCAACATTATGGCCAAGTTTTATTGACCTTTGAATATCTTCAAGCTCAAACGGGGTCGATAAAATCAAATATGGGGCCTGCTAGGGGACCTATTGGGAAATGCCGTGATTATGTGGAAAATAGCCGGGAATACACCAAAAGCGGAATAAAGTCATATAGGAAAGGTACCCCACAATGTTTTCTGGAATTCTGAGGTCAAGGTCATTCAAAGTCAATGACCTTTGACGCAACAATATGCCATGCCATATTCACAATAATGTACAATTTAACCGGCACTATAGCAGCCTTTTGGCAGGAAACGATTATTTAACCTTGAAAGAGACTTCTGACCTTGAACTGTGACCTTGACCTTGACTATTGCTGATTGAAAGACTATTGAAATATCTCTGACCTTGCCGTCACTATGAAATCATAGCATAACCCACTGATGATCTGAAAAGAAACCCTAAAAGATATTGGTCATTTGTCAAATGCTTAAAGAAAAAACCTCCCGTTTCCAGCGTTCTCACCAAATTTGATGGCTCATTAGTTTCTGACGACACCGAGAAAGCCGGCCTCCTAAATGAAACCTTTGCCAACAAATTTACAGATCCCGCCGTCACAAATTTTCCGACTGCTCCCGATTACCCTCTTGACAATCTCTCACGATTCTTTGTGACGGAACAGTCCGTTAGGTCTGCACTAAATTCGATCTGCCCTAACAAAGCTTGTGGAAGTGACAACATCAGTGCTAGAATAATATTAGAATGTCGTGAGGAGCTGGTGGTGCCGCTTTATAAGATTGTCTCCAAATCATTCGATTCAGGAATGTTTCCCTCGCAATGGAAAATGGCCAACATCATTCCAATATTCAAAAAAGGTGACAGAAAGGACCCCTCTAATTACAGATCCGTTAGTCTTCTTTCCCTGTTTGCGAAAATTTTGGAGCGAATTGCTTACGATCAACTATTTCGGCATGTCTCCCCAGCTCTTTGTCTTGAACAACATGGATTCGTTCCTCGCAGGTCGTGCGTCAGCAATCTGTCTGTTTTTCTTGATTCGGCGTGGAAGGCCGTTTCGGAGGGATACCAGACGGACGCTATTTACACAGATTTCTCGGCCGCTTTTCAAAGTGTCAATCACAAACTCCTGATCTACAAACTCCGAAATTCCTATCATTTGAAAGATTCAGCCCTAAATTGGTTTATCTCGTATCTCTCCGACCGCCGCCAGAGGGTCGTTCTTAATGGAAAAACCTCAGAGTGGAAAAACGTCAGCTCAGGGGTGCCTGAAGGCTCTCTAAATGCTCCTCTCTTGTTCGCACTCTTCATCAACGATCTTCCGGCTGAAATTGAGTCTAGTTGTCTCCTTTATGCAGATGACGCCAAAATTTTTCGAACAATCAAGCAGCCATCTGACGGACTCTTGCTGCAGAGGGACCTGAGCCACCTGCATCAGTGGTCCGTCAGATGGGGTCTAAAACTTAACCCATCCAAATGTAAAAAACATTACGTTGACCCTCAGGCGGACACCGGTCCAGACAACGTACTACATCGGAAACACTCGCCTAGAGTCTGTTGAAGAAATCCGTGACTTAGGAATAATCATTGACTCAAAACTGAATTTCTCATCCCACGTTTCTGGCATAACACGACAGGCCAACAAATCACTAGGACTGCTAATTCGATCTTTTCAAACCGGCCTGCGCTCAACAAATTTCAATACCAAAACACTGCTCACAACATATAACGCGAACGTTCGGTCTGTTTTGGAGTACGGTAGTGTAGTCTGGGCTGGTGTAGCCAAATCCCATGCCGAACGGATCGAGCGGGTACAACACAAATTCTTGATGTGGCTAAATTCTCATACTTCTCAGTCTTGCGGCACTTTGAATTACCATTCACTTCTTCGGCATTTCGGCGTCCAGTCTCTTGCTGCAAGGAGAGTTCAACACGATCTTCTGTTTCTGAAAGCAATATTTTCCTCAAAAATTTCCTCTCAAACTCTTCTGAACTGTTTTGGCCTTCATGTTCCACCCCGCTCGACCCCCAACCTGCGACTTTTCACCGAGCCACGCGGCCGTGTAAACACGGTTGCCTCGGGGTTTCTGTGCCGGATACCAAAATCTGCTAATAGGTTTTTGACCATGATCAACTCCGATTTTTTTGTTGATACCTATAGCATTTTTAGAGCTCGCGTTGTGGAGTACATAAGGGACCTAAGAGTGTGAGGTCACCAAGGTATATGTGCACCAAATATATGAAGAGGGAATGAGCTCAAACTATTTTAATAACTTTATTTTTACAGCACCCATTTTACTCATTTGTATGTTTTTAGCACTAGGGTGTTTCGGACATGTTTATGTGTATGTGTTAGTTTTTGGTGAGAGAGTTTTAATACCTGACTTCACCTGTTAGTGGGCATCAGCCTGTTGGTGATTATGTTTAATAAAAAATAAACAAATAAACAAAACCTTCATACTGAATAATGTCAACTGACTGGATTACCGGGGTCAATGACCTTGACCTGTTACATCTGACCTTGACTTTCATGTGGATTGACCTTGACGTATAACCTGATTATATGACGTTATGAGGTCATCACTTGGTCTGCAGTGCAGGTGAACTGGTGCGCCTGCGCGATTGCGACGATTTCAAAAAGTAGGCCTGACTTTGAAAGCCTATAAGTCGAAAAATTAAGAACCGATTTTCAAAATTTATTCACCAATGGACATGTTCATAAACTCTCTCAAATGCAGACGAGTAACATTTTTTCGGTAGAGAACGGTTCTCTGGACAGCTTGGAAAAATATGTGAGGGGCGCTTTAAGATCCCCTCCACTGCACGTGTTAACATTTTGTTATTATATGATTTATTTTTGCTGGAAGAACTACTAACGCCATCTCTGGTAAAAGCCGACAGAGTAACATACAAGTTCTGGCGTGTTGCCGCCCGTAAGCGTATTCAAGAGATTCGATCGGCAGAACCTGGTCGGGGCGGCGTCCGGACCACGAGGTTGCCAATTTTCTGCGCGTAAAACCATCAGATGGAAACCAAAAATTATCAGATTCTGCTAAATTCTGTCGCAGGTGTCGATACACCCCTCCCCCTCCTCCCTCCATAGTTGCATCTTAGGGAAAGGGATGAGAAGGGACATTTTAAGGGATGGCATCGAACTTTCAAGGGGCGACGAAGTTCAATCGAAAGGGGAGTGCTCCCACTTGCCCCCTAGATCCGCCAATGGTGACACCACCTACCTACATCTGTAATTATCGCTAAAAAGGCCATTACACCACAACCTCAGTGGCCTCTCTGCTATTGTGCCTGCATCGGCACCGCGCCAGCCAGGAGCATTGCGGTAAAAATACCAACGTTTCTCCAAGAATCGCAAAAAGTTGCAGGAATTTTTTTTGGGTTCGTACCTAGAATGGTCTGACATGTCCTAATTTATACATTTCTGTACGCCAATCGACGTCACTAGTAGTTAAAACCTTACACACTTCTTGGAGGCCCGAAATTGAAAGTGGTTAGAAACAAGGCCCTATATATTCTTATATAATTTTATCCCTTTGAAATTGTTTACCAATCCGACGATTATTTTGGACACAAAAGGGGTCAAGCTTTCTAAAAATACAGAATTTGGTAAACATTCAACCATATCGGACGTCCCACTTGCATTTGTATCTTGCCATCATTTTCTGGCATTGAAACAGGTAACACTGGATGTCCAACTTTCTCCGACTTAAGATACATTTTTCGACAACTTTTAGAAAACGGACACAAACCTTATCTTCACCATCGTAAAATTTTGACAATTTCCAACCAATGGACAGCATGTTTTGTCCGAAAATCAAATTTTTAACTTTTGATTTAATTCAGACTACTAGTGGAAAAGTTCCTACTGTGCAATGGTATGCTGGGGCCGGCTGATTCAAAATCGGAAAATCGGGGGTGGCTTGTGGTAGGGCAGGCCTTCTAAAATTGGCTTTTTCTTTGTATTGTGGTGCAGCATTCACTGATTTTACCGAAATTGGCAGGGGACGACGCTTGGGTCCTAGGAGGGAGACTACCCTCTTCGCTCCCCTCCCCCTTGGGTCCGTCTTTGATCCCATCACTAGTGAGAGCTCGTGATGCAGCCTGCTCCCAATCAACCCTTCACGCTGATCCGGCTGGAAATCAAGCGACCGTCAGCTGTTATCAGCAGTCAATTGGTGGGAAATAAAATTGCTCCAACTCCTTAGCCCAAAACCCAGCGGAAGGTAGAGGTGGTGGCTGTGTGGGTCTCTGCCAGACTGTCCAGCAGTGGCAAATACAAGGGGGGCACGAGGGGGTTCTAGTCCCGAAATGTCAGTGCCTATATTAAATAATTAGCCGGAGGTTGATCCCAGGCCATGGCAGGGAGCTAGAGCCCGCTAGCTTCGAAATGAGGTCCTGGGTCCGCCACTGCTATCTAATGGCGGATCCAGCCGGTCGGTTGGGGGGCAAGTCAAAATCGAAAAAAGAGGAAAACGTCACGCGGTTAAAGATTTTGCCTGTATATAACTTGACGGTAGGTTTTTGGAGATTCCGAAGTCGAAAAGCAAATATTTTAAAAACATAAATAACACTTAGGTTTGGCTAAAATTATTTGGATGGATGCCGCTGTCAGGAAGCTGCCCTTCGGTTTCTTAACGCGTGAAAAAGGTGGCCTGCTCTGGTAAAAAACACGGGTTGTCTGGATGGTTCTGGAAAAACTCACCTTCGCCTGAGCAGAGAAATCAGCTTAAAGCTATTTTAATGTAGTCGGCTCGTGCGGCTGCTCCCGGTCAGCGCCCCTGCCGGGCGGTCGGCTGGTCGCCGTCCCCTGCCCGCACCCCTGTCGGGCGCCTGACCGGTCACCCTCCCCTGCTCTGTGCGTGGGCTGGCTTGCGCCGAGGCGTGGCTGGGCGTGGGGCCGATTGGGGCAATTCGGTATAGTGAGTGCGGCGTGGTCATGTGTGCGCCCCTGCGCGAGCGCTGGCCATAGCCCGGGGCGGGTTGACCCGTTGCAAGTGAGACCTGTGGAGGCGGGGGGCATTGGAAGCCCGGTGCTGGAGCGTGACGGTCATGTTGTGTTGCCAGTGCGTGGCCTAATATACTCAGGACTAGGCTCAGATTGTCTACATTAACACACATTTTGGACGTTTCGCGGGCGTCTGTCGATGTTGGAGTATTTCGGTGCCCGGCGTGACCGGGAGGTGGGGGCTGCACTTTTCCGGTCCCGAGGGAGAGTTTTAGGCTTCATGTCGGCTCTGTGCTGCCTCAGCTAATCTACAAAATAGGGAGAAGTCGACGATAAATCATACAACCGGTCACACCGACACGGTATGTTTTAGCTGTTTCAAACACTAGCACTCTGTAA
This sequence comes from Lepas anatifera, assembly GCA_034440635.1. Lineage (NCBI taxonomy): Eukaryota > Metazoa > Arthropoda > Thecostraca > Lepadidae > Lepas > Lepas anatifera. The sequence goes on from JAOTON010001521.1 coordinate 150,407, forward strand.
TGAAGCAGGTCGGACCATAGAGAAGCTCTAGTGAACACCGTAGAAAAAACACCGCGAAGCACTGAAAGGAAGTAGGTCGACCAGGGGAGAGCTGAAGAGAAAATATGTAAATAATCATAATCTTCCAGAAAATGTTATTTTGGTGTATGGGCGCTGCACCCAGTGCCGTCATATAGCGAAAATTAGCCTCATTATAATTTATAGTTTCAAAAAGCCAAAATAGAGCCAAGGGTTTCACGCCATAGTGCATTGTCGCCACGAACTAGGTATCCAACGTCACACAATGCAGTCTCAAAATTTATTTGTAATTATATTTGTATTTATTTAATTCATTGCCCACGGGATGAACCCAATGAAAGGCAAAGTAGAGGAGATACAACAGTGGTATATCCATATAAAGGGCAATAGACATTACATACACGTGATAAGAGCACAAACACTATACAACCGAAGTAAAATACCGAAAAGGGCACACGCGTATACAGTGCTAAAATGATGAACATGAAGAATGAAAACATTAGTGCGACAAACCTCTAAAAGTCATAAAACACGGTCCCGTAAATCACAGTCCCATGCCACCATTAAAAACACGTACACACTCATTTTCTATCAAAGGTACATAGATTTGGATCCAGCATTTTCTTTGGATAAATCAAACAATTACATTTTAAGGTGGAAGGTTTCTAAACAGCCCGGAGAAGACTGCCGCCAATCACAGTCACTTATTTTGCACCAAAGTGGTGCAGCACAAAAACTAAACATTTCCTAAGGCCTCCATTAGCAATACTGGAATTAAGATGGAAACACTACAGAGAAGTAGTCTGCGATCAAACAATTAATCAGAGAATGGATTTGGTATTGGCCATGAGCTTCCAGCTTTTTCTGTTGTAGGTTTTAGCTTTATGTGAAAATTGACTCGCTAATTTCTACATCGGCACTGTTACGAGCGAAACTGATAACATTTTTGATGAAATTTGAGCTGACTACCTATGTCCATATTGGGATATAATCTACAGCATATAAACTCCGAATGGAGTATCCGTATGTCTCAGTCGCCCGTCGCCGAGGTGTTCATTGAAACAGTGTCTAACTGGCCACCTGCTCTCCCCAATATAAAACTCCGTGCCTGACTTCTTGCAGGCGACGCAGTCAATCCTGTACATCATCATGCTGGTGATGCACCTGTTTCTGAGTCCGGTCCCATTAGTGTTGAATTTCTTGTCACCTGAGGGCATTGAGCGGGCTCAAGAACTGGGTTTATTAATTTATCACTTGACATTTGGCCACTCCTTCACGCAACACTAATGGGTGCCTTAGCGGTAGCGGCAATGCCCCGAACCCTTTTAGTCAAAACTTTATTGACGCAGGGTTCGCGCACGCATGTGTGATGTTTCTTATGATTTCCGGCATTTTGTGTGGAGCCGCCAGAGACATGTTTAGTGAATAAATAATTTGCGTTTGTCTTTGCGATGAGTGTGGGTGGGTAATTAATCCATAAACATGATTTTGACACTTTGCAAGCTGCGGTCGATTGCTGCCTTATCCGATGATAGTTTGATGGCGCGGGCTAGAAGTGACTGTAAAAATAAACTTCAACCCTCGCCCCACCGGGGCCATTGATGCCCCCCTTAAGGTTTTTCGACATAGCAGAAAACGACGAGACGCAGCGCCGCGGCTGAGGGTTCTACCTTTCACCTTATCATTTTCCCACCATCCCTGAACATTTCTACCCACTGTCACCCAAGGTCAGGTCATTAGGCGAGGTCAACGAAGGTCACCTTACTTCAGCTTTTGATCTCTATAAGAGCTACATTTCTAAGTCGATCGATTTGAAATTTGCTACACTTCATGAGCACTCCGGGGTCTACAAGGTGTGTATCCGAGATTTTTTATTTTTTTATCTGAGGTCAGGTAACGAGGTGACCTCTCTCATTGAAAAAAACATGGGGAAAAGCTGTCTTGTGATCTAAGACTCACAAAAACCATTGCAAATGCTCAGCTTGCTCAGGAAAGCGTTCTTGGTCACCCTTACACGAATCCCAAGGGCCATATTTTCCATTTGACCTCTCTGAGGTCATCCAAGGTCACAGGGCCAAAAACAGTATTTTGGCGATAAATTCTGACCTAATTAAGCTAAAGCGCTGAATCAAAGACCATCGTATATGTCTAGTCACGGGCTTTCATTTGATTTACGGCTAAGTCACTTTTTGACCTTTCGTGACCTCAGGTTATATGAGGTCACGAGGTGACCTCTGGAGGTCAAACCACTGGCGGGAGGTCATGACGTTCCTCTTAGCGGGAAAAGGTCTGGCATTTTCCTATCAAATGTACTTGACCAGATCTCAATAGCTCTAATGGCATAAGAGTTATGCGCAGTTTACTTAAGCATTGCAAATTTGAGTGAAAATAGCCTATCTTGACCTAACTTGACCTCTGGAGGTCAAACCATTGACCTGAGCGCCTAAACATGCGAAGTGATTTCTTATTAAGTTCATGTGAGCTTTTAAGTGCGCTTTGCAGATTTCCGCTAACCCCCATATTTTCGGGGTTAGAGGGGGCCATCGATGCCCCCCTCCAGTGGGGCGAAGGTGGCGCCGGACCCCCGGTGGGGCGCGGGTTAAGTTCTCATGGGGTGTTCAAAATGAATGACTTGTAGCATGCCAGCGGCAGTGGTTCCTATGTTGAACCATGCCGAACCGCAGTGGTTCCTATGCGGTGCCTGTCTGCAATAACTCGGGCGATCTCATAAATGACTAGGGAGCCTGTTTACCGTCACCCCCTTCTATTCAGCGTAGTCCAACCAGTGCGCAGACAGGGGCTGTTCTTAAACCGCATGATACTTGACTGAAATATTTAGCTGACACACCAAGTGAATGGAGCTGAGACAGCTAAACCCGCGGATGGCCCGTGGATTTAGCTGTCGTTGAGCAATACGTTGACAGAGGACCAACGTAAGCTAGTGAGTCTATCGAACCATGGAATCAGCGCAAGCACTCCACAATTACTGATAAAGGAACAAAATTGTCCAATTCGGTCCTGTTTCGTGCCAAAAGGTGTGGTGCGGGCGGGTGTCGCCGTGAGTGTGGCGCACCTGATTAGCTGCGGTGTTTTTAGCGGGCGCCGACTTAGATTTTAGCGTGGGTATTTCCCGTGTTGCCTCGAACTGGCAGTGGCGATACAATACAGCTGGAATAAAGGCCTGGAAATCGGAGTGCTCTTTTTTACCTTTTATTTGTTAGATATTTGGTGTCTGGCCGGTAGCGTGTATTTTGGTAAATTGCCGGGGTTCTACCTTCTCCTGGTTTCATTTTGGCTTCTTTCCAGGGGCGTATGTTTTGGATAATGATTGGGGCCAACATTTACATCAATGTGAATAACCACCCTATACAAGGGGTTGTATAACATAGTGTATTTTGCCAAGAGGAAGGTGTGACAAGGATATTACAGACCCGTTTCGCTCGATGTACCAAATGAAAAATCCTTAAAATTAAAAACACAAATTTAAAGGATACTTTCATAAAAAAATTTTGCTGATACTTTCATCATTTTTTTTTGCTGACGATCTTATGTCTTCCGTAAACAGGTGATCCAATACGTTGCTAGACTAGAAGAAATACTCGGATGTAAGGGGCCCCTCACCTGCGTTGTTTTAGTTTTCGCGTTTTTAACACTTTTTAGCTATTACATCTGGGTATTGGCGATACATCACTGTATGCTTGTGTATACTTTTATCTTTCACCTCTTATACATTATGTATAATCCTTTCATTATTTTACTGTTTCTGCTTTCTTAGAAGGTTTTTAGCCCGTGGGCGCATCTCGTGTAAATATGATTATTGTTTTAAGTAATGACTTCACCTGTCAGTGGGTAACCCCGTTGGTGATGCTTCTGAATAAATGAATGAATAAATAAATAAATCTTCAATGTTTCGTTACGGGTGCCCGGGACCCCCAGAGAGATATAGTTCCAATCCAATGCACCGTGCATAGTGTTTGGTCACCGTTCATTAGCCATTTGTGGGATGGCCCTTGGTATCATAAAGAGCGCTTTTGTGACACTAATTTTGCCTGTTTTCGATGGAGTTTCAAACAGCGCTGAAAAAACTCAAGGGAAAGGCATAATTTTTCAACGTGCCAGGGGCGTATTCAGGATCTCGGCGGGGGAAGGGGGGTGAAAGGGGCCCCGTGCGGTACCGCCCAAAGGGTCCCAAAAATGTGGGCGGGAAAAAATGGTGAGCACGGTTTTCGCTGTCAACTAATCTCAAGAGGTCACTTTAAACCAGAGCGCCCTTTGAGAAAAAGTGTTACGATTAATCTCATTCCATTCAATTCTAAAATTGGACTTCTCAGCTCGCACCATGATCAAGAACTTCTCTAATCAATTCATTTCATGAATATCGTGAGGATAGGTAGTTCAGAAGAGCTTTCGAACCACATGAACGTACTGAATTCGTTCGTTGTTAGGACTTTCTCCACCCGAGTTTAAACAAGTTGAAGGAGCTTTCGACCTGTATTTCAGGCCTTCGTCAGCAGTTTAATATATGGTAGGGGAGCACAATTCAAAAGCAATCCTGATACAAATGGTGTTTACAAAGCGCTAAATATTTCAAATCGGAAAGCTGAAGGTTAAGAGGAAAACACACCTCTAGCTGGGAAATGATAAATGGAAATAACTTTACTAAATCAAGCAATTAAATACAGTCAAGGACATAGGACCATATCTGACAAAATATAATTCGATAAAACGGTGATACTTTTACCGTAGATTGTGCAAGAGCAACATTAAAGTGTAACCAACAAAGTTCAATGATACAGTGCTATTATAAGTACATTATGCATGATATAACTTTAACGTGACTTACATTATGACATGAAAATGCACACTAATAATAGCACAGGAGGATCTATGCGTAATTTTAGGAAACAGGTGAACAGAGGACAATATTAAGTACGTTCTAGGTTCAATCCAGAAGCACCTCAACGGCTGCCCCGGCGAATGATGGGCAGCCACCGGTCTGGAAGCCGTGTACCTGAGTTTCGGTTGACGTTGGAGTCATTCGGTGATATTGTGATAATCTTACGACGGCCAATAGTTCTTATGTAGGCCGATTCTAGTAGAAGTCTCAGGTGGTAGTTTGTCTCATGATGGAGGATGTGGGCTTGGTCGAATTTTGGGGTGCATTGTGTGTGTTCGCAGAAGGCTGATGTCTTGGCTTGGGTACGGATAGATCTTTTCCAGCCGTCTCCGTGTTCTTTCACTCTCGTCTGTAGTTCACGATCGGTCTCTCCAATATACCTAACTGGTTCACCATCCACCGAGCAGGAACACTCGATGCAGTATGCAACATTAGGGTCTTTCAAAAAAGCTTTTTTTTACTTTTCAGACTCGAACCCACTTTTTCCCATTATGTATTCAATTCTGATTTCAATGAGCCACATTCCAAGCATCTACGACAACGGGAAAGATCGCCTCAAAACGGTTAAAGATTTCATGTTTCAGGCGCGATTGGCCACCCGGCGTTGCAGTCTCCCCTTGTTAAATTGGCATGAAAGGGGTGCATAACCTACCAGTAAAGACAGCGTGGCATGTGCGTGCGTATAAGAGCGGTAGATGGGATTTAACATGCAGGCATTTACTTGTCAGATGTATTTGCAGCGCAATACAAATACATGTTATTCCACAAAAGACCTGAAATTAAATGGTTCAGCACACTAGTACTCTAAATCCCGACAGGACAGGAATGCCTTCCGGAGGCGAACCTTTCTCTGGTAACATTCGTTGGAGAACATGATTGAGGCAGGTGCTTCTCCCTATTCTCCTGCAAACTATTTAAGTGCTCTGATACTGCTAGAAGAATACCCTGCTACATATTTTTACCCTTTGGATGACTCACAAAATCTTCCACCAGCTTTACACCACGTTCTGTGGGACCGTTCACGGCAGTAAGTTCTGGAATACCTTAACACGCGCATTGACGGGGGGCGGTACCGCCCCCTGGGTTTTCGGAGATAGGAAAACGGGGCGCGTGCGCCGCCGTACTGGTATACCTTTTCCTCATCATTTTACAACTTCTGTGAAATTTTAAGGTTAGGTCATAGGTCGGTCACAGTACGGTCGTGACCCGACCTAAAAAGTTTAAGATAGCATAGTCGGGGGGTGGTATCGATTGAAACTCATCACATATGGCACGAGTTCTCTAACATATGTTCGGTATTTTGATATCGATGACCTAAGGTCGGACAGGCATGACCTTCCATTAATACTGGAAATTGGTTTACGAATAACTCAGTAAGGATGGTTAGAGATTTATTTTAGTGCATCGACTGCCTGGTTTGGGTTCTAATGATATGATTTTATATAATTTACCGACCTGACCTGGTGGTTTTGTTTTGACCTGAGGTAATTTATATATTGATTGGTTGTAGAGATTTATATTAGTTTTTGTTATCTTTACTTGTTCATGTAATGCCCAAAACTGAATTTACATGTTATCCTTGGGCATTTTTGACCTCCTGACCTTAATTGACCTGAAAAAATGTTAAATGTTGGAAGTGGATGCAGCCCAACGCGTTTACCGTTTTTCGCACCTACCGTGGTTTCATCTTGGGGGGACCCGGGTGGTCGTTAAACAGGGGAAGCTATACCAGTCACTAGCTTCTCAACGGAGCCATTTCATGTCAGAACCTTTCAGATTCAGGCGCTCGAATACCAGCCAGCTTTCAGGAATAGTCAGAAAATGGCTGACCCTCTTGGTCAGAAATACATAGTCAGCAATTGCCAAACCCCACTCTCCTCAGGGAAACTGTTGTCCACATCAAAAACACTGGTGCAAAGCGCAGGGATGTGGATTGATATTTCTTTGGGGTTGTTGGGGTACCCCAATGAAACATTTAAGTGGTATTGACATATTGAGATTTTGATGTGTTTTCATTCTAAATAGTTTTAATTTGCTGTATCGCGTGAAACAGATATGTGAGAAGACTAGAACATACTACATTACTGATTATTAACATTTTTTCAAATTTTTGGCACCCCCAGCCATTTATCAAAATACACGCTACCGGCCAGCCGCCAAATATCTAACAAATAAAAGGTAAAAAAGAGCACTCCGATTTCCAGGCCTTTATTCCAGCTGTATTGTATCGCCACTGCCAGTTCCAGGCAACACGGGAAATACCCACGCTAAAATCTAAGTCGGCGCCCGCTAAAAACACCGCAGTTAATCAGGTGCGCCACACTCACGGCGACACCCGCCCGCACCACACCTTTTGGCACGAAACAGGACCGAATTGGACAATTTTGTTCCATTTATCAGTAATTGTGGAGTGCTTGCGCTGAGTCCATGGTTCGATAGACTCACTAGCTTACGTTGGTCCTCTGTCAACGTATTGCTCAACGACAGCTAAATCCACGGGCCATCCGCGGGTTTAGCTGTCTCAGCTCCATTCACTTGGTGTGTGCCAGCTACATATTTCCGTTAAGTATCATGCGGTTTAAGAACGGCCCCTGTCTGCGCACTGGTTGGACTACGCTGAATAGTAGGGGGTGACGGTAACCAGGCTCCCTAGTCATTTATGAGATCGCCCGAGTGATTGCAGACAGGCACCGCATAGGAACCACTGCGGTTCGGCATGGCTCAACATAGGAACCACTGCCGCTGGCATGTTACAAGTCATTCATTTTGAACACCCCATGAGCACTGAAAGTTTATTTTTACACTCACTTCTAAACTGGGCCATCAAAATATCATCGGCTGAGGCAGCAATCGACCGCAGCTTGCAAAATGTCAAAATCATGTTTATGAATTAATTACCCACCCACACTCATCGCAAAGACAAACGCAAATTATTTATTCACTAAACATGTCTCTGGCGGCTATACACAAAATGCCGGAAATCATAAGAAACATCACACATGCGTGCGCCAACCCTACGTCAATAAAGTTTTGACTAAAAGGGTTCGGGGCATTGCCGCTACCGCTAAGGCACCCATTAGCGTTGCGTGAAGGAGTGGCCAAATGTCAAGTGATAAATTAATAAACCCAGCTCTTGAGCCCGCTCAATGCCCTCAGGTCACAAGAAATTCAACACTAATGGGACCGGACTCAGAAACAGGTGCATCACCAGCATGATGATGTACAGGATTGACTGCGTCGCCTGCAAGAAGTCAGGCACGGAGTTTTATATTGGGGAGAGCAGGTGGCCAGTTAGACACTGTTTCAATGAACACCTCGGCGACGGGCGACTGAGACATACGGATACTCCATTCGGAGTTTATATGCTGTAGATTATATCCCAATATGGACATAGGTAGTCAGCTGAAATTTCATCAAAAATGTTATCAGTTTCGCTCGTAACAGTGCCGATGTAGAAATTAGCGAGTCAATTTTCACATAAAGCTAAAACCTACAACAGAAAAAGCTGGAAGCTCATGGCCAATACCAAATCCATTCTCTGATTAATTGTTTGATCGCAGACTACTTCTCTGTAGTGTTTCCATCTCAATTCCAGTATTGCTAATGGAGGCCTTAGGAAATGTTTAGTTTTTGTGCTGCACCACTTTGGTGCAAAATAAGTGACTGTGATTGGCGGCAGTCTTCTCCGGGCTGTTTAGAAACCTTCCACCTTAAAATGTAATTGTTTGATTTATCCAAAGAAAATGCTGGATCCAAATCTATGTACCTTTGATAGCGAATGAGTGTGTGCGTGTTTTTAATGGTGGTATGGGACTGTGATTTACGGGACCGTGTTTTATGACTTTTAGAGGTTTTTTGCACTAACATTTTATTCTTCATGCTCATTATTTTAGCACTGTATACGCGTGTGCCCTTTCCGGTATTTTTTTACCACTACCCTTTTAAATAGGTAGGCAGGAGTGCCCTTCCATACCCGTGCGGTCGTAAACCAATTTTGTCCAATTGCATGCACAAAAAACTGTGTTAGTTTTATTATGTTCCCAGCCAGCATTTTGGTAGGGGAAGGTTGGGGAAACAGTTGGGGATCGTACGGAGAATCCCAATCGATACCCAACCAGGTTGGGTAACGTGATGGATTCCCCTACCGTACTGGTCACTCTTCCAAGAGGTGGGGGAAAGAGTAGAGTTCCCTGCACGGGCTTTGTTTAGGAAGCCCCTATGAATTTCGGACTTGGGGGTTGTTTGGGATTCCCTAGGTAGGCCCCTTACGTTTTAAGCTTTTCTGTTTCTGGTTGAATTTGCCACAGGCTGTCATTATCAAGGATCAAGCATAAGTTCCAATCATAAGTCGAGTAAATACTCTGGATATAATTTATCCATTAAATAGTATGGTACGTTTGACGTTTTTGATGTACTAAATTTTAGTTTAATATATGTGGCGGAACTATATCTGACAGTAAGATTCCGCTAGCCTTAACTTGCAGTTTTTGTCTGAATGAAAACATTTAGTCCAAACTCACCTGGACAGCTCCTGGCCCCCATTCTCAACAGCCCGTGTGCTTATCCCACCTACCCACTATAGCCACGTCAATGGCTTGATAAAAATATCGCCGTTAGCAGCCCGCGCGTCGCGGTCAGTAACAGAGTGGACGGTCAGTCAGTATCAAAAATATTGCTGACAAGGTGTTTCTCTTTGCTCTCTGGAGCTGAAGCTTCACTGAATGTGGGGTCATTGCTGTTTTTTGCACTTGCTGGTTATAGTATTTTCCGATTTCGTCTCGATTGAACTGGAATCAGGAAGTGTTGGAGTATCAAAAGTACGGGGACGGGCCTCCGCTGTCCTTTCCTGTTCAATGGGGGATGAATTTATATGAGTGGATGAGTGTCCGGCACATATTTTTCATCAATAATGCATGTGAACGACCATAAGATAATCACCAGCAGAATTATATCATTGGCTCGTGAAGGGGTATGCATGGCTCTGTGATAGAGCGTCCGATTTCTGAGCACAGTTTCCAGGTTCATGTTCCGGGAAAGTCTCTAACTAAGTTGATCTGATCTCCCAAATCCCTCCCAGCGGGTAAGATTTAGCGACGCCTTTTAGTTATCCTGGCAGTTGGAGCATAGTTAAACCCCAAAATTTGTATCGTGGGCAGAGGATAGGCTTTATAGGCAAAATGCTTAGAACTGTTTGGAGAGCAACCCAAACTCCTCCATGAAGTGCAAAATTGGATCCGAGGATGCAAAGCATGAGGTAGATCCCAACAAATCATGCAGCATATAAGAAATGTGAAAACAATTCTTCCTTCCACATGAAAAATTTTTCCTTTCCTCGCTAAATTTCCACTGGTTTCGGTTTGCAAGCTTATGTTGTACAAACACTGCAATGAAATTCATAGGTTCTGTTAATAAATCTGAACGACTTCAAATGACCAAGACCACCCAAGAAGGTGTGAAACGGAAGCCAGGCAGAGCATACGTTTTCTTGACATATCATGGAAGGTAAGGGTCGTTGAATACTCGCCGAGGCCTACAGTTGCCCTTTTGTGTGGTCACGTAACAGCGCCAAGCCAGCACAGAGCGATGAAAACAGCTACGGTGCAGCGCCCGGAATGATCGGTCGGGAGCGGAGCCCCCGCTGTGAACCCCGCTCCGAGGAGGCGACTCGCACAATGCAAAGCGAAACTGAAACCCGCACACGTGCACCCACAGAAGGAACAGGTGGGTGGAGACACGCCACTGACTACAGTGGCGATTGATGGGATGTTTGCGGTAGGGGATAACTGAGATGAGTGGGGCTGACGGAGACGCCGGAAAACAGTTCTGTTGTGGAGTTCTGACCAGGAAACCCTCCGCTAAAATGAAAAAGGCACTGAAGGCATTCCTTAATTCCAGTGAGCTGCAGTGGAAGGACCAAATACGACAAACGTAGATACTCTATGACCTATATGTCGGCGCATGTTTTTAGCCTAAATAACTGATATATTGCCATTGTTAATTCAGCTAGCTGTTGACAGCTAGCACTCCAGTGTCCAATAAGTATTCTTGGCCCACGCACATATTTGATACTTGAATGCTAGACAAGACCAGAATCCCCGCTAGTTGAATACCATTTAAGCCTCAAAAGTTGGAATTTGTATAGCAATACAGATGCGTGCGAGAGCTGTTGGCCCAAGATTGTCACTTAACAACGTAAGGTGATGTTTCTCACATTAGCTTATGGTTGCAGCTTAAGCAATGAAAACTGTAGCTCGTATCAATAACTTCTTACGTTTGAGAATAACGCACCGGAACGTTTTGTAATTACTCCATTTCATACTCAACATCTGAAATGTTCGCTTCATGAGCATGCTTGTTTTAGAGTAACTTAACCCACATAAATAATATCACGCCAAAAATACAGTGCAGGTTAGATAAGTATTTGTAAACCCCATTACGAATCAAACAATGGAAAGGGCTTAGCTGGCTGCTTGAAAGTCATACTCATAAGTTCCATAGTTGCGTTTGCCCCGAGCTTGTAACAATTGTGGGGCGGTCCATTATTCGGAACGTCCCATTTGTCATTGGTTTCCGCCCTCTCAAATGTCATTCTTGCTGGAACCCCTTCCAGTTTGCGAGTTTGGGTATCCGCAGTGCCAGGGATTTGTCACAGCTGGAGGTTCCCTCACCTGTTGTGCTGTCACCGCCCATCAATCAATTTAACACCTTTATGACTAAATGGACGTCTTCGCAGGCACATGCAGAATAAAACGGGCAATAATAGTGGAGCGCTTTCCGTTCTTATCACTTCAAGTGACACCGACGATGGGTGCTGTCCCTTCTTAAATTTCCCGCGCTACGCCCTGTCGATAGATGTCTTTGGATGTCTTCTGCATGCAGTCTGATAGATGTCTTCTGCATGCAGTGTCTTTGGGTACGCAGATGCTTACTTACAGATCTAACAGTGCATATTCTCTTTTACTAAACCTACTTGCCTGTGATACTACATAATTCCATTTGGCTGCATGTGAGCTTAGGAAGTTTGTTATGATACTTCGTACAAAGAAGTTAAAAAGAAAAAACCTAAAAGTATAGAAACAGGAGACAAATCTGTGAAATATGTAGCCCCTTAGTAATTAAAATCCTGGAAGGGAAATAGAAAACGTTTGGAGAAACACAGTGCGATGAGCTGTGAACTAAAATTGGCTAGCTGATGGTCTGGGTGGTTCAGACTATTAGCGTGTGAGATAGGCTCGGTCTGTGAATCTCTGTAAGTTTTACCAAGTTGACTGGCTCGGTCAAACCCAGAGGCAGGGTTTGGTGTTCTGTCATAGATCAAGCCTAGCTTTCTTCTCTTCCTTCCGGTATGACCTCTGCAGTTAGGGCACCACTGAGCCCCACGAAAAAGCTTCTTCAGCAGCGACTATTATCTCGCCTAATTTTATAGACTTTTATATTCGAGTGTAGGTGAGATCCTGAAATAATTTAGTCAAATTTTAATGAAAATTTAAACGTGCCTCACTACCACTAACTCTAACAGAGGCGTAGGAACATGGGAGGCCAGGGCATGGGCGGATACATTATTTCTGATCTGGAGGAAGAGCACATGATCGGGGGGCACATGATCAGGGAGAGGGGCACATGATCGGGGGATCCTAACCAGGGGGTACCGAAGTTCAATCGGTGGGGAGGGGGCAAGTACCCTTGTTTCGAACGTTTATGCGCCTATGATCTCTGCACAAACACACCAGACCCTTCCCGAGGCTAACGGTTAACTATTGACACATGAGCCGTCCCTTCATCCCAGGTAGTCTCTCGACCAGCCATGTCCTTCAACATAAACAGGGCTCCCAACTGACCAATCACATCCACGTTTACAGGCTATCTGCCTTTCTTGAAGAGGATTCACAGCCACTCTTGTCACGCCAGCGGATATTCTGCCTCATTTGAATTTTTGGCAATCTGTGGAACGGTGATGGTGTCCGTGGAAAGCAAGCAATTAAGCGATTAACGGATTTTGCTGTAAAGCTTGAATAAGAAAGATGTCGACACATGCCTTTGAAGAAGTTGAGGGAGAATATCAACAAGAAGACTTTGCTATACTTCGTCAACGGCTTCTGACTTTGTCATAGTGACTTAAGACAGGTAAGCACGATTGCATGTTTTGCGGCCTGTGCTGAAAACTGTACGTGTTGTGGATATGCTAACATGCTTATAAAGGTACGCACATATGAGGTGAGCAGGCCCCCAATCACGTTAATGATAATGCTAATTACCAGTAGTTTCTTTTTTGTATTTTCATCTTCACGACTGATTACCCAGGCTTAATGAAGCAACAACTTCTGAAATATATATCGTCAGGGGCGGACGAAGACCCGAGTTTTTTTTGGAGGCATGGGGGGCGAAACCCATGTCTGCCTTTTCTCCTGGGGGGAGGGGGTGGTGGGACCTGCGATTTGGGTGCTCGACTGACCTAGTATAAGCTACCTCTCCAAGTACATGATCGATCTCCTGGGGGGAATGGAGCGAAGATTTAATTGCTCGACAAACCTAGTGTAAACACCTTTTTCAAAAATTTATCCAGCCTTTGGGGGAAAAAGATAGTTTGGCCCCCTCTTCCAGCGCTTTGGGGAGACCATAGCCGGAACGCCCCTCCCTCGCGTCCGCCAATGTATTTCGTCACAATTTACATTTCTGCTGAGAGGGATTCGGGGGATCCAATTGCATCTTGCTCAGGAAGCTCGCTGGGACTTGAACCCAGGTTGGCTGCGCGAAAAGCCCGCGTGACGACGCTTAACATGTTGCTTATTCAAAAATGAGGATTTTATGTTGGTCAAAGAAGTTATGATAACCATCTAACCTCTACGATATGATACATATCTTAATGTAGTCATGGTTGACGGCCGGAGCGTGGTTTCTCGAAAATGTTTCGGGTGGCTTAATTTCTAATAATGCCAATAGCCCTCATGATAAAAGGACCTAGCATAATATAAAGTGCATTCTAGTCTTCTCACCGGCCTGTTGAGGAGCAAAAGACAACAGTTAAAATTCTTTCAAATTAAAAACACGAAAATGAGGACGTGTTAACTCGAATTCCACCTTTCCTTCGGGTGCTCGGGCACCCCTGATTAGATATACATCCACACCCCTGGTTAACGGTTGTCTGTCTAGTTTGGACATTCTCAGTCCTTATTTGGATCCACGTGCCAGAAGTATGGCATATGTTCCATATTGCTTATTTTTTCCTTCTCAAAAAATGAAACATCCGAATCTCTAAAAGTGCGCTGTTTCTCGTGCTGTTCCACGTTGTGCGACGAACTTGTGTTTACGAACTTGTGGCGTTGACAGCACCACTGGACACTGTTTTGTTTTATACCTAGTTTGTTCCTCTGCTAAAACCCACCCCGGTGGGCCTCCGAGCCACCTCTGCTCTGGTAACGGAGGGGGGGTGGGTTCAAACACCCCTTTGATCTCGGCTCCTTGCTGGATAGCGAAAAAACACTAACGCTGGCGGATAGCTGATAAACATTCATAATTAAAATGCATAAGTCACATTTTGGCTCACGTCAATATTAAGGTCATACCAGGTCAAAGAAGGTGACAGGTTAGAGAAAAGTTTCTGAGCTCTAGCGTCTGGCATATTTTAGTTAGAATCAATGTTTAGGTAGCATTCGCTTCCCTCGTTAAGGCGAATTCAATGATGTAAAATATGACTATACTAGGTCAAAATATAAGATGACCTGATCTAAGGTCCGCTCAAGTGTCACATCAGCCTAACATAGTCAATTTGTATATCGATCGACTCGCAATGATAATTCAAACGTAATGGTATCATCGAAATAAAGGCTTTTAAGTTAATCTTACTTAATTTTTTGTCATAGTTTATACTAGAGGTGAGTAGTATCGTTAAAAAGATCGGAAACATTTGATGAACATCACTTCCATTTGGATGGTAGGAAAAAAGGTTCCATGGAACCTGGTGCGTTGATGCTGGTTTTTTATGATAATCTTACCGTGAGTATGTCTAGCTTGTCCCTTTGAATATCTTATCATGCATAAGGGTCACCACTCACCACCAACAACGTGGGGGGCCAGTTCCTGATTCCATCCATTCCATTCCAGTTCCATCTTCACGTTCCTGCTGAAAAAGCTACTCCATCTAATCCCCTTGTCGGATTTCGGTCTCTGTTACCTTTCCTATAGGCTGGTTAAACAAATTTCTGATTTATTTCCAATTTGGCTGAAGTTTAATGTGACATCACGCAACGAATGTGTGGTGTCACGTGTTTTCATTAAAATATTCGTGAGGTTATTTGATTGGATATAAGACATATTGGTTTTCCGCAGAATAGCATATATTGCGTTGTTATCAGACCCAGCAGGTGTTCTTCCCTGAGTGCTGACGAGCGCCACCTCCGCTCGTGCCCTGACTGCCACCGCCCCTGCAAAATCGGACCCCAGGTCCTCCGACTATGGGTGCACAGAGAAATGCGGTCAGCTTGGCTTACCTTCCAGTGCTATAGTATGAATATATGTATACAGATACTTAAAACATTTCTTCTACCATAATTTCACCAGGCAGTGCTCTATCCGAAAACTGTTTTTTCAACCGATCCAATTCGAGAGAATATTGTCTTGACGATACATCCTATAGGATGTATCGTAAAGGCAATATTCTCTTATAGCTTATGCGCTGATAAGCTCATTGAGCTCTACTTCACAATTTGCTTGATGCTGTGGTTCGGCCCACTAGCTGCTTCTGCACTTGCTGTTTATATGCTTCTTGTGCGCAGTGTGGTATTTTCTTCTTTCAGAGACAATTTTCTCACCGGCAGATTGCAGTCGATTAATGACGGGGATCGCCGAGATCTTGACGCGGCTCAAATGCGTGGAATGCTCCCTCGATGAAATAGAGGTCTCCTTGAGGCAGTTGTGCCTTGATGAAGAGAGCGTTTCTCTTCGGCGTCTGCTCACGACGTGCAACTTTGAGGAGGCTGAGAGGCAGCTCGCCAACGATGCAAACATGAGGATGTGGGTAAGTCATGATTATGCTAGTGATGAAGTTTTGTGGATCGTGTACAATTTTTATCTTGTGGACTTCATGCACTATCATTGGTTTTAAAATATCTAACATCACGTTTAGAATAGTATGTTATACATGTTTCATGAAGTTACAAATTTGAAAATCGTCCAATTAAACTGTTTTCTCGTGAAATTTCCCACAATTTAGATACATTAAGTATAACAAATTGAATGACGACCATCTGATAAAACTCGCTGAACTATTTGGATTCTAACTGCAGATAGAAAACGGACAAATTTCTGACCTAGTACTCTAAGTTCAGCCATATTCATTGAAGATAATGTGTCCGACTCTTACTCATTACTCATTCCAAACAACATCTCAATGAATAATATTCTTATCTTGGCACTTATTCTTAAGTCTCTTCGGCAATGTACACAGTCATTTCCTCTGGCCCTTGAATCGACACCTTATCTATATTTTGTGTAGCCCAAAAGCTTTCTATGTATGTGAGTGTATCCCAGTGATGTGAGCTCTAAGCAATATGTTGACAGCATATCTCTCTTTCATGTGCGTCGGAATGAGTATAACTGCATAAACATTGCTGCAGGTGCGTAGTGAAACGCCAAAATGGTAACCCAGAGACTAAACAGTGGCGGACCTATCCGGTCGGTTTGGGGGTGCCAGCCAAAGTCGAAGAAAACGTAACGGGGTGAAAGATATCGGCACAAGATGCTTTTTTTGCTATCCAATGCCCAATGTTTACCCTGAAGTTGACTGGTTCTGTTTGAAGTTGAGAGTTGAAGCATCAAAACCTTGCTTATAAATTAAAAACGAGCCGGGGCAAAAGGCAGGTCAACCGTATTGGGGGGAGGGTCAAAGCATAGTTTTGTCGCAAACTTTTCCGTTTGAGGGGGAGGGGGGTAAATGACTTTCTTGTCCCCCCTGGATCCGCCACTGAGACTAAATATATTATGATTTCGACCTTCGTTGAAACAACAATAACAAAAACAGCGTCTGCTATGCATGGAAGGATTTACTACTACGAAAACTTTTGGCGTTGGTTTCTGCGGCTTTTAGAACTTCGGAAGAGCGCCACTGGCTGCCTGGCCAGTAGTCTGCACCTGATGATGTCCCAGGTTTTTAGCACCAGCCTGTGCCGACAGTTTTCCCTGAATGGACAGAACGACAAGAGCTATTTGATCAAGATGACCCTCTCTGAAATTATATGTGGTGGGTGAAAACGTGATTACCCTGCACATTTCCCTTTCCTTCAGTACACATAAGGAACTTGTATCGTCACCACGGAAGAAACCTATGAGCGATAGAAACCTATGTTCCTTTTTCTATGCTCATTCAGCTAGATATTACATGAGTATTCTTATTGTAATAAATGACACTACAATATAATAAAAAACAATACAAGTGTATTTCGTAGGTGCCACATTTCCAAAGCGTATATTACAAAACTTTGTTAAACTATATATTGAGAAATAATAAAATAACGAGAGCAGCCCCCTTTTTCCGGGAGCGGTGTTGTCTCCGACGACGTCCCTGACCCTGATTAACGCTTTTATCTCAGATACTACTCTGTTATTATTTCACATCTGCCAAAAATATTATAGTGTTCTATTCTTTTCATTGTTAGCAGGAGTTGTCAGGCTACTCGTTGTCTAAGTGCAGGCTCAAACAGGCATCATCCAATAACTAGCCTTAGGTGCTTTCCATCGCTGCCCGCTCACGAATAGTTGACCACGCAATGCCTATGATTACCGTTACACATTACGCTATGTTACTTAACGTTACAATATGTTTTTGTTAGATCCATTTGGTGCTCCAGTTCGTTGCCCTAGATTTCGGTTGATTGATTTGTTAATTTATACCGATGTTTACCTTTTGCAGATGCACTGTATAAGGACAGCAAGGGATCTCGCCCGGAGATCAATCAACGTGTCACGCGCTGGATATCTGTATCGCGAGACCGGCGCGCTGGCTCAAAGCTGGCTCGTAAGAAAAGGCGCAGCGCTTCAACTGCAGCAGGCCAAGCATAGGCCCACGGGGATACGGAGAGCGGACATTGTTCTCAGCTGTCTACGCAGAGCCGGAAAAGGATGCACAAAACAGTGAACCAAAGCTGTACTGCACAGCACGGTCAAAGCCAAGAAGTGAACATACCTCAAGCTAGGAATATCATGATTCAGCACAGTTCAGAACAATTGATTGTCTGAAATTTGCCTCACTATCACTTCTCTATCACTGAACCCTGAACTCCTCCCTCATCTTTTTAACACGGTAGTGATGTGAACGTTGTGTACATCTGTGAATTGTGAATTTTAAAAATACATTGAATATCAGTGTCATTGTTATCGTTCTATATAACTTCTTTTCGTAATTTTACCACTTCAAATACAACAATTGATGTTTATCCCCTGAACATGACGATGAAACTGTTGGTGAGACAAATATTGTATAAAAAACATTGTATAGAAAAGCATAATGATGTGAAATACACTTTTTTGCATATATTTTTTAATTTTATCCACATGGATCAGGCTAGAAGTCATGTGATTCTCGCGAACCTTCTTATAAGGACAATCCCGCTGAATCGGTGTATGAGAGTAGATATTATTGTTGATGGGCGTTTCCTTGGCAGTCAGAATAACACTTATAATATATTTCATCAAAATGGTGCGTCTAACTGTGAGGAAACGTCCGGGGAAGTAACGCATGGACGTGTGGGATTGGGTTGGGATTCCCCGAACGGGATCAGCCCATTTTCGGGGTTCAACTCACATATCGCGGAGGGGAAAAGTTGGGGAAATCACAAGCGAATGTCTGGGAATCGGTTGGGAATCCCCGTTAACAATAGATTAGGGCGATGGGGAGGGTTCGGGGAAACCCTACCTTAGAGTACGGGGATAGGTAGGGGATCCCCGTACGGGTTCGGTATACAGATCTTCCTTAATTTGGCATACCGTGGTGGGGAAGGATTGGGAACTCCACAACCAAAAGAGTGGGGAAAGCTACCATTTCCCCAATCAAAAATTCCCCGTACGAAGTGTCTCAAATCCCAAGCAAACGCTCGTGATTCCCCAACCCTCCGATTGGGTTTCCCCGACCAATTCCCACCATTTTGCACTAGCGTCCCCGTACGGGAATCGCCCGGAATTGCTGGCTGGGTTAGTGGACCGCACCATTCCCGCTATTGTTTTTGTTTTATTTACTTGCTGCCTAAACCTAAATTTAGTATTTTTCTCGTCGTACCCCCACCAAAGGTATAGTAGGTACCAAAGGTAACTAGTTACCATCGACGAGGCCACGCCGAAAGTCATGTTAGGGTATTAGTGCGATAAATAAATGCCTAAATGGGTTATGAGATCATGAAATGGGTCAATGATGAGAATAGAGAAAATGTGCTGAAAACGAAGAAAGAAAGAAAATTGAGAGACTTCTGGAAAGGGAAGAAGAGAGACTGACCTATTAAGATCCTTTCGTTTACATCTTATTTCATGACGCAGAAGATTGGTATCTCTGAATCAAAGAAATTGAAATGAATAGTGATTAACAATATTTCTGCTTGTCTCCTCCTCAGTGACGGATCCAAGGGGGCCCAGGGGGCCCGGGCCCCCCCCCTTAGCTCCGAAGCGCCCCAGTAAAGCTCAGCTCATATCGGGCGCCGAAGGCGCCCGATATGAGCGGCGCGCCTGTACCCATTTCGTGCGCCAAGGTGGTAGATACCACTTATTCCACTTGAATGAACACATTCTCCTTAAAATCATGGCAAAGCGCCCCTGCCCAAACACTAGACGCCTTTACTGGTCTTTTGTGCCCCAGTAAAATGTTGAAGATGAAATTTAGAAAGCTAACAAAAGCGCCCCGGCAAAGAAAAGGCGCCACTAGATAGCAAGATTGCGCCATGGGGAACTAATGCACCCCTGAGTAGCCTGGGGGCCCCTGGATGAAGCACCCCTGGGTAGCCTAGGCGCCCCCTGGATGAAGCGCCCTACGGATACCATATGCGCCCTTGGCTAGGAAAGGCGCCCCTGGGCAGCAAAGGCAAATCTTGGTAACATAGGTGAACTGGACAGCATAAGCGCTCTTTAGATAGAAATAGGCGCTTTAGGAAAATAAAATGCTCACCTTCGGTAGAAAAAGGCGCCCTTTGATAGCCTAGGCGCCCACTGGAAAAAGCGCCCTACCGATGTCATTTGTCATATGCACCCTTGGATAGCAAAGGCGCCCCTGGACAGCAAAGGCGCCCCTGGGTAGCAAAGGCGCCCCTAGGAAGGCACCCCTTCGATAGAAACCCTCCTTTGGATAGCCTAGGCGCCTCCTGGATGAAGCGAACTACGGATATCATATGCGCCCTTGGCTAGGAAAGGCGCCCCTGGGCAGCAAATGCAAATCTTGGTAACATAGGTACCCCGGACAGCATAAGCGCCCCTTAGATACAAGTAGGCGCTTTAGGAAAATAAAATGCTCACCTTGGGTAGAAAAAGGCGCCCTTTGATAGCCTAGGCGCCCACTGGAAAAAGCGCCCTAAGGATGTCATATGCACCCTTGGATAGTAAAGGCGCCCCTGGACAGCAAAGACAACCCTGGATAACACAAGTGCTGTGGACAGTAAAGGCGCCCCTAGGACGGCAGCCCTTCGATAGAAAAACCGCCTTTGTATAGCCTAGGCGCCCCCTGGATGAAGCGCCCTACGGATATCATATGCGCCCTTGGCTAGGAAAGGCGCCCCTGGGCTGCAAAGGCAAATATTGGTAACATAGGTGCCCTGGACAGCATAAGCGCCCCATAGATAGAAATAGGCGCTTTAGAAAATAAAATGCTCACCTTGGGTAGAAAAGGCGCCCTTTGATAGCATAGGCGCCCACTGGAAAAATCGCCCTACGGATGTCATATGCACCCTTGGATAGCAAAGGCGCCCCTGGACAGCAAAGACAACCCTAAGTGCTGTGGACAGCAAAGGCGCCCCTGGGTAGCAAAGGCGCCCCTAGGAAGGCACCCCTTCGATAGAAAAACCGCCTTTAGATAGCCTAGGCGCCCCCTGGATGAAGCGCCCTACGGATACCATATGCGCCCTTGGCTAGGAAAGGCGCCCCTGGGCAGCAAAGGCAAATCTTGGTAACATAGGTGAACTGGACAGCATAAGCGCCCTTTAGATAGAAATAGGCGCTTTAGGAAAATAAAATGCTCACCTTGGGTAGAAAAGGCACCCTTTGATAGCCTAGGCACCCACTGGAAAAAGCGCCTACGGATGTCATATGCACCCTTGGATAGCAAAGGCGCCCCTGGACAGCAAATAAAACCCTGGATAACACAAGTGCCGTGGACAGCAAAGGCGCCCCTGGGTAGCAAAGGCGCCCCTAGAAAGGCACCCCTTCGATAGAAAAGCCGCCTTTGGATAGCCTAGACGCCCCCTGGATAAACTAGGAGCCCGAGAAGGAAAACGAGCGCCCCACTGGGAAGTACAGGCGCCCTCTGTATAACATAGATGTCCCTTATCCACCTTCAGCTGCCCTGCATTGGAGCAGCGCCCCCCAAGAGCAAAGGCGCCCCTGAACAAAAAGCCGCCTCCTGGTATCAAAGGCGCTCCTAGATAACATATGCGCCCCTTAGATAGGAATAGGCGCTCCAGGAAAGCAAAATACGCCACTTGGTTAAGAAAGGTGCCCTTGGATAGCAAAGGCGTCCCTGGACAGCAAAGGCAAATCTGGGAAACATAGGTGCCCTGGACAGAATAGGAGCCCCTTAGATAGAAATAGGCACTTCAGGAAAATAAATGCAACTCTTGGATAGAAAAAGTGCCCTTTGATAGTCCAGGCGCCCACTGGATAAAGCGCCGACGGATATCATATGCACTTTTAGATAGCAAAGGCGCCACTGGACAGCAAAGACAACCCTGGATAACACAAGGTGCTTTGGACAGCAAAGGCGCCCCTGGATAGCAAAGGCACCCCTAGGAAGGCACCCCTTCGAAAGCAAAGGCGCCTTTGGATAGCCTATGCGCTCCCTAGATAAACTAGGTGCCTGAGAAGGAAAAAGAGCGCCCATCGGAAAGTATAGGCTCCCCCTGTATAACATAGATGTCCCTTATCCATCTTCAGCTACCCTGGATTGGAGCAGCGCCCCTCAAGAGCAAAGGCGCCGCTGGACAAAAAGGTGTCTCCGTATATCAAGGGCACTCCTAGATAATATATGCACTCCTTACATAGAAATAGGCACTTCAGGGAAGTGAAAGGCGGCCTTTTGTTAGGACGGCGCCCTTGGACAGCCTAGGCGCCCTCTGCATAAAGCGCTCTACAGATATCATATGCGCCCTTGGATAGCAAAGGCGCCCCTGGACAGCAAAGTTAACCCTTCTTGAAATAGATGATCTGGACAGCATAGGCGGCCATGGATAAACTAGGCGCCTGAGAAAGAAAACAAGCGCCTCACCTGAGAATACAGGCACCCCCAGGATATCATAGGTGTCCCTTTCCATCTTCAGCTGCCCTACTGTCTATGGTTTGGCACACCTGTCTGACAGTCGCGCGCTCTGTTACAGGGCTCGAGCGCTCAATTTGAGCATGGACTGCCTTTAACCACATTTCACTAACCTATAACTGAAGGCTTAGTGTTCCATCGCTACAACCGGGTGCCTTTTTCAGTATGTGCGCCCCGTTTCCGAGAACGCTGCCCTCACTAACCAGCAGTCCTCCCCGCTCAGCAGATGAGCGCCTCTTTCTGATAACTAGGCACTTTATTTCAGTGTTCGAGCGCCTTTTTTCAGAATTCTTATTCTCCATTTATTTTGGGCTCCTCCTGGATTGCAGAGGCGCCCCCTCAAGTGCAAAGGCGCACCTGGATAGAAAAGTGCGTTCCATGTTTGCAAAGGCGCTCCAAGATAGCATATGGTCCCCTTAGATGGAAATAAGCACTCCAGGAAAGTAAAATGCTTTCTTTGGGTAGCAAAGGTGCCCCTTAACAGCGAAGGCAGCCCTAGATAACAAAGGTTATCTGGACAGCATAGGTGCCCTTGGATAAACTGGTGCCCAGAAGAGAAAAATAGCGCCTCACCGGATACAAAAAGCGCCCCAGGATAACGTAGGGCATGTATTTCAATCATGTCTGTGATTGAAAAATACACCTAGACAGCATATGCGCCCCTGGATAGAAAGACACCCCTGGGCAGTAACGGCGCCCCTGGAAAGCAATAGTGCGCCCCTGTGGAGAAAAAAACCGCCTCCTGAATATCCTAGGCACCGCCCCCGAAATATCAGATGCCTGTGGATAGAACAGACTGCCTTGAATAAAACAGCGGCCCTGGATAGTAAAGGCGCCCTTTGATAGCATAAACGTTCCTTAGCAACAATATGGGCGCTACATGAGCTCAAGGTTCACGTGCACCTAAGTCCAATAATAGAGCAATCAATCGATGCCGAAGCACTCCTTAAAGCACGGGCGCCAAATTTCCTAAGAAGTAAAGGCGCCTCTGGGTAGCAAAGGCGACCCTCGACAGTGGTGTAGGTATTCCTGAATAACAGCAGCGTCCCTTGATAAGAATAGCCCCAAGATGGCACAGGTACCCTGTTGATAGGAAAAGCGCCCCTGAATATCAGAGGCACCCTCTGAATGAGGTGCCCATGGAGAGCATAAGGGCGCCCTATGCACAGCAAATTGCCGCCCCCTGGATAGCCTAAGCGCCCTTTGCATAGGGTAGGCGCCACTGGGTAGTATAGGTTACCTTGAATAAAAATACGCCCCTCAATACCATGGTGAACCTGGATAAGAAAAAGCTCCCCTTGGGCACTGGGTATCAAAGGCACCCCCGGAACAGCAAAGATGCCCCTGGATAGCTAGGTTGCGTCCATTGGGGAGCGAAGGCGCCCCTGGGTGGCACAGGTGCCTCATCGAAGCAAAGCCCCCCCCCCAGAGAGCATAAGTGTCCCTGATGAGCACAGGTACTCCTGGACAGCCCCCAAATGACGTTGCATAATGTTACGATTCCTATTATGACGTATGCTATTATATCAAAGTAAAGGTTATTCAGTGTTTAGATCAAGGTTACAGGTCAATTTTAAAGGTCACTGGCCTTGATGATCAAGGCTTGATCAAAGGTCATTGGTAAGCTTGGGCACAGCGCTAGTTATAGCGTAAATTAGGCATAATATGTTGGGTTGTGCCGTAATAGGTCAATGACCTTGAAGAACCTTGACCCCAAAAATTGCAGACATTGTTTAGAGCCTTCCCTTTTGGCCTCAGCCCTGTTCTAGAGTATTCGAGCCCCGTTCCGGCCCGTTGGGGGGGGGTGCTTGAACACCCCCTCGAGGTCTCCCAGTGGCACGAAAAAACGTCGGCGCGAAGCGACACAGTACTTGTCACACCTTATCATTGATCAATTCCGCAACTTTCCCTCAAAATTTAAGGTTGCGTCATCTCAGGTCAGGTCACCAGTGCAGGTCAAGTGACCTCACCCCAAAAAATGTTTAAGTTGGCGTAAGTAAGAAAACGGTGAATCTATCGAATTCAAACTTGTACCATATAATAGGCCCAAAAAGTACTAATACATTTATTGCGGGATTTTTCCCATCGATGGCCTAGGGACAGGTACGAATCATGATCTCTCCATTGAAAATGCATGGGGTAAAACGGAAACTTGCCGAAAAATTGCTCTATGTCTGCAGACGCCGCTTGGAATACCTTCGGATTCCCCAAATCATGGTATCCTAGGCCTCTTTATCGGTTCATGTTGCAAGTTTAGACATGTTACTGAGAGTTCATCTGGGGCTTCCTACGCAGGTTTTAAGACTTGGGTTAATTGCTTTGCAGGAAATATTGATAAACCCGTATTTTGATACCATTTTTTTGCTATTGTGAGTTGATTCATATGCATACTGACTATGCTACGCTAGATGGTGACATTGACCTAGCCTTAGGTCAGGTCATTTTTATGTTTTGACCTAGTATAGTCATATTATGCATTATTTGATGATTCGCCGTAACGAGAGGAAGCCAAGTGTGCCTAAAAATGATTCTAGCTCAACTCTGGTAGATGCTAGAGTATATACAGAGAGACATGTTGTAAGCTTTGTCTCGGGGAGGGGCCCTAGCGCTGATCGCGGGAAAAATCCCCAATGGCCCCCAGGGGCCCTCAGGGAGTCAGGAAATCTGGCGTGGGTGGAATCCGGTAGGAGGGATTTTGGGTCTCCAAAATCAGCTGAGGGGTCCGTGCCAGTTAAGGGGGCCCCAGATAAGGGCCCCCGACGAGCTAATTTGACCTCAGCGCCAACACAGGATTCTCAAGACCAGCGTGGGGTGCCTACCTATTTAAACGGTTTCTAAATAAGCTCAGGAACCCAAAACTAACCCAAGGGTCCAATTTTCAACTCATGGGGCCCAGACACTCTGAGGGGAACCTGCAGAAGCTCAGAAGGCCCATAAAACTAATAGGGCCAGACTAGCTGGGTGCCTCGACGAACTAGTGCCCAGATACGCACAACGGGCCCCAAACAAGCTGAAGGGATCTATATCAGTTAAACGAAAACAATACCAACCCAGGGGACCCTGACCAGCTTAAGGGACACTAATCCAGCTTGGGGCTCAGAGCTCAGAGCTCCAGCTTTTAGCTCAGAGGGCCCAGGACCGGTTGAGGGGGCCCTATATCAATAAAAGGGCCCCAAAAAGCTTAATAGGCTTCAGCGGCGACATATAGGTTTCAAGTTCAGTGTGAGAGCCTGGTTAACTAAAGCGGTCCCAGGTCAGCTGAGGGTACTCGATATAAACTCATTGAAGTCACTTTAAACTCAGGGGCCCAGGCCCGCAGAGGTTCTGCGGCCTATGAGGCTCAGGTTAGCGTCAATCGGGTATTTCAGTATTGAGCCGTTAGCCAGGACAACTGTGATAAGTGGAGGTGGTGGATACGACACCTCAGTTTTTACCATGACCGAATATAACTGTATTATTTGCTCATCGTACTTCAGTTAGTGTCAGTGGGTGCTTTCAGCATTTTCTACCACGGTACCAGTCGTTAGCTGGCCCGAAATATGCTTGATGGTAAACGTGAACATGTCCTCACTGAGAGGAAGCTTTCATGAAAATAAGCATTTACAAATCCTTTTTAAACGCGTTCTTCATTGACACTGGCCGCCTTTTGGGTGGTAAATTGGCCAGTGGCGGATCCAAGGGGGAGGGGAAAAACATTTCCCAAACGAAAAAGCTCGGGGCAAAACTGCGTTTTCGTCCCCCAAAGCGATCGACCTCCTTTTTCCCCTACTCCTTCTCAGTTTATAAACAAGATTTTGGTGTTCCAACTCTCAACTTCAAACAGAACATAAGTTGATAAGATGTTCCCTGGCCTGTCCCCTTGAATCCAAAAATGTAAAATACACTGAAGATTATATATTCGGGCACAGCCCTTCATCAGAATCATGGAGTAAATATCAATAATTCTCATTATAGTATAGCCAGACCTCCATAGTATAGCAAGTCATAGTATAGCCAGCCTTGGATAGGAAGAAGTATCTCGAGCCCATATTTTTCACCCCGTGAAGTTTTTTTTGGCTTTTCGCCTCAAATACCCAACATTCTACGGGCAAGTGATATTGGTAGCGCAGCTTTTTACTGCGTGACGTTTTTTTTTTTGCTTTTCGACTTTGGCTTGCCCCTCCCAAACCGACCGGCTAGATCCGCCACTGAAATTGGCGCCCCTCAGGTTCGGCGCCCCCCAGGTTCGGCGCCCTCCGAGCCTGGCCGCCCCCCCTTAACGAAATCCTAGATCCGTCACTGCTCCTCCTAGTCATTTACCTCCTCAGATAGATATTTATTGAAAAAGAAATCTCTAACCTGTTTGTTTAGGCTCGTTTTATTCAATGGGACTTCATTCAAATAAGGAAATAAAGAACAAATAACATTATTCCATATCCTTGGCCCATGAATCGAAAACGCAAACTTTCTCTAAATTGTCGAGGCAAAGGGTACTTTAAAATGTTGTACCAGCCAAGTAGTGTTTGCTATGTGTAGCTCCAAGGGGGATGCAACAGCAATCGGTAAAGTTCTATTGAGAAATTTCGAAAGGATAACTACAAACTGTTCTTTTACGATGTCTGGAAGCTTTACTTACTTCAATGTAATGAAAAGTTGGTTAGTCGGATGAAAATATGTTTTTAGCGATAATCCTAATAGCACGTTTTTGTAATTTAAAGATTCGCTCAAGTTTAGATGAATAATTGGACCCCCAAACAATGGCACAGTAATTTAGATGCGGAAGAACTAATTAGTTATATAAGCATAAAAGGTTCCTAGATGATGGAAATAATTTTGCCCTGCTCATAATACCGATGTTTCTGCTAATGATAGTTGAAATGTGGTCGATTTGGGATTCCCATTTTAGGGTCTCGTCAATGTGTACTCCTAAATACAGAACTTTATTTTCACGAGTTAATTTTTCTCCATTCAAAATTATGTCCAAATTAGCTTCTTTTCTTTTAGAATAGATCTGATAGCAAGCTTTTGAGACGTTTAATGAAAGACAACTTGCTCTAAACCAGTTTGTGACTTTAAGAAGCGTGCTCTGAATGTTTCCTTGGAGTTCTTGTATAGATTTACCCTTAACCAGGATAGCTGTATCATCAGCAAAAAAATAAAAAGTAGCCATTGTTGAAACTAGAGGAAGGCCATTCATATAAATCAAGAAAATGAGAGGGCCTAGGACTGAACCCAGTGGAACCCCCATCAAAATATTTTTAGGGTCGATTTTTTATTACACAGTTGTTGTTTGGTATCTACAAGACAGGTATGATGCTAAAATTTCTAACAATGTTCCACCTATTCCAATCCCTTTGAGTTCTTTTCAAAAGTATGTCAAAATTTACAGTATCAAACGCTTTCTTAAGATCCAAATAAATACCAGAAGTAATATAACGTTCTTCTAAAGATTTAGTAACTGAGTCATAAACATGAGCGATCGGCATATAGGTACTGTGGTTCGGTCTGAGTCCAAACTGCAATAAATGAAGTACATTTTGTTCGTTCAAATACTCCGACAAATATTTGAAAATAATATTTTCCAAAATTTTCGAGAAAATAGGAAGAAGTGAGATAGGGCGCTAATTTGTGAATTTATGGATATCTCCTGTCTTAAAGATTGGTATAATGGATGCAACTTTTAATTTGTTGGGAAATATACCTGAATGCAAGCAGAGGTTAGAAAAATGAATCAAACAAGGAAGACGTGCTTTGTAAGTCGACAGAGGAATATAGGTACTTATTTTATCAACACCTCCGCCCACAGGATTCAGTCCTTTAATGATAGCTTCAAGTTGTAATGGGATAGTTGACAAGAAAGGTTCATAAGCTTCACGTTCAGGGATCAGTAGATCTATACAATCGATAGCCGGGGGCGGAATTTTTTCTAATTTAGAACCTATCGTAGAGAAGAAATTATTAAAACCGTTTGCTATTGCATCTCCCTTGTGAATTCTACCCTCATCGTCAGAAAAACTTGTACGATAATCGAATTTCTTTTTCCGTCTCTTATTCATTATTTCATCAATAAGCTGCCACGTTTTTTTACTATTCGCCTTACTAGACTCAAATGACTGCTCATAATATACTCGTTTTGCATCTCTCAAAAAGTTTAGTCAAAATACTGCTATACCTTTTGTATCTCGTCACATGTTCGCATGTTGCCATTAGTTCAGAATTTCTATCCTGATTTCGTTTCTGTTTTTCAGTTGGAGCTTTGTTAAAAAGTTTAGTCTTACGATTAATACATGATAGCAAGCCAGGTGTAATCCAGGGTTTCTTTGGTGTCTTTTTTCTACTAGGTGAGAATATTTTAGAAAAAGTTTCTATTCCACTACTACATCAATAAGTTTATTGCAAACTACATTTGGATCATTTATTTCCTCAAAATTTAAGAGATTATTTGTTATATAAACAGTAAGGAAGTAAATTTTAGTTTTATCAAATACTTTGATCTGTTCTTTGCCGCCAGGTATTTCACATTTCATGGATATATTTAAGAACAAGAAGATAGGGAAGTGGTCTGAGATATCATCAATGATGACTCCAGAAGACGCCATCAAATCTAGATTATTTACTAAGAAATTATCTAGCAGGGATGGTTCATGATTATTACTTATTCTGGTTGGTTTAGATATCTCAGGCAATAGATTAGAAGACGCCATGAGATTATACAATTTAAGGGCATCCTTGTCTCTTGGAAATTGCCACAAATTGAAATTGAAATCACCGCTCAAAACATGGATAGCACTGCTATAAACTACTTAGTATTTTACTCCGGTTGTACAGTGTTTGTGCTCTTATCATGTGTATATGATGTCGATTGCCCTCTATACCGATATAGCATTGTTGTATCTCCTCTACTTTGCCTTTGATTGGGGTCATCCCGTGGGCAATGAATTAAATAAATACAAATAAATTTTGTGACTGAATTGTTTGACGTCGGATACCTAGTTCGTGGCGACCATGCACTATAGCGTGAAACCTTTGGCTCTATTTTGGCTTTTGAAACTATAAATTATAATGAGGCTAATGGGCGCTATATGACGCACAGGGTGCAGCGCCCCTACACCCAAATAACATTTTCTGGCAGATTATGATTACTCACATATTTTCTCTTCAGCTATCCCTTGGTCGACCTACTTCCTTTCAGTGCTTCGCGGTTTTTTTCTACGGTGTTCACTAGAGCTTCTCTATGGTCCGACCTACTTCATTACAGAGTGCTAGTGTTTGAAACAGCTAAAACGTACCGTGTCGGTGTGACCGGTTGTATGATTCATCCTCGACTTCGCTCGATTTCGTAGATTAGCTGAGACAGCACAGCGCCGACATGAAGCCTAAAACTCTCCCTCGGGGCCGGAAAAGTGCATCCCCCGGTCACGCCGGGCGCCGAAGTACACCAACATCGACAAACACACGCCCGCGAAACGTCAAAAATGTGTGTTAAAACATCTTTAAGCTTATTTCTCTACTCAGACGAAGGAAAGTTTTTCCAGAACCATGCAGACAACCCATGCTTTTTTACCAGAGCAGGCCACCTTTTTCATTTTTGGTACGCACAAAGAAACCGAAGGGCAGCTTCCTGACAGCGGCTTCCATCCAAATAATTATAGCAAAACCTAAGGGTTCTTTCTTATGTTTTTGAAAAATTGATTACCTACTTGAAAACACCGTAAACTTTGCAATGGTTTTCGAAACTGTTTTAAAATAAATTCAGGAAAACAGACACACTTTGGTGTGCTCTTCAAGTGCTAATTTGCGAAAGCCATTGGCAAGTACCAGTCCAACTTATGGGAGTGAAACGTTTTAGTACTTATGCAGCACTTCCACACAAATTTAGTATTCCAGCTTGGGTACCTACATACGTCATTATTGACAAAATGTGATGCGTCGGGCAGATATATTACTCACATAAAAGATTTTTCGTTGGTTCATGTTCCATTCCAAGAAACACAACAGGAAAATGACGGGAGCTTAAGCGTTCCAAAACATATGTTCCACATCTGTACGACACCACTCGCTGTATTTGGGACTTCGTTTCTTAACAACGGCTCGCGTCTCTTCTTCGGTAGATATACCAGTTAGATTTGCAAGCAACGCTTGCCATTTTGAGTGTGACAGCACATGTATCCAGTCGGACATGTCGCGTGGACAATGCACTTCTTTAATTTCGGCAATGACCCTGTAGGTTCTATGAAATAGGGGCATTTGTGCTCCGTACTCAGTGGTTCCATACATGCCGCGCCACACCATGTCATGCAACATTTTTGGGTTCCAGGACAGTTGTAGTCATTCATGTAGCACGGTGCATGTTCCGTATAGGAAGGCAACCAAGCCTTTTTACATCTCGCCCTGACGATCGGGCAACTGCCTTTTTTTCCTCTAAGTGCCCTGTTGATGAATCCTATGCATTTTTTCCCGCAACCTAAAGGACAACACCAAGGTCTGGCCAGGTTGTTCCAACCGTTATATTTATGTGTTTCATTTCGTACTATTGGTTCATAATTTGAATAATGATGTGTAGGTCGTGATGATGTACTTGTTACCAGTACAAACAAAATAATAGTGACTGCCGGTACTATCTTCATTATGGTCTTGCACCAAATGCAGTTGAAACAATCAGTGCAGTGGTTTCAGTGTCTTCAGGCCACCGGGTTCAGGCCAGCAGGCTTGGCGATTTTTTGAAAACAAGAATTTCCCCTCAGTTTCGGTTACAGAGCTTGATGCTGCAAATTGTGTGTTGCAGTACAATTTCTATCGCTTGGTATGAACACAAAAAGGCTAACTGAACTTAAAAAAGAACAAAACAATTGCAGATGAAGATAACTAAAATCTGTATGAAGATAACTAAAATCTGTCATTCCAAGGTTAACAACAGAAAAGCTAGAGTTCCAATTTTTGACGAGCCCGTGCTCTAGAAACATAGGCCCTCTCAACGAAGGGATTTTTACTTTTACGTCGCAAAAGCACTGCAATAGGCCCAGCCTTCTTTCCCCCATTTCCCCTAGACACCTATGAGGGTTACACCGGTTTCTTAACACGCGCAGTGCATAAGCGACAGGTTAATAAGCTGTAATTTATCCACTTATTTCGCTCTTTGCACAGCCATTTTTGGAAAGCAATACAAATGTCCCAAATGTTATCACATAATGTCCCTCCATGAACAAAGGATGAGAGACTTATCAGTCACCACCCAACATTTTTGGCTTTGAAATTTCCTATGATTGATGAATTACGATTATGCGACAGGCTAATGCGCTCCGTCGGCTTTTTAGATCTTTCATACATTTTTCCTTCAGCATAACGATACCTGCGCCATACTGACCCCCCCCCACCAATTTCCGTTCCCCCTCCTCTACAGCAAAACGAGCTAAAATTGAGCGACTGAGCTCTCCGGGAAACAGATCCCCGCAGGCTCATGCGGGTCGACAAGCGTGCAGAGGGATCGGACGGGTCGGCGAGCGTGCAGAGGCCTCCCGATGGAGCCCGCCTTCAAGTGGTGGGAGGTGTGGGTCCAGCCGGACTCCCCGATGTTGGCCGACTCCAGCACCGGCCACTGAACGCCAAGTGGCACCTGGCGGTGGTCTCCGCTGTCGCCGTCTTCTCGTCGTTGCGCATCTCCGAGTCGACTGCACACCTATCACGCCGGAAGGCGTGCTTCTGCGGGTCCGGGACCGCGCTCGCTGCGCGGGACCGGCCCGCTAGATGATTAGTCCCCAGGCAGCGCCCGCCCCCGCGCGCACCAGCGGGGGAGTGACCACCGGCACAGGCCCGGTGGGTCCGGCAGGAGGAGAGCGCGTAACCGACGCTACCGATGCAACCAAGCGACACGAAGTCTCCTGCACATCGTGTGTTGGAACTCAGAGGGTCTCAGATCTAAAGTACCCGAGCTCCAACGCTGGCTTCCCTCGGCACTGGCGGACGTGGTAGCCGTCCAAGAGGGCCAGTTGGTGACCAGTCATATCTTCTACTCCATTACTTCTACCGACACTTCTCCTCCGACGCGTCTTCTACGCGACAATTCTTCCACAACAAATGCTTCTACAGTCAAAACTTCTACGCGACAAATCTTCTACTGCCTTAACTTCTACATGGCATTTCTTCTATACGATATTTCTTCTACTGCAAAATCTTCTACACGACTCTTCTACTACTGCAACCACTTCTACTGTAGAAGCTTCTACGTGACATTTATTCTACTGCAACTACTTCTATGATCAGCACTCCTACGTGAGTCTCTTCTCCCGCAAAAAATTTGTAGTCAAAATTTCTACACATTTCTTCTACTTCACATAGGCCCATGGTTGATGTTGGGAATGCAGCGATTGGAAGGAAAAGATCATCTGCAGCCCCTGAACGGGGATACCCTAATTTAGCGCGCTGTGTGTGGGCCACAGGGTGGGTCAATCGGGAACTCATTCCTTTCCTTCGCTGAATCCGTCTTTGGATTGGATTTGTTTTTTTTTGCGTGACAAACATAAGTAGATACCTTTTCAACTTTCTGCGTAAAGCGAAATTTTTTCAGATGATGTTCGCGCTCTTCTGCCCACGCTTGGCACTGGAGTCTCGTACCGGGTGACTGGCGGCGGGGGGGAGGGTGACAATTTTCGTAGTTTGGTTAGCCGATAGCGATCGACAGGATGATAAGGGCGGGCACACGTGAAAATACGGAACAAAGGCACAGGCAGCGTTTCTAACGCTTGCTTCCTGGAAACTTCCCCAGACGGCATGGCACCAACCCCAGGCTCGATAACATCAGCAGGATGGGATGAGAGGGGTGATCTCAGGTCACCCTCCTTGTTATCATGGTTACCCAAAGGAGAATGTCACGTCAAATTCCGCATTGTGTCTGGCTCATAGCTGAGGGGAAAGGGTGGGAACGGAAGATTGCTTCCGTGAAAAAAGGTAGTCAATGGATGGGATGTAAAAAAGTACGTACGCGGTGGCCGCTGTGGCCGGGATGAAACTGCAAAGTTTGCTTAAAAGGCCTAGCATAGACACTTTTCATAGGAACTTATGTATGAAACATATATGAACAAAGATAAAATGATTAAGGTTTCATTTGAGATCCTTTAAGGCACATAAGACCGCCTAACCTATTTATTGGTAAAACAGAGCAGGTTTTCCAGCCATGCCGGCAGGGTGCATAACTCCCCGGGTGTCGGCAGAGTGAGGGTTAAGTCGCCCTCCACCGGGGGTCCGTCGCCAACTTGGCCCCACCGGGGGCATCAATAGTCCCCCTCTAACTCCGAAAAATATGAGGGTTAGCCGCAAATGTACGAAGTGCGTTGGAACGCTCATGTGAATTCAATATGGTTTTACTTCCCATGTTTTAACGCTCAGGTCGATGGTTTGACCTCCAGAGGTCAAGCTGAGTCACGCTACGCTATTTCCCCTAAAATATGCAATACCTAAGAACCCTGCGCATAGCTTTCATACCATTAAGGCTGTTGAGATCTGGTAAAGCACATTTGAGAAGAAAATGTCAGGGCTTAAAGCTATAACATGCATTTCCAGTTCCTTCATATACATACAAAAGAAAAAATACACGCTACAACAAAAGGAGAGAACAAATATCTAGATAGAAAAATCAGTGGAGGAAGGCGCCGGAGTTGAGGAACGATGAGTGCGGAGGGGGCAGCTCGCAACCCGCCAGAGACGCGGGTTATCCGTGCCATATGGTGCGAGGCTTTATATATGGTATGTGACTGCGGTGACTCTTTCGACACAAACCATGGAAGGCCTCGCAGCCGATGCGTCTACATACGGACGTGCACGCTCGCGGGACTACGAGTTCGATATGAAGTCAGCTCAGTCGACCGGCGCAGTGGCAGAGGATACTAAATACGGGTGGTACCGCTACTTTCAGAGGTAATACGCACGCACGCCGAGTGAATTCCGATATGTGGAACATAATGACCCCGCCAGTAGTTTGACCACCAGAGGGCACCTCTTGACCTACCATGACCTGAGGTCCCGAAAGGTTATGAGGTGACCGTGCCGTAAGACAAATGAAAGCCAGTGACGAGACTTAGGTACACGATCACGTTTAATTTAGCGGTCAAGCTCTATTAGGTCAAAAGTTATCGTCAAAACACTGCAGTTGACCCATGGTGACCTGCGTTGGCCTGAGATACCTAAGTCAAAGGCAAATATTGTCTCTGGAATCCGTGAAATAGTAGCCAATAATGTTTTTTCTGAGACATCTGATCATTTGCAATCATTTTTGTGACTTTTAGGTCATAAGAGAGCTTTTCCCATGTTTTTTTAGGGGAGAGGTCATCTCGTGACCTGACCTCACTATACCAAATAAAAAATTCCGGGTAAAAATTTTGTAGACGCTGGAGGGTTCAAAAAGTGCAAAAGGTTTCAAATCAATCTCCCTAAAAATGCAGCTAAGGTAAAGCTCAAAATTTGTAAGTGAGGCGACCTTCTTTAATCTTGCTTGGTGACCTGACCTAGTGCGGCTCGGGGTTAAAAAAATTCACACCACGCCCCCGGGGGTGTATGGGCACTCGGCCGCGGTACAAGTGTCCCGGCCAGCGAGGATGGGGTGGTCAGAAAAATGTTTTTTACTAAATAACTCAGTAACGGATGGTGACAGAGCATTCATTTTAGCTGCATTAGACTCGCCTTATCTTTGCGGTTCTAATGATATGAATTTTATATAATTTGACCTTTACCTGACCTGAGGTCAGATCAGAGTCAAATTATATAAAATGCATATCATTAGAACTGCAAAGCCAAGGCGAGTCTAATGCAGCTAAAATAAACGCTCTATCACTATCCGTTACTGAGTTATACAGTAAAACCATGTTCCCATGTATTTCCAACAGAGAGGTCATGCCTCGTACCTGGCCTTAGGTCATTGATATAAAAAATACCGGAACACATGTTAAAGAACTCGGTGGGCCTATTATGTGATATGAGTTTCAATCGGATAAGTTCACCCTGCTCCGAATTATGCTATCTTAAACTTTTTTTGAGGTCAGGTCACTTGACCTGCACTCGTGACCTGACCTGAGATGACCTAACCTTAAAATTTTCACAAAAGTTGTAAAAATGATGAGGGAAAAGGTATGTCAAGTACGGCGGCGCGTAGCGCCGCCGTTTTACTGCTATCTCCGAAAAGCCCGAGGGGGGAGGCGGGTACCCGCCCCCCCCGTCAATGCGCGTGTTAATATCAGGTACCTTCATATTAGTGATGGCTGAGAGATTATACATGAATGACTTGTACTACAAATATCATGACCAGTCCATGTAAGTAATGACCGTATGCTCGATAGTGTGTAATACTGGGCGTGGAAACATGCTGCGTACTCTCTTTTGGATTCAGCTCTTCTACGGTAAGTCTAAATCGGAAAGGCTGTAGCGTCCGCAGACGGGTTCCGGTCCAGCCTCCCCTACCGCCCGTGTAGCCGTCTCGCGGTGTCGCGGCGTCCCCCGGTCTGCCTGTGAATGACACAGTAGGGGGCCCAACCCTCTGGTCAGATATGCGCCACCGCCCCGTACTGTTTGCCTTTAGCCAGGGCCACTGGGGGTCGACCACTGCCGGGTCTGCCGGAGTGTTGGCTGTTCAATTTGAATCCTTGGCGAGTTCGCGCTGTTCTTTTTGGCATTTGCGAGAATAATTCTGGTCTTTCCCAAACGATCTGCGTGGCGTCATCGCTCAACGCATCGTCATCGAGTTAGTTTCCGCTCAAGCCTTCTCCACAGGGGTGGAGATCTCTTTTCAAACCAGGGGGGGTCCCGGTCTGGTCGGGCCTGCAGGTTTGGATGTTTTTAGTAAGAAAATGAAGACACTAAAATTCGGGTAATGCCTATAAATACCGTATAAAAACGTATGATGGTAGGATTTTTACACGAGCCGCATCATGACTTCCTCGGTAGGTAAAACCGACATGCACATTTCAACACACTTCGAGTTTTTAATCAGATTTTTTCGGAAACTCAAAATGAGATACGGATCTAAGCCTCTGCCGTTGACTCGGACTTTGAAAGAATAGCGATTATAACGTACCTTGCGTTTTTTAAACTAGTCCTCAACGAAAACGTGTTAGCACTTAGCAGCAGACAACATTAGCGTGTGAAATCAAAATACATTTCAATGCTCAAGCCTAGCGTAATCCCCTTCTGAGAAGTCTTACGACCCCAGCAGTGGATGCATCATTATAGCCCTAAACGATTATTACGATGTAAATATTTTGATGACATGATGACCGAAAATTCTGAGGCATGCTACAGTATGGCGATAACTAGGTCCAGTATGCTGTTTCTGTAAAATTGGCTTAGTTTCTGACTCCTTTCTCCCCCCCCTCTCTCTCTCTCACCTGATGGTTTTGCCCTCTAAAATTCCATGACAAAAAATGCACCATACATCAAAGGAAATTTTAGAAAACAAGAAATTATGCCACGGAAATTCGTTCCTTGAATGTGTGAAAAATTTAATAGTTTTCATTAAACCACCTTCTTGATACTTGTCGTGTATAGAATCATGGGTCCCGCCGCTGGGGTTACGGGGAGATGCGTCCCCCACTTTTGAGAGTGGGAGAGGGCGGAGTATGTTTTTCCCCCTCCCCGCCCACCACGTTTCACGCATTGTTCCATCACGTTGTCCCGAGTGCTGAAACCATAGCGAATAACAAAGAGCGAGCCTCCTACAAACACCAATTACAACCACAATTTCTTTCCGATACATGACTGTGGTCCAGATGCACAATTTGGTCTCTCAGGGGCCCTTCACTGGTTCAGGGATCCCGAGATCAAGTCAGAAACCTTCTGCACAATATATTTTCAGTGGGCCCCAGGCCAGCTAAATGGACCCAGCACCAACCTAGGGTGCCAGATGAGCTAAGGGCTCTAAAAATTGATTCCTTCTCCATCCTCCGTCGGTGCCGGTTGTGCGAGGCTGCGTCTCCGTGATAGTGTGTGGATTGGCTTGGTTTGCCGACTTCTTCATTACGGGTGACTATAAAAGCTGGTGCATGCATTGATAGGACACTCTTTAAATATAATTTTAGTTTTCCCTGGCATTTTGAAACCTAGTTTTTTCCAAAATAATAGGATCCCTTCTTTTGTATCGGTCCAGATTTGCCTTTTTTGTTTACTTCGCGCCGGCTTAGTAAACGAGAGTCAGCTGATAGGCCAGCTGATCTCTAAACAGCTGATTCGTGTTAGGCTCAGCAGATCCGAGTACGGATCCAAGTACTTGCGTCGGAGAAGTATACCCTCACTATAGTTGGCCAGTTATATGCGTTTAGTTGCGTCCGGTAGTCTCCAAGTACTAACTGAGTACTTGCACGAAACCAACGATCCTACACTAAAGTGCGGAGGGGTGCGGGGTGTGGCCTTCACGCGCCATCTGCCATTTGAACTCCGTTGGTGTTGGTGTTGGCACGGGTGGGAGTGTCTGCGGCGCCGGGTAGGTACCTGCCCCCCTTGTGGATAGTTATTTGGTGTCTGGTTGGGGCACATTGAGCGTATTACTTCAACCTGTGGCTCTTCTGTTCCACACAGGGAGGTTTTAGTAGACCTTGTGGTCTTTGAAAGTTGCTTAAATAGGTAGATCTCAGGGCTTAGAAATGTTGTAAAATATCCCGGGGTGGACCAACTATTGTAATTCTGTATTGAGATTGGGGCAGACCATAGAGGCAACCAAAGTCTGGTTTAGTTTGGTATACCTGTGTAGGTAGGTTAGATCTATCAAGAGATGAAACTTACTGTGAAGTATCTTGAAACTTCCATTGAAAAAGTTAGGGAGGAATTTGAAGGTGTAAGGGAGGAGAATGAGAAATTAAGGGCTGAGGTAGGAGAGGTTCGCTCCGAGCTTCTCCAGCTACAACTAGTTGTGTCTAAGAATATGGAGGGAAGGGAGGTTTCTGAGACAAAGCTGGGAGAGCTAACTCAGAAAAGCTCTTCACTTGAAAATGAGCAAAAAGACTCAGCGCGGCGCTAGAGGAGCAGAATCAGTATGGGCGAAAAACTACCCTGCTACTCTCTGGAAAAGTAGTGCCCCCTCCCGCCTTAGGTGAGAATACCCGTGCTATCGCGGTAGAACTTATGGGACGTTACCTTGGAGTCCAGGTGCAGTCTGGGGGCATCATTGCCTGCCACCGGCTCCAGAACAAAAAAGTAATCTTAGTGAGGTTTGCATATTTGGATGAGAAAAATTATGTGTACAGGCAGAGGGTTAGGCCAGCTCAACATGGACTGTCTGTGCATGAGAGCCTCACCCCAGAGCGTCTAAGTGTCATAAAAATTCTACAGCGGCTTCATTCCCCACGAGACAGGTGTCCCTTCCAATCCTTCTATACTAACTCTGGCAGGATCTTCATCCGAGTAGAAGCCCAGGCTAGACCAGTTGAACTCTATGTGGGGACCTCGGAGGAGGAGATACTGACCATCTGCCAGGAGCATAGGGGTTCTCTGAATGCTGGGAGGGGGGATGCTGCTCCCCTGCGGGCCCGAAGTGCTGCCTCTGTGGTGCGGAGTGCTGGTCAGTCGGGAGGTCGGGGTGCTGGTCAGTCGGGGGTCGGGGTGCTGGTCCGTCAGGTGGTCGGGGTGCTGGTTCGTCAGGTGGTCGGGGTGCTGGTCCTTCAGGTGGTCGGGGTGCTGGTCCGTCAGTTGGTCGGGGTGCTGGTCCGTCAGGTGGTCGGGGTGCTGGTCCGTCAGGTGGTCGGGGTGCTGGTCCGTCGGGTGATCTGGGTGCTGGTCCGTCGGGTGGTCAGGCGTCTGCCCCGTTGGGTGGTCAGGGGTCTGGTCCGTCGGGTAGTCGGGGTGCTGGTCCATCGGGTGGTCAGGGTGCTGGTCCGTCAATTGGTCAGGGTGCTGTTCCGTCAGGTGGTCGGGGTGCTGGTCCTTCAGATGGTCAGGGTGCTGGTCCCTCGGGTGGTCAGGGTACTGGTCCCTCAGGTGGTCGGGGTGCTGGTCCGTCGGGTGGTCAGGCGTCTGGCCCGTTGGGTGGTCAGGGGTATGGTCCGTCGGGTGGTCGGGGTGCTGGTCCGTCGGGTGGTCAGGGTGCTGGTCCGTCGGGTGGTCTGGGTGCTGGTCTGTCGGGGGGTCAGGGTACTTGTCCGTCAGGTGGTCAGGGTGCTGGTCCGTCGGGAGGTCAGGGTATTTCATACTTTGCCCCTGGTGCTGCTTCACGTGGTGGGGGTGCTTTGTTGGGCGCTGGAGGTTCTGTCTTACCCTGTCCTGGGGGTGCTGGTCTGTCAAGTGCTCAGGGTGCTGCATCGCCTGGTGCCCAGGGTGCTGTATCGTCCGGTGCTGCATCGTCTGGTGCTGCTGGGGGTACTCCTCCGTCTGGTGTTTTGGATGATGGTCAGCCTAAGGGATGGGGTGCTTTCCGAGGGGGTGGGATGCTGCTGCCCCGTCCGGGGGTCAAGGTACTGCTCCCCCTGGTGACTGGCCTGCTTGTGGTGAGGACACCCCACCCATGATTCGGGGCACCACCGAAACGGTTGCTTCCACTGGTGTGCCGACTGGTGATGCCCCTGCAGCACGGACTGCTGCTACAGTTGGGGTGGGGACTGTGCCGCTTCCTGCTGGGGGCCGACCTGCTGACCATGTGCCTGCTTTGGTGTCTGCACCTGTTGTGACCGGTGGCATCCCGCATCCTTCCCACGCGCCGCCGCCTGCTCTGACTGTTGCTCCTGGGGGGTTTCGTCCGTCGTCGCCGTTAACCACCACGGGTGCCACTCACAGTGTTTAACACAAATCAGTCATGTCTAATAATATATTGTAAAAAAAAATTGTTAGAAAGTATTACAACATAGGTATATAAATATTGTACCAATAATCAGCTTAAATAGGGCACTAGAGGTCTACTTCATCTTGCACGAGAATTTAAAGTTTTTTAAACTCCAAAAATGGTTGGTCCACCTAAAAACTAAGTAAAACAGTAAAGGTTTGTGACAAATTGTTAAAGCTCTGTTTTCTCCACACTTTTCTCCCAAAGGATATTTGCTAATTGTAACCCCGATTGAAGCTTAGTGGCATTGGAAATACTTCATCCATTTGTTTCCTGTGTAGTCCCTGAAAATTCAGTTCGCTCTTAACCAAAATGTTAACAATAGATTTCTTCCAGTCTTTTCAACACATGTAAATGACCATGATTTAGAATTATCTGGCGTGCAAAACATTCTTGAAACCTGCAAATACTACTCAGTTTCAACTTACAATGAAAGTAGCCTTCAAGGAAGTATCCCAATAATACATATTAACATCCGGTCACTACCCAAACATTTTGATTCTCTTCAAGCATTTATCTCGCAACTCAAATACAAGCCATTAATAATAATGCTCTCAGAACTGTGGTTAACTCCCGAACTAAAAGACTCATATCACATTAAAGACTATAATTTTGAACCTTCTTCACCAACACAATGCAAAGGAAAGGGGACAGGAATTTATATTAGCAAACATCTTTCCTACAGCAGGAGGGGTGACCTAGAGTCCAGTCTGATACAACATCAATCTTGCTTCCTTGATATTCATAACCTATTTCCCTTTCACGTTTTGGTTGGATCACTCTATAGATCACCATCATATCCAACAGCAATCTTTATGGACTATCTTGAAAAAACCCTTGATAAAATTTCATCCGAAAACAAGATCTGCTTACTGGGAGGTGACTTTAATTTTGACCTTATTAAATCCAGCTGCCAAGAGCACACCTCACTTTTCTTGCATTTACTGTCCTCACAGGGGTTTCATCCCTGCATTTCCCTCCCAACAAGAATAACATCTGAATCACAAACCCTCATAGATAATTTTTTTCTAAACGATAATTCTATCATTAAGTCATCATCTATTATATTGACTGATCTAAGTGACCATCTCCCGATTACTATTGAGTTGAATTCCACTATAAGATTACCCTCCCAGTGCCCTAAACCCCAACTATCTTTTGACTTTCGGAAAATAGAGATACTCAAACAGAATTTAGCACAAAAGTTCCGAAATTTTTCTTCTATTATTGACCCTGTAACAGCAGCAAAAGTTATCCAGACTACTTTAAATGAAGAGATCACAAAATTATCAATTAAAGAGAAATCTCGCAGAATCACCCCCATTCGGCCTTGGATCTCATTTAGCCTTCTTAAATGCATCAACCATAAATCTGACCTCTACCTAAAATTTATGAAATCTCGAGATAAAGTCGATGAAACTAACTACAAAAACTACAATAATTACCTCACTAGCACGATTCGAACAGCCCGTAAGCTCTACTTTCAGAGAAAATTAAACGAGGAAAAAGACCATCCAAAAAAACTCTGGGACACTCTTCTCACCCTTAGTCGTAAAAATAAAATAAAACGGGATCTTCCAGGACAATTCAAAGTAAATGATGAATACATCACTGAACCCTCTTTGATTGCAGACAAATTCAACAATTACTTTTCCACAATAGCAACAAAACTTGATCAGGCGCTACCACAGTCCACTTCAGATCCTCTTGAATACCTGGGCAACCAAACAACGCAACGTTTTGAATTTAACCTGGTGAATACGCAATTAGTAGAACAAATCATTTCTTCTCTCAGTAACAAAGGCGCCGGTTACGATGGAGTCAGCTCAAAAATTTTGAAAGCTATTAACCCAGTAATCTCTCCACACTTAACTCATTTATTTAACATATGTCTCTGCAACGGGTTATTTCCGGATGAATTTAAAACAGCACTCATAGTACCTATATTTAAGTCAGGTAACCACTTCACTTTTGCTAACTATCGCCCAATTTCAATCTTACCGGTGCTTTCAAAAGTTTTCGAAAAAATTGTATGTGCCCAGCTCACTGAATATTTGACCGAAATTGACATGCTATACAAATACCAGTTCGGTTTTCGGAAAAAACATAGTACTTTCATGCCCATTCCCCTACTCTACGATGATATTACCTCTGCCCTTGCAACAAAAATGATTTCTGCCACAATTTACCTGGATTTCAGTAAGGCGTTTGATACCGTGAATCACGAAATTCTCCTATCAAAATTACACTTTTGGGGCATCCAAGACAATTCATTAAAATTTTTCAAATCATACCTGTCAAATCGTTCACAAACTCTGAAGTACAACTCGACTATCTCAGCTAATCCCAAAAAAGTATCCCTTGGTGTACCGCAGGGTAGTATGCTGGGCCCCCTCCTTTTCCTAATCTATATAAATGATATATCAAGAAGCTCAAATGCCCCGAAATTCTATCTCTTCGCAGATGACACTGCACTGCTATATACCGCTAAAAATATTGATGAACTGCAATCCAAAATTGACAACAGTCTATCAGATATAACCACCTGGCTCCAATGTAACCGGCTCACCCTTAACACAAAGAAATCAACTTACCAAATATTCTCCACTCGTAGTGTACCCAATTTGGCTATCAAAATTAATAATGGCGTACTGGACAGAAAATTCACTACAAAATATCTTGGCGTCTACATCAATGAGGATCTGAAGTGGACCAACCATATACAAAGTATAGAAAACACAATATCACGTAATATAGGTCTTATACGTAGGTCACAACATATTCTGGACTCTAGTCATCTTCTCCTGCTCTACAATGCTCTTATTCTCCCTTTCTTGAATTACTGCCTTCCAATTTGGGGGAGCACATTCAAATATCATTTAAATAAGCTGATGATGCTACAGAAAAAAATTGTCCGTTTGATAGATCAATCTGAGCCCCTTGCTCACACCAGTCCCTTATTTAAAAATACAAAATCATGAAAATTGAAGATCTGACGGAAGTAGCCCAATTAAAACTCCTCCATAGCCATCTCAACCAGACTTTACCGTGCCCCCTCAGTGAAAGGATCAATACAACTAACCCAAATCCCCTTCTCCCTGATATAAGACGAACCCAACACTTTCAGGTCCCCTTCGCCTCAACCATGTACAGGAAATTTTCTTTATTCATTGCGGCCCCACGAACCTGGAATAATGTGATTACCCCTAAAATCAGAAGACTGGATGATATCCCACAAAGTAAAGCGTTTTTCAGGACAGTGATTACAAAATTTTACCTAGACAAATATTGAATATCGTAAACCCTCTTATTGGTATCTTTGTATCCCTAATTGTATCATTGTAAACCGTTAAAATAAACATATTATGCACCAGCTTTTGTCACTATTCGTCTCTTTGCATAAGTAAAGTACAAAAAGTAATACAAGCAAGTAAAAATAAGCATGAGTAAAAAAAGCGCTGTAATCTTTGATTTGGCAGTAAGGTACCACACAGGCCTGCCTCCGGCACCTGTACACCTATCATTTCCTCGAACTTACCACGCGCCCTCAAATCTCTCCACGACATCTGTAGTGCTATAAAAAAATAATATCCACTCCCTTCCCAAATTCTAACAAATAAAAAACACTATTTCAGGACCTGGCGACGGCTGATTGAGAGTGGCGCCGTGGGTGCGCCGCTGGCCCGTGGTGGGGGTGCGCGCCGGGCGGGTTGCGGCGCATTCTCCGGTCTGCGGCATCCATGGCGGCGTGCTTTTGCTACCCCGGGGCGGTGAAACCGTGGTGCTCGGTCCCGGGGAGTAGAGCGCGCCGCCGGCCCCTCCGTGGTCGCCTTGCCGGTGGGCGACATCCTCGCCTCTGGTTCGCCGGGTGAGCGGGGGCGCGACTGGTCGTTGGCGGCGGGCGGCTTCGCCCGTGCGGGGGCTGACTTCTCAGGGGGCGGCGCTGCTCCTGCTACCCCGGGGCGGTGGAATCGTTGTGCTCGGTCCCGGGGAGCTGAGCGCGCCGCCGGACTCTACTGTGGTCACCGTTGCCCGCGGACGACTTCCTCACTGCTGGCTCACCGTGTGACCTGGGGTGGCTGGTCGCTGGTGGCGGACGGCCTCGTCGCTACGGGGCCGACTCTGGACATCACGAAGGGCGGCGCTGCTCCTGTTACCCGCGGGGCGGTGAAACCGTTGTGCTCGGTCCCGTGGAGCGGAGCGCACCGCCTAACCAAGAAGCGCGCGCCGAGAGTGGGGCCCTGCGCTTGGCAGCTGGGGCGAGGCTATGCCGCCCCGGTGGGTCGCTGTGGGCTGTCGGTCGGGCGGGCTGAGTCTCCGTCTCGCCCGACCTCGGCCGGCGCCTCCGCTCTTCGGCCGACCTGGGTTGGTGC
Source organism: Lepas anatifera (assembly GCA_034440635.1). Taxonomy (NCBI): domain Eukaryota; kingdom Metazoa; phylum Arthropoda; class Thecostraca; family Lepadidae; genus Lepas; species Lepas anatifera. Next base: position 194,956 of record JAOTON010001521.1, read on the forward strand.
CGTTCGGCCGCCGGTGCGCGGCGGCGTCGCCACGGTGGCCCGCTGGGGTCCGTTCGACCTACCGGGTTGTGTTCCTGACCTGCGTGGCCTCAGCCAACTGATCTGTATTTGTCTCCGTATGTGCTCTTTACCGCTGCTGCGTGTGTCTTCAATGTATTTGCCTCCATGTTTTATTTTGTGACTCGTAACCACGAGTAGCTGCCTCCCGGCGTAGCTTAGGGGCCCCGCGCCGGGGGAGCATACGGTTTTTACATGGAAGTAGGAGTGTACGATGAGGTACCATGTTCCAAATATACGTGTATGGATCTAAAAGCTCAGGGGCCCAAAATATCAACACAATGTGCCCAGACAAACTAATTGGATCCCTACTAGTTAAACAGGCCCAATGCCACCTCAATGGACACCAATCCAGCTAAGGGCCCTAAGACCGAGTCAGGAACCTCTCACATAATTCTTCTAAGGGGCCCTAGGCTAGCTCAGGACTTTCTTTGAAATTTTACCTCAGGGGCCCCTTTTAGCTCAGGGGCCCCAAACCAGCTTGAGCTCTAATATCACTCCAGTAAGCTCCTGTGCAATACCCTCCCAAGGACCCAGAATAACCCAAAGGCCTTTTGCGAAACCCTCTCTCAAGAGGTCCAATGTCAATTCAGGAGGCCCAGGCCAATACACTCAACTCAGGAGGCCCATACAAATTAAGAGGGCCAGATCAGCTGGGTGCCTCGACGAACTCACGAAGCCCAAGATGAGCACAATGGGGTCGCAAACAAGTCACAGAGGCCCATTTGTTAAACGGACCCGATACCAACCCAGGGGCACTTGTAAGCTCAAGGAACACTGCACCAGCTAGGGGCCATAAAACCGAGTAAAAAACCTCTTATGTAGCTCCTCTCAGGGGCCCTTACCAGCTAATTGTGACACCAAACCAAGTCACACCCCAAGACAAAGTCAGTAAGCTCCTGTACAATACTCTCTTAGACTATCAGATCCGCCCAGGGACCCCTTGCAAAACTCCCTCTCGCATGACCAAAACCAAACTCAGGGGACCCAATATTAGCCGAGAGGGACCATTCCAGTTAAGAGGTTCCAGACCAGATAAGGGGCCAGACGATAATAATAATAATTAAGACGGTATAATAATTTTACGCGTTGATCATGTAGGAAATTTTTATGTAGCTAATTAAATGTGTAGACCTTCTGTTTTGACTATAGAAGTCTAAGCAGTAGAAGAAATTTATTTCAAACTCAGCCTGTAGATAGTGGTTGCAGTAGAAGAAAAGTAGAGTAGAAGATCGAAGTCAGTAGAAGAAATGTCGCGTAGAAGAAATGTCAGTTAGAAGTTCCGGCAGTGGAAGATTCGTCATTTAGAAGTATTGACAGAAGTATTTGCAGTACACGCACTGTCACGTGGAAGTTGTGGCTTTTGAAGTAATAGCAGTCATAGGCGGACCCAGAATTTCCGATCGGGGGGCGGGGGCACCTTCCCGGGGGCGCCATCTGGTCCGGGGGCGCCACTTTTGACCGGAAAAACGTATCAGATGGTCACAAAATCTCATCGGTGGATGCCGATTTTTGCATCATGGGGGAGGGTGGGAAGCGAAATTTCAGGGGGCATCATTGATTTTTCAGGGGGCGCCGTGACCATTTCAGGGGGTGCCGAGGGTCGATCGGGGGGCACGTGCCCCCCACCCCCTTACCCCTTGGTTCCGCCTATGATAGCAGTAGAAGAAAGTTATGTAACACTGAGACTGTAGAAGTGGTTGCAGTAGAAGGAAGGACGCATAGAAGATTTTTCAGTAGAATAAATATCGCGTAGAAGAAATGTCCTGTAGAAGTTGCGGCAGTGGAAGATATGTCCTCTAGAAGTTTTGACTTTAGAAGTATTTGCTGTAGAAGAACTGTCGCGTAGAAGTACTCGGAATAGTGGAAGTGTCTGGTAGGAGTGTTGTCCTGTAGAAGAAATTCCAGTAGAAGAAAAGACGTAGCAGAAGTGACTGTAGCAGTGTTTATCGTAGAAGATATGACGTGGATTCGGGCCAGTTCTCCAAATCTGCTGTGAGGCTCCCGGGATTTCAGCCCCCGGTGGTCACACCACGGGCGCGAGGGCATCAACCAGGTGCAAGGGCCAGAGGAGGAGACGTCGCCATCTACGTCCGTGCGGGCATCCAGTTCGCACCTCTGGATGACCGTCCGCTAGCTCCGGCGGATGACACGACCGAGGTATGCGGGGTTCGTATCTTTGGCAGCAGACCGGTGGACATATTCAATATCTACCGTCCCCACATCCGGGCAACCGCCGATGATCTGCGAGGACCATTTCGACCCTGAAAAGCTCCCAACCAACGACGACACCATCATCGTCGGGGACTTTAACGCTCATCACCCAATGTGGGACGACAGCTGCGACGCCGCGGATGAGGTTAGCCAGCGCGTGGCGGGTTGGTTGGACCGTGCCGGCTGGTCCGTGCTGAACACCGGGGAGGCCACCTTCGCCAGCTACCGCACGGGGAGCCGCACCGCACCTGACCTGGCCGTCTGCGGCGCCAGTATCGCCCGCAGGACTAACTGGGCTGTCGGACCGGACCTGGGAAGTGACCACCTCCCCATGACATTCACCGTCCGTGACGGTTTTGCCGCCCCTCGTCGAATCCGCAAGACCAAGTGGCAATTCCAGAAAGCCGACTGGGTTAACTGGGTGGGACACTGTGAGACTGCCTTGTCCGAGGCGGTGCCTGAGTCAGCTTCCCCCAGGACCTCTGTACCCGGTTCACCACCGTTCTCCAGCAGGCCAGCTCCCGCTTCATCCCCAGGGGTGCCCGCGCGGACCCAAAGCCCTGGGCCCTGGACCCCGAGCTGGTGGAGGCCGTGAGAGAGCGGAAGGCTGCGCACGAACGGGTTTGTGCGGAGGACCCTGACTCCAAACAACGGTGGATCCAGGCCAAGAGACACGCGGCAGAGGTAGAACGTCGAGTGTCGCGGTCCCGGTTCCGGCAGTTCGTCTCAGAGGAGCTGAACCACCCCAGCAGCGTCGGCAGGATCTGCAAGACCCTGAAGAAATGGGAGCGTGCCACCGACGACGAGCACCGGGATGGACAGGCCATGATCGCGGACGGCCGCCTCCTGACGAAGGACTCCGTGAGGGCTGAGGCTTTCTGCCAGACCTACGCGTGGGTTTCGCGGCAAGTGCGCGCCCCGAAACAAGACCGCGAAGCAAAACAAAAGATGTCCAGCCCTGCTTTCAGCCGGTGTCAGGAGTGCGGCGGCACCAGGTCCACCTGCTGCTCGGACTTCACGATGGACGAGCTGACCCATGAACTCCAGCAACTCAAGTTGAAGAAAGCCGGCGGCCCGGATGGCATCACCAACGAGATGCTCAAGCACCTGGGGCCGGTCGCTCGAGAGAGCCTGCTGAGGCTGTTCAACGCCTCATGGCGCGGGGGGTCTGTCCCTCGGGAATGGCGCCGTGCAACGGTCGTCCCAATTCCGAAGGCTGGGAAGGACAAGCGATACGTCGGCAGCTACCGCCCCATCGCCCTGACCAGTCACCTGTCGAAGCTGATGGAGCGCCTGGTGCTCCCCGCTTGTCGTACGCCGTCGCCCTGCGGGATCTTATCCCCGCAGAGCAGGTCAGCTTCAGAGAGAGGCGTGCAGTGGAAGACTCCATCGGGCGCCTGATCCAGCAAGTTCAGGATGCGTGGCAGCTCCCCAAGTCGCGGTCTGGGAGGTCGGCCGACGGTGCGACGGCCCAGAAGTTCGTCCTTCTCGCCTTCGACTTTGCGCGCGCCTACGATACGGTGGACCATAGACTCTTGAGGTCCAGATTACTGGAGATGGGCGTACCGTTGTGTCTGGTGCGCTGGACATGGCAGTTCCTTCGGAACCGTCGAGCCAAGGTTGAGGTCAACGGCGTGCTGAGCCGCGAACGGGTGTTCCGGGCAGGCCTGCCGCAAGGCAGTGTCCTGTCTCCGACCCTGTTTCTGTTATGGGCGGCCCCGCTCGCGGCAGACCTCAGACGGATCCCAGATGTCACCCCATTTCTGTACGCAGATGACACCGCTGCCCTCTGCGCGGGAAATGATATAGCTTAAGCGAAGTCCCGAGCCCAGCTGGCAGCTGACGCCCTCGTTCGCTGGGCCCAGTGCTCCAAGATGCTAGTAGCGGGGAAAAACCCAGGCACTGGTGCTATCACAGTGGTCACGTGACGCCATCGACTGCGCTATCAAGGTGGCCGGCAAGACGGTGGCCGCGGGCGACCACCTTAAGCTACTGGGTGTAACGCTGGACCACCTGCTCCACTTCGGAACTCACTGCAAGACCCTCAGGACGCGAACCAGACCCCGACTCGCCCATCTCCGCACCCTCACCGGACGAGACTGGGGCCTCGATGAGAGGGTGCTCAGGACGGTGGCCAACGGATACGTCCGCGGCGCCCTGGAGCACGCGGCCGCTGCCTGGCTACCGGCGACACCCCCTCACACGTCGAGGTCCTGGAGAGGGAGATGCGAGCGGCCGCCCGTCTCATCACCGGCTGCCCCATCTCCACCCCAACTCACGCCGTTATGGCGGAGGCCGGCTTGGTCCCGGTATCGGCGCGCCGCACCACGCTGGCAGCACGGTTCCTGGCGAAGGCCCGAGCCCTCCCGCCATCCGACCCTCTCCGAGTCGTGGCAGCCGCCAGAGCCCCAGCAAGACTCTCCACAGTCACCGGCTGGAGGAACGTCGGCCTCGCGGCGTGGCAGGCCGCGGGCGTCACGTCCCCTGTGGAGCCTGTCCTCTCCCGGCACCTGCCCCCATGGACGAGCCCTGGCACGGTGACCTTCTGGTTGGATGTCGGGGTGGGGGTCCTGGCGGAGACACCGCCGGACCGGAGAAGAGAAGCCGCCACCCTGCGCCTATCATCGCTCCCACAATGCGCCACCTGGATTTGGACCGACGGATCTGCGGACTCCGGCGTGCTGAACGGCGGGGCTGGCGTTTTCATCGAGGAGCCAAACGCCGAGGAGCACTGCCTGCGAGTCCCCGCCGGAGCGCTGTGCTCGAGCTACCGCGCGGAGCTCGTAGAGCTGCACGCGGCCCTCAGACACGTCCAGGAACACCCGGCGCACGTGGAAGACCCCATTGTCGTCTGCACCGACTCGCAGGCGGCACTAGCCACCCTCCGTCAGGGACCCCCAACCCAGACGTCACCCCTAAGGGCGGCGATCTGGAAGTACCTGTTGGAAATTTCATCCGACGGCCGTTGCATCCACCTGCAATTGGGTGCCGTCTCATTGCGACATCCGAGGTAACGAGAGAGCCGACCAGCTCGCCAAGGAGGCCTCTCGACTCCCCAAGAGCACGTCCCGATCGATACGAGGACGGTCCACCGATCAGCGGCGAGATTGGCCCGTTCTCGGGTCGCCCGTGACCGCCCCCCAGGCTGGTACCGCCAGCTGATGGGCAAGCGGGTCCCGCCGCCCTTGACCCACGTCGAGAGGGGGACGGCTGTCGAGGTCCATCAACTCCGAGCCGGCCACTGGTCCGGCTCGGCAGCCTACCTCCACCGGATAGGGGCAACCCCTCCCGGCAGTGCGCCCAGTGTGGCGACGTTCGCTGCCGGGCCAGCTGGTGCCCAATCTGTCGGGAGGAGCCGGATACCCCGGCTCACATCCTGGGGAGGTGTCCGGCCCTGATGGCCACGCGCCATCGCCTCACCGGAACCATCTACCCGAGTCTGGAGGAGATGCGTGGCGACGACTACGTGGCGGCCGTGGCGAGGGCTGCCAGGTCCCTCCAGAGCCGGACGGCTACACCTCCGTAAGGAGGCTGGAGGAAAACTACTACTACCACTACTAGCGTGCAGAGGGATCGGACGGATCGGCGAAAGTGCAGAGGGATCGGACGGGTCGGTGAGCGTGCAGAGGGATCGGACGGGTCGGTGAGCGTGCAGAGGGATCGGACGGATCGGCGAAAGTGCAGAGGGATCGGACGGGTCGGTGAGCGTGCAGAGGGATCGGACAGGTCGCCAAGCGTGCAGAGGGATCGGACGGATCGGCGAGCGTGCAGAGGGATCGGACGGATCGGCGAGCGTGCAGAGGGATCGGACAGGTCGGCGAGCGTGCGGAAGGGTCGGACGGAAGGGTAGGCAAGCGCGCGCAGGTAACGAAGTTGAGTGTGTATGAGACTCAGCGGGGTCACCAGCGGCACACTATCCAGCCTAGTGGACAGCAAACGAATAAGGCTCGAGTCAGACATCCGGCCTCATCCCACATTCCAGACGGCACCGCGACAACTTTGTGAAAGCTCCTGCAGGTTCAGGGCACTACTGCGTAAAAAAGATGGCCATAGTTGATTATATCAATAAAAAACCTTCTTCCCATCCACGGAATAATATACCACCTAACGGCAGCAGCATCAACGCCGAGCCGCGCCGCAGTCCCCTCCCCCCCACACAGACCGTAGGACACCACACAGTACCGGAAACGACAGGCCCCTGAACCGTCACTAAACCGACATCAACATACCGGGCGACAGACGTGAGCTATTCAGGCCCGGGGCATCAGGTCCAGTGATAGTCTCTAGAGCTGTCACTAAATTACCCAGCGCCCTAGCATCCAGATCGAAAATAGCAGACAGTTGGAGGGAATTCTCTGAGGCAGATTGGCGAAGAATAGCGTGGGCAGGGGCGGAGACAGCAAACTTTTCTGGGGCGTCGCAGCCGACTGACACCTAATCGGAATTCTCTCCTTTCATAATATGGTAGTGTTTCGAATAGTCAGCACAAATGCAAGCCAGTTTAGCGCATTTCCAGATTAATTATAGGCATTCCCTAGCTTGTACAGCAAGGCATAATTGACGGTCTGAAACATTGCACGGTGGTAGGGCGTGCAAGTTGAAGTCGAGTCCCACGCCATTTGAATTGAGTACTTTACTTATTCCAACCTGTTGCAACACGTCGACATCAAGTAATACATAGCTGCACATAATTCAACAGAACCTTGTCCTCTCGACAAATGTGTGCCGCTTTTGATTGTTTTAATTTGATTCACTCCACCCTCATGGTATTCGGGAGGATAATGTGGGGATTGTTTGCTTGTTTATAGTGAAACATGGCCTAAACCTGACCTGTTCCCAGACTATTGATTATTTTGCGCTCAGATTTTGAGCGCTTCAGAGAAATATATTAAGCTGAGTAAGTGCTATTAGAGCAATAAATGAAAAAAATAAAATAGATTTCCCAACATACTTGTCTAGGATATGGCTCATTTTACCCATGTAAGTGTATTCGATGACATGCACATTTATCACCGTATGCATTCTATGACAATGAATTTGTCTTTGAGCAGGGATGGCTGTCAACACTTCAATCAATAGATTGAAATTACCGGGCACTATAAAGATAATTGATCAATAAAAATAAAAGAAGCATCCGGGATATCACCCAGCGCCCCTTGCGGTCTGTGAAACCCGTGCCTGGACCCAATGCGCCTATGCCACCTGGGCAAATGCACCCTGCATCAGGCAGGATTCTAGAACAGCAGACGTTGGCGCTCGATGCCTCCAGCACACAGACACTACTGCGGACTTTTCTGGTCGAAGAAGCGTAATCACCCTGTAAAACTTCCCACTTTGACAACACTCACAGATCGAACTTTGAGAGAAGGAAATCCAGCCTTCTAGAACCATACTGCTTACAAATTGTTTTCAAAGCAAGCTAACAGCAATCAGCAGCATAACCAAAACTGCGACGCCCCTGCCACCCGTATGAGCAGATGACGGTCCATCTGCCAGCTGACCTTTCTGTACAGGTAGGCGAGGTCTCGGTAGAAGAGCCGCGGCGAAAGCGCGCCGAACCGCAGGTAGGGCGACACGCCCGTGAGCGACGCCTTGAGCGACTGGGGCGTCATCTTGGGCCGGCCGAAGGAGGCGATCCATGCCTTGCGCTCCATGTGTCGCTCCAGACGGACCAGCGCCTCAGTCTCGCCACCTTGCCAGACGCCCGAGTGAACGCCCTCTGTGTCGAAGCCTGCCAGAGCGCGGCGGGCCACGTTGTCAGCACATGTATCACACGGCAGCGGGATAGGACCTGCGTTCGGAAGCTGTCGCCGGCTACCCGCCAAAGGCGTGTTAAGGCACTACAATCCAAACTATTTGAGATATTTTTTTGTAAGTTATTTGGGTTTCGGGCTTCGAACCTCTTAAGGTTATATAGCGCCCACTTTGGGAGATTTTGCCCAAAACTACAAGCAGCCTGTTTTATTCGAGCCTTCTCTACAGCAAACTATTGGTATCTCCGTTCGTTACAACGTTGGTCCACATAGGTGAGAAGCCGGTCTTCCATGGTTGTATGAACAAACTTATACAGGTTAATTTATCAGCATTAGCCCGTCTCCATCATGAAATCAATGACGGAAATTCCAGGAACACCACATTCAAATCTGCTAATGCTAAAAAACTAGCAAAGGACGCGGCATGGGGTTCCCACAGCCACCAGCCAGTGGGCCTCACCCAGCTCCTCCAACGTGGGCACGCCGTACTTGTCGTCATGGTCGTCACCAACGGGGGTGTAGCTCTCGCCCAGTGACGTCACCGTCAGCGCCGGCACCGGCGACGCCGGCGGCGGCATCGCCAGCAACACGTTCTGGAACTGCTTGTATGTGAGCGGTGACTTGCCGCCCGAGTTGGCGATCACACTGGAAACAAGCACACCGCCTGAGGTCACCCAGCCGCCGCCGAGAGGTGAACCAGACGCTGACTTCCTGCTGCCCTCCAGAGGCTGGTCTGGGCAGGACCGCAGTGCTGGCGCGGGAGCCCGACAGAAGCTCCAAGGGCACTTCCCTAATGCGGATGGTGTGGTGGAATCATAAATACGGAAACAAATTCAGATGTATACGTATTGCTTCTCTATCAAAATTATTCACTAATACAAGGTATCACACAATTTTGGGAAGGTCAGTAGGTTCAATAGCGCAGTGTTCCCATCTTTATAAAGTTCCATTACCCAGCCCCTCGACCTACTTGTCAATCGAAACCTCGTGACATATGTATTAGACACTATCAAAAGCTTGCAAGTGGCATTGTACATCAGCAGATACTTTCTACTATCCTCCATAACTGACTACCATGTATTGCGTACCATCGCATGTATAACTGGTACTATGAGTACCATCGCATTGCGAGAGCGCTATTGTGAACAGCAGGCGCCTGCCCGGGGGGGGGCGGCGTTACGTACGTGTTGACGTCGTAGAGCGTGTGACAGGTGTGCGAGATCACTTCCACGTTGTACTCCTGCGCCATCTTTCGCACGTTGTGGTCGCGCACTTTGCCGAACGGCTCCGGATCATCCCCGAACGACAAGCAGGTGATGCCCCACTTCTGCCGATACCACACAACAGCACACTGAGCCAACCAGGGCCTGGCGCAGTTGGTCATATCAATTCTTGTGTTTATCTACTTTAGTTTGCAGATTCTATTTTATTTGCTCTCGCTCTCGCTCTCGCTCTCGCCCCCGCTCCCGCTCCCGCCCCGCCCCCGCTCCCGCTCCCGCCCCGCCCCCCCCGCTCCCCGCCCCGCCCCGCCCGCCCCGCTCCCGCCCCCGCCCCGCCCCGCCCCCGGTCCCGCTCCCGCCCCGCCCCGCCCCCCGCCCCGCTCCCGCCCCCGCCCCGCCCCGCCCCCGGTCCCGCCCCCCACCCCGCCCCCCGGTCCCGCTCCCGCCCCCGCCCCCGCCCGGTTTGGCACGGTTTGCGTTAGTAGCCAATGGATACTTTTGAACCATCCTAGTTCTTAAAAACATTGCGAGTTCAAATGACAGGTGGCAATTTCGGCGATTTGTTCCGCTATTGGTCCGGAGTAAACATGTCGGCGAATGTTTGTCACCATGCCCTCCTTGAGCTGTCACCATTGAGAATGCCAAATTGTAGGTATTTCGACCCGTCCAGCGCCGCCCTGGTGTGGCTGATTTCAGTCCACCACTCACGCAACGCTGTCATCAAAGCCACTCTGCCGAGCGCTTTGGCCAATACGGGCAGTGAACGCCCAATTCAAGGTTTAGATTGGCACATAATAGATGCATGAAGAGTGAAACTAATTTCATTTATCAGTTTTTCCTCACTTTACGCAAAAAATATCAACAGCTCACTGAGAGGTGGGCTGATCTTAATTTTGGTTCCGAGGGCACAAAAAAATGTTCTGTTGCACTCTATAGAAAGCATGCGGTCTTTTTCCCCATGGTGACGTCATGCTTTCAGATTCGCCGAAGGGGCCTAGACTGACATCACGGAGAATGGTTGCCCGGACCTGTTGAAGTTTTCCCGAGGGCGAACACTTGACACAGGCTTTTATAGGATAAAGATATCACGAAAACTCTTGTCATCGACGATTACGAGGAACCTAAGGCGCGTCCAATACTGTACCGAGTCGGAAAATCACAAGAACACAGACAAGGGCAGATGACTGGGGTTGTGTCCGGAAGTCCACGCAATCACCTGAAATAGACTGGGCAGTACATCGGCGGGCTGGCCTCGAATGACGAAGAGTCGCGAGTTAAGCCGCTGCAGACTCTTGTCCAAGTCCTCCAGACACTGCAGCAGAAACCTGCCCCAGAGGCGGGCACACTGTCACTGATTCTGAGTGGGACACAGCATAGGCATGGGCCCAGACCGGGCGCGCTATGATTCGCAAGCGCCACCCCGCTGTAACCGGGAAGGCAGTGCACGTGATTCAGCACTGCCCACAGGCCGGCGTGGCTGCCCTGGCAAACGCATGGGGGTGGGACCCACACCGACCGGCGAGTTCATGCAGGCCAGCAGCCACTGTTCCACGGAAACATCACCATTCACGCACATTAGGGTGTTTCATTGTTCCAAAATGCAATATTTCGACGCATATCGATGTTTCCCTCAAACCTCATCTGCTTACAAGCTTCGGTGCGAAATTTCCATGTATTTCGATGATATTTAGAGGGCGCGCACTTCTGCAACTTTTTTATCAAATGTATTCAAATGTACACATAAGTGTAGGAACGTCCAGAATATTGGGGAGGCCAAGGTGCATTTGGAAGTCATTTCTTTCCAGTCAACGCCATAGGGTTAAGGGTTAAGAATCAAGAATATTGGGGGGGGCTATGGCCCCCTGCCCCCTATTCCTACGCCTATGAATGTACAAATTTCCGCACTGATACTGGCGCTGGTTTTCTTTTGCTTGGTTTTCTATTTCACATCTGAAATATTCTTCAAATTAAGTAAAACATTTATTACTGCACAATGACTCCTGAGTATAAAACCCGACCGATTTCGGGAGCATCCCGCCCCCGTTTTCAAGGGAGATGAAGATAACACTATGACATGAACCTAACTAAGCGAAAAACACGAAGACAGGGTACACTTTGAAAGAACAATTTTAGCTATGAACATGACGAATCATTTTAGAATTATTAGCTCTAAACCCGTGTTTTACAATTCAATCTCTTGTTTGGCTGGCGTTTTAAGAGGTCCAAAAATGCAGAGAAGATGGTAATTTTGCCGATATTTCTATTCATTTTTGGTTCCGTGGTGGTTTGGATTGTCTTGAGTCGAAAGTTAAAGGGAATGTGGCACCTTGGTCGGATCCTGGAATTTAGTGAAATTAGGTGTACTTTTAGCCAAAAATAATGGAACCACTCATGAAATCTCTGAAAAATGTACAATAAGCTCGATACTTTGTTTTTGAAAATATTCCTCTAGAAAAAGAAATAAATATCAGCCTGTGGATGATGTCACGATCTGGCAACCACTACCATACTTGAAACGCTTCAAGGGCTTCGATTGGCTGATGCCCATCGTGACGTCAGCATATGTCGCCACACCAGCAGCTCACAACAATGGCCGCCCGGCGACGGGCTGTTGGGGGGCTGGTGTCAGGTAGGTTTTAGCTTTTTCCTACGGAAATATCGAGTTCCAAGACAAATGAAATATGGAGTACCGGGTTTCCCGACTTGCTTTACAACTTGGCTATCTCAGTTAAAATCACGTTGTGAAGGTGCCACATTCCCTTTAAAGTCGTTGTGGCGTCCCATTTGATTTAATGATCCTTCTTGAATGAATGTTCCGCTGTGGCCTCCGCTGCTCTCTCGTCAATTGAACTTCGGATTAGTTTTTGTCGAGATTTTCGGTGTTCGTCTTGCCGGACTTCCATCATCTTTTTTCTCAAATGTATATTTTTGGACAGTCATTGCATTCCATCTTGTATACTGGGCCTGGTTTTTCCGGTTGTCTATCCTGTCCTTTGGCTTGACCAGTAATAGTTTGATCGTTTGATGTGGCTTAAAATGTGTTCTTACGTTGAATTTAGAAAATATGCGTTGAATCTGCTGCGATACTCCTTCTACATATGGGAAGGATCATTATATCAAATGGGACGCCACAACGACTTTAACTTTCGACTCAAGACAAAAACAGCGGGAAAGGGAGATGGCCCTCATCAAGAGGTTCAACGGATTCGTCAAGGACGAGAAGCAGAAGCAGTACCTGCTCCAGGTGGTGGAACTCCATCGGAACTCCATCGAACCCAAGCGCCTCAAGAAAGGATGCCTCTTTCAAGTGTAGTGGTTTTTGGTGATAAAAGTGCGCGACCTATAAATGTCCTTTTATGTTGCTTTTAAGGGTGTCAATAGATTCAGTTTTACGTATAGAGCTGGGGGAAAGTCGATATGACTTCGTTCCAAACAAACAAAATTGTATTATAGTGGGCTGAAACACCCTAACGCACATGCTGCCTCTCGTTCTCACCATGCTTGTGGGTGCGGGGTGCTGTTGGGGCTTTTCTAGCGGTCCTCTGTCTGCTTTGACATAAGCCTCGAATATGCTTTCTTTAGAAATGCACAAAAGAGAAGAAGTGAAAAATTCAGGGATTGATCAGAACACGAGAGACACGCACTTATCGAACATGATATCGACCAGCGATTGTGTGCAACATGACGATACAACGGACACAGTGTTGATAAACCATGCTTTGTTCAGAGTAAGTACAGCCACGATGCTTTGACCTGAGTCGGGTTAGATGCGGCTTGAGCGTCACATCGGCTCTTAAAGGGAATGTGGCACCTTGGTCGAATCCTGGAATTTAGTGTAATTAGATTATTTCTCTAAAAATGTACAATACGCTAAATATTTTGATTTTTAAAAAACTCATCTAGGAAAAGAAATCAATATCTGCCTGTGGATGATGTCATGATCTGGCAACCACCACCATACTCGAAATGCTTCAAGGGCTTCGATTGGCTGATGCTCATCGTGACGTCAGCATATGTCGTCACACCAGCAGCTCACAACAATGGCCGCCTGGCGAGAGGTACAAGAGAGGTACATTTCGGGTAGGTTTTAGCTTTTTCTCTGGAAATATCGAGTTCCAAGACAAATGATATATAGAGTACCGGGTTTCCCGACTTGCTTTACAACTTGGCTATCTCAGTTAAAATCAAGTTATAAAGGTGCCACATTCCCTTTCAGGCGGAACGGTTCAGGAGTTATAGAAATTTTACACTTTGCCGACGCAGGAGCAATTCAGTTAAAATAATGATAAATGGGTAAATTTATGCATGCAAAATGTTTGGAATGAGTCAGTAAACACGACAGTGGCAGTTTTGAGATGTGTATGTATATATATATATATATATATATATATATATATATATATATATATATATATATATATATATAAATATAATTCTTACGGAAAGCCTGTATTTAATCCAAAAATATAATTAGTTTTAAAAATATATTAATCAGATTGGATTTGAAAGCCACCAGTAGTGCGTAGAAGACCGACGACCCTAGTCAGGCCGCAATAAATATTTATAGTGTCATTTCTGTTCGCTTTCGGAGAAAGAATAACTTCAACTAAGCAGCAACTCCTTGCCCTCTGCACAGTTCTAGAAACATCTACGCGATAAAAAACAGAACAGCCCGGTGAGGCCGGAAGGTTTATTTCTGGTGTTAGTTGCAGCCATCTCATGATATAATTACATAAACTACGCAAAATTTCCAGGCACAAGGCAAGGTTCACAAATCGTTAACTCTATTGAATGAATTATGTTTCTTCATCGGTTCAGGTAGCAGGCCAAAAAAGGAGAAGGAACACAAAAAATCACCCCGCAAACACAAACTTACGAAGAGAGCTCACCCTTTCCAACAATTTTACATCAATCTTAAGCAAAAACCGGAGGTTATCTATGAGGGACGCCGAATTATACTGTAGCCAAAACACAAATATAAATACTTGCCACGGTCATTGACACTTAGTTTTCAGCCCGGGGCTGCAGCAGTTCTCACGGTATATCTGGGTTATGGAGGGCTGTACCATGTCACACGCATAAATGGCCAAACTGGTGCGACCAAATACAATATGACACTCAAACACTCAGCTTATCAGCTTCTCGCAAATCTCCAATTATGTGATCCGCAAGCAACGAATGCGATGTAGTGGTGTTCAGGCTCAGGACAGTTACAATGACCACTCTTCTTCCACACACATCCACCCCGGTGGCTGGATGTGTGGTAAAGAAGTGAAACATGGCTTTGTCACAATATAGACTTACGAAACAAGCAAAACTGGTACACCTCCCCCATCATGCCTACAACTCACACACTTGGGAACAAATAACAAAGCTAGCCAAGCCGTCAAGTGCACACGGATTTCAAGACATCATCATTCAAATGCGGTTCACTTAAGGTGGATTGACGCTCGGCCTCGAAGAGCCTAGAGCGGAGCTCATGTGCGTTAGTTCGACACATTGTTGACTTATTTGAACTTCCCTAAGACAAAATGACACCAATATAGGCAAGTTGAAAAACGAAACAGATATCCGTGCTTTAAAACTGCGCGGAATTTTGCAATGATCATGTTGACTGCTTGAAATTTTATATTGATATCTTCAGGGGCGAACGCAGACCCGAATTTAGAGGGGGTGCAAGCCTATGGCTGCCTTTCCCCTGGGGGGGTGCGGGGAGGGGGGAGGGGTGGAACGTGCAATTTGGGTGCTCGACAGCCCTAGTATAAGCTACCTCTCCAAGTACACAAGCGCTCTCCTCGGGTGGGAGCGAAGATTTTTGCTCAACAGATCTAGTGTTAACACTTTTTCAAAAATGTATCCAGCCTTTGGGGGCCGAAAGATAGTTGGCCCCCCCCCTGCAGCGCTGGGAGGGCATGGCTGGAATGCATCCCCCTGCGTCCGCCAATGGATATCTTGATAACATTTTTTTCGAACTAATCGACCATATGAATTACGAGATGATCTGGATTTCTTATTGATTATCGAACGCATTAGTTTTCCTTACTCTGCGTGAAGAGGCCATAAAATATTTGAATCTAGATAAATAAGCCTCGCATTTAAACAGTGTTTGAACAGCTCATTTTGACGGCATTCTTATCCGCGCGTTATCTTATGCGGACTAGGAATTCATTCAGATAATTAGACTTCACATGATACACCACACATAAATAACCTACACAATTTGTTGGATGGTAAAGCGGACGGCATACTTCTGCCAACGAGTCTGGGAGTACATGACTAACGAGTACATGATTATGTACTAGCATAAAATATGGAGGTATCCAGGCGCCTTGCACTCTCAAGATTCTGGCCTGAAATACCTAATCATTGTGAGAAAGGACACGCATTTGAGGAAAGAACCGAGCTGGCTTCTGACGGTACCGTGAGTCGGCATTACACGCTAAGTAAGCAACGTTTTTTTCGAAAACAATGATACAAGGTCCCCCCCCCATTGCATCCTGTCATGCGACTACTCAGCCGCTTTACCTCCACTTGTTGATTCCAACGTTGGAGCAGCCTGCAAACCATGGGTCCAGTATGTAGATGCACCTGAAGGTTGACGAGCCAGAGACACCCTCCAGTAGACTGAGGTTGTCGTGCAGCCGCAGTCCCTTACGGAACCAGTGCAGCGTGTGCTTTGGTCTCTCGCCCTCGTCCATGGCGGCTCCCCAGAGGCCTGCCGCAGCCGCAGTGTCACAAACACGCCTCCCGAAGTGTCACTGTCACAAACACGCCTCCCGCAGCCGCAGTGTCACAAACACGTCTGCCGCAGCCGCAGTGTCACAAACACGCCTCCTGCAGCCGCAGTGTCACAAACACGCCTGCCGCAAACAGTTACAAACACGTCTGCCACATTCAGTGATAAAAACACACATGTCACAGCAATAGTGTTACAAACACGCATGCCGATGTCATAGTGTTATATTCACGTCTGCCGCTGTTAGTGTTTTAAGCACACCTGCCGCAGCCAGTGCTGAAAACACAGCCGTAGCCAATGCAACAAGCAAGCCTGATGCAGGAAGTCCATAGCGTTGTCCATTATCACCAAGGCACGCATTTAAAGTCTGCTCAGGCGCCGCTCTTCGGGTGCAGACAACTGTTTTAAAGCTAAGCACAAAACGATATAGAAAAATAACTGAAATGACACGAGAAACCACCCATGCTCCAGAATGCAAGTGCGTCCTGATGTGATAAGACACTGCCACAATAATTATGTGAAGGACCGCTACATGCTTATTGGTGCGGAGAGCCACTCCATTTTCAAATGTCACCTTTCCCGTTAAATGTCACAACCAAGTCCAAGATTCACTACAGGGATTACTCGAAATTGACGGAAACCGGAAAAGGTTCCCTTGATATTGTCGCCGCACAAATTCGGGGCTCTTCCGTGTTACACATGACACTGATGGTAACTACCACCGTTCTCAACTCAAAAGATCTCAAATTCATAGCAATTCCTGTTCTGTCAACGGAGCTGATAGCCATGGTTCAGAAACAGATTGTGCAAAACCAATTCCAGATAAATATGACAGAGGGAATCTAACATCAAAACGAGAACAGCCGGCTGCTCTGTTTTGCTTACCGCTGGAAGATGTTAAGCAATTTGAAGATGTCAGCATGTCCACAGTCTTTGTGTAGTTTGGGGCTGAAAGTATTGTCCAAATTAGAAGGTGAAAAAGATAATTTATGAAAACATTGTGCCAGACACTGCACTATTTGGAGAATAATATAGCGCAAAGTAGCGAAGTAAGTCTGAAGGCACCTATTTAGCTGGGTCTAAGTACACGATAAATATCAGAGGCTGTTAACACGCTGAAGAAATGGGACGGCGAATCTAGCACCATTGCAGCTGCGCTCATGGCGTGCCTAAGCTGGAGGCTCTACTTTCGGTCCCGGCACCCCGGCGTCTCATGCTTTCCGACGTCGGAGCCGTGGTCAACGCCGATATTCGGCCAGGGCCAGCTGGATCTATACACGAACTTTACTACGACCCAAAAGTGTTGAATGATGCTGTTTGACGATTTTAGCGCCATCCGCGTGCTCTAAAATTATTTGGTCCTGCAACAAGTCTAGAGCAAGACACACCACTGCAGAATGATTTGAACAGAATGAACAACTGGGTAAAGTCCTGGCAGCTTACATTAAATTCAAACGAGTGATCAGCATTAGATATTGGACAGCAGAATTACAGGATAAAATATCAGTTAGGGGTGTGTAACTAAAAGCAGCCAGCTGTGGAAGAGATTTAGAAGCTATTATGGACGAAAGTCTGAAGTTCCACGACCATGTGGCCGAAGAAGTCAAGAAAGAGATAAATTCAGCCATAAACACATATTTAAGCTCTTCAAGCCTTTAATTCGACCAATTATTGAGTATGACAATGTAGTATAGAGTGCTTTACTTGTTAACACGCGCATTGACGGGGGTGGTTACCTGCCCCCTCCCTCCTCTCGGGTTTTTTGGAGCTAGCATAAAACGGCAGCGCGTAGCGCCGTCGTACTCGGCATACCTTTTCTCTCATCATTTTTACAACCTTTGTCCAAATCTTAAGGTGAGGTCCTCTGGGTCAGGTCACCAGTACAGGTGAAGTGACATGACCTCAAAAAAGTTTAAGATAGCATAAGTCGGAACAGGATGCACTTATGCGATTGAAACTCATTACATAATGGCCCCACCGAGTTCTCTAAAATATGCTCCAGTATTTTTTATCTCACAGTTCGAAGACAACAGACAAGGGTCCATCATCCCATACTTGTCTAGCAACATGTACACAAAACAGTCAAAAGAAGTCACTTAACAATCCATTCGTCCGACACCTCGAACAATCTGCAACAAAATGTGCTTACATCAAGAAATCTGAGCCGGTTAAAAAATTGGACAACTTCGGCGTAGATCAAAGACAGTCAGGAAAAACGACACCGAGAGCTGTTGCCTGACTATCAATTAAGATCCTCCCTGTTTTTCCCACAGATTAAGTGTTGAATTATGGACCGAATCAGAGGCATCATTCCGATAACTTTAAACTAGAGCCATGCATGCATATTAACACCCGCCCCAGTGGGCCTCAGAGTCACCATCACCCTGGTGGGGTCAAACATCCCACTTCGATATTGGCTCCTAGGCAGGATAACGAAAAAAGCGAAGGCTGGTGGATAGTGGATAAGAATTCATAACGAAACTACATACGTCACTTTTTGGCTTAGGTCAATCTTCAGGTCATTACAGGTCAAAGAAGGTGACAGGTTAGAGAAGAGTTTCTGGGGTTTGTCGTCTGACAGAGTTGAGTTGGAATCAATTTTTAGGCACCATTAGCTTCATCTCGTTACGGTGAATCGAACAATGTGTGATATGACTATAGTACGTCAAAACATAAAAATGACCTGATAACGTCAGGTCAAGGTCACGATCCGTCCCAGCAGTGAATATGCGCATCAATCGACTCGTAATAATAGTCTAAACGTAATGACATCAAAATAAAACTTTATCGGCATTTCCAACGAAGTCATTAACCCAAGTACTTACTCACGTAGTACCAGATGACCTCTCATAGGTCACAGGTCCAAACTTGCGACATGAACCTACAACGGGCCCGAAGATACTAAAATTTTGAAAAAATAGGTATTCTACGCTGTATCTGCAGAGATAGAGCATTTTCGCCTAATTCTCGTTTTCCCCATACATTTCTAATGCAAGTCATGATTCGTACCCGACCCAAGGTTTTCGATATGAAAAATCCCGGAACATATTTTGTGGCAGTTCCAATATGTGGGCCCATTGTGGGCCCATTATGTGGTACGAGTTTCAATTGGATAGGTTCACCCTGTTCTTACTTATACTGTCTTAAACTGTTTCGGAGGTGAGGTCACTTGATCTGCACTGGTACCTGACCTGAAATGAGCGAACTTAAAAATTTTGGGAAAAGTTGCAGAATCGATCGAGGATAAGGGGTGCCAAGTACGGCAGTGCTTTGCGCCACCGTTTTTTGGTGCCGCCAGAAAAACCCAAGGGGGTGTTCAGACCCCCCCCAACGGAGCGAGGATTAAGGTTTCATATCCCACACAATGTTCCTGCAAATATGTGTTCCCATGGCAAATATGTCATCCGAAATTGACAAGAACCATGATGTGCAGAGTACCATTTCCTAGCACTATGGCAAAGATCAGCTGATTAGTGCTATGGTGCTGAGTAAATAACATTTAATGGACTCAATGTATCCACAGAGCATCCTCATCGATAACCTGAGACTGATTGCATTTGTTCTACGGAAACTAAGCCAATAATTGAAATACTTTGCATGCCTCCATGTAATGAGTGTCAGCACCATTGACAAGTTTAAAGCAAAGCTCAACTTCTACTAAACTTTCATAATGCACAAAGCTACGGAATGCCCTCTTTAACTGATGATTTTCCCATTGGCTACCAGCAGCCAGCTACCCTATTCATTCAGGAATGAATGCCTGAGTAAAATGGCATGCATGCTACACGCCCTTCCCTCCCCACAATACGCCCCCCTCCCCTAAATTGTAATAAATGCATGACGCTCTCCTTCATCCTGGCCTTGCCCGAATGCTGAAGAAACACTCTGCAAGGGTCCTATGTGTACTCGCTGCAAGCCTCAGTACTACAAACGGCCAGATGTAAAGCTCATCAAGGCAGCTTCTCCGTTCGAAAGAATCCACCTTGACTTCAAGGGTTCGCTGCCCGACAGTACTGACGGGGACCAGTACCTCCTAACGATCGTCGACGATTTCTCGCGGTTTCCTTTTGCTTTCCTCTGTCGCGACGTACGTGCTGGAACTGTCATCAAGTATTTTACCCAACTCTTTTCCCACTTCGGCAAGCCAGCTTAAGTGCATTCCAACAGAGGAGCGGTATTTATATCATACGAGGTGCGAGCATTCTTGACGGTCCTGGGGATTGCTTCTAGTCGCACGACTCCGTACCATCCCCGATGCAACTCTCAGTGCGAGAGATTCAATCTGGCGCGCGATATTTTTGGCAGTGACGAGTAAGAGACTCAGCAAAGGACAGTGGAAAGAAGCACTCCCACTGTCACTGCCAGATAAGAATAGTGTGCATCGCCCCCCTCTCGACGAAGGAACTCTTGCTGGACGAGAGGAGCGCCCGCCGATTCGTCGATCAACACTGCCGCGGAGACCGATGACTCACATGGTTCGGTGATAACTGTTGGGCTTTCTGCAGGAAATACTAGACAATAATTTCTCTTGAAATGCGACGGGGCTCTCCCTTACATGTTTCAATTGCATTTAATGCCTATATCTGTCTCAACATTTTTGTTCAAAAGGTTCTTCACAGTTTGTGTTCAGTGAAGTTGTTTTGGTATGCATGTGTGCATGGCTGAGAACTGTTCAACATGACAGGCATTCTTAACACGCGCATTGACGGGGTTCTGAGCCACCTTCGCATTGACGGGGGGGGCGGGTACCCGCCCCCCTAAGATCTCGAGAACCACGGTAGGTAGCGAAAAACGGTAAACGGCGTTGGGCTGCCCATCCACTTCTCCGTCGAAAAAATTTGAACCATTTTTTTGTCAGGTCACATTTAAGGTCAAGAGAGGTCAAAACATGCCGTCATAGGGATAACATGTAAATTCAGTTTTTCGGCCATTTCATCTGAACAAGCAAAGATAGAGCAAACAGACTGAACTATATGAATCCTCCCAGCAAGCCTAATCGAATGATATACAAGTTGACCTTGCTAGGTCAAATCAAGGATTTGACCTGACCTGAGGTCACGTCAGGGTCAAATTATATAAAATGCATATCATTAGAGCCGCAAAGCCCCGGCGAGTCTAATGCAGCTAAAATAAATGCTCTATCACCATCCGTTACTGAGTTATTCCGTAAAAAACATTTTTCCCATGTATTTCCAATGGAGAGGTCATGCCTCATACCTGACCTTAGGTCATCGCTATCAAAAATACCGGAAAATATTTTAGAGAACTCGGTGGGGCCATTATGTGATGAGTTTCAATCGGATAAATTCACCCTGCTCTGACATATGCTACCTTAAACTTTTTTTAGGTCGGGTCACTTGAACTGTACTGGTGACCTGACCTTGGATGACCTAACCTTCAAATTTTCACAGAAGTTGTAAAAATTATGAGGAAAAAGGCATGCCAAGTACGGCGGCGCGTAGCGCCGCCGTTTTTCTGCTATCTCCGAAAAACCCGAGGGGGCGGGTACCCGCCCCCCATCAATGCACGTGTTAAAACAGCAGGGGAAAATGTGGTGATTCTGTTATCATTACTGTTGTCACTCCACACAGTCATGGTCGTGTCTCTGTGAGTAGTGAGTGCCCTGTCTATTATTTCAGACTATCATAGATTTAGCTGAATAAAGCACTTTTTCATAATATCTCTTTTCCTGGAAATAATCAAGGCTCAAAATTAATATCAACCTCAAGTTTCACTGAATATTCTCAAAATAAATCATTTTTTTATCATTTTGAGAAAAAAACTTTGACCTCTCATCTCTTTAACATTGGATTGTGTGCATTGGACATTATCAATGCTACTGTCTTATCTCTTGAGTTTCCTATTTAGTCAGCCGGAATGTTGAGTATATCCTGAATTCTTTCTTGTCAGGAATAATATTTGCAATATTTTCTTTTCAACTCATGGGACCTCAACACTGTACTATCTGTATTACATGTCAACATTTGTGATCTGATGATCCGATGATACACTGCCATGCCGCCTTGTTACATATATTTTAAAGCCATTTCACGTGCTACATCCACTGCCTTTGTCTCAAAATCCATCTGTTCTTCCATCTGTTCACTAATGTTATCCTCTCACCCTGGTTACCCAAACGCTGTCCGTTTGTCTCGCCCTGGTGACTGTGTGTGGCGCTTGTGCTGCCTTCTTCTATGTACTGTCCTAGTGTGTGTGAAATACATGTATGGTTCCAATAACATCCCCTGAAACTTCCCTCTTGGCAGGAAACTTGCTAATCTAGCATTCCTTTTTGCTTTCTCTGATGAAAGGTATCACATTGTTTGTGAGGATCACACTCTTTGGTGCAGTTGTATTCAATAATAGTCATATTACCTCTTTTTTCTTAGTATTTCTAAGTCTGCCCCAGTGGGTTGGTGCTGCCCCTAGTGAGGCCTCTTTGAAGCTGACACTTTTTGAGCCCATTTGCAGGTGCATTGTGACCTGGAGCATTATTATATTCTATGCTGGGTATCTGCTTATACCTTGCGACATTGTGCTGCTGACATCTGCATTACTTTCCCAGACCTGCTCAGATAAAATCTGAGAGCATTAAATAATTAATTCAATGATGCTTGCCTTCCTTGTGAGCAACCAATTCAGGCTAAAACATAATTGGTATAGCTAGGCTGAGATCACTTGCCAAGTTTCTTGATTTTGTTTACTATGGTCTACCTCACCATCTGATTGTCTTTGATACCTACAAGGGGATCACATGGTCTTGCACATGTGTGGCAGCCAGGGCCTGCTGGGGCATTCCAGGACAAAACGACCAAAAATATTTCAATTTGACACCACCATGTCTAGAAAAAATCTGAAACTTTGTCCCCGGGGTAGTTTTGGGCCAGAAACACGACTGTGAGAATCTTAGCCCCCTCCGACCAACGGTGACCGAGTTATAGCCCAAGGCATTTTCGGGAGGTCACCTTATAGACTCATCTTTGATGCTTCATTACTCAAGAACGCATAGCCTGATTAACAAGTTTTGTATATCATTGAACTCGTCTTGAATTATACCTTATTTTGAAAAAATAAAATTTCAAAATTGGAAAATTTTTGCCTTTTAATTTGTTTGACCTTTTCTTTTTTACCTAGCTTGACCCTTTCGCAATTAAAATTGCCCCTTTAGACACCTCAAACATTTTTCTTCATAAAATATCTTTCGATACAAAAAATTTTAAAAAATGCGTTTTTGCTATAAGTTCCAAATATTTAGCACCTAAGGTAGGTATGTAGACGGTTTTTGACCACTGCGGTAGCACAGCCTTATGCTTAACGCCGCAATCATAGCGATTGCTTTTGTAATCGGTTGCTGGCAATCATATTGCCTTGTCTTTACGAAATTTTCATCGTGCAAGCGTCAGAATTTATGACAATTAACACGCGCCCACCCGAGGGGTGGGCAACCGGCCTCCTCAGGTCTCTACAGGTAGTAAAAAAACACCTTCGCGCAGCGACACCGTACTCAATCTACCTCTATCACAACATTTTTCAACTTCTGGAAAAATAATTTAGGTCAACTGGGAGGTGGTAGGTACCGTAAATACTGAAGGCCAGCTGGCAACTGAATGGTGAGGGGGTGACCTGAGGTAGACGGACGTCGTTATGCCTTGTGGGACTTTCAACTTTGGTTCCTTGATTAACACTTCATCGTGGGAGTTGCTCGTTTGGGTGGTGGGGTCGGGGTCTCCGTAAAAAGTCCCTTGATGACTCTAGTGAGACACCTACTCCTAAAATTGAACTGGGAACAACTTGGCCAATATTTATAAAAAAATAAAAATTGCAGCCATTAAAAGTGATAGAAAGGGATCCATTGTTTCAAGGGAGACGAGGGCAAATGAACTTATTAATAATGGACCTTTCAGCCTTAAACGAAAATTTACAAAGATGTTGCGACTTTACCCATAATTGAAACAAGTATAACTTATCCTATGAGCACCACTAACTCACACAATTACATCGTTCCTGGAGATGGAAAAATAGTATCGATACAAGGTGACCCAGTGCAGCACAGCATATGTTTGAGAGGATTCATGCAATGTAAACAAACGTGTCTGAAAGGCTTTCATTCCCAAAAAGTAATTTGAATCTGCTCATATATGCGAAAAAAATGTCCTGAAATTGTAACACATACGACTTGGTCACTTGAACAGGCTGCCTCATGATATTTTTACAAGGTGATCATTTCATAGCTGACACGGATCCCAGAATCCCAGATGAATAATGACACAGTGCACTGGGAGTGGTGCCGCGAAATAGCCAGTTTTAATCACTACCGAATATGTTACATACAATCGTTTGGTCGTGTCACCTTTAAGGTTGCTCGAGGTTACAGTATTTCTTACAGGAACTAAGTGGAAACCTAAATTTTGTGGCATAATAGGTGACAGAGGAGGGCCGTAGAAAGAAATGTTCAGCACCATTGGAACACTCTTGTTGAGCCCAAACGGATTATGTATCTTATAATCAGGGGTCAAAAAATTGTTCAGCGTGTCACCATTGTAAATGTAAAACCATAAATGCGCCGCCGGCCTAGGCTGCAAAGTGTGGCACGTTTTGCCTTAGTAGGATACCAATTGGTACTCCTGGACCATCCCAGTTGTTGAAAAGCATTGCGAGCTCAAATTTCAGGTGCCAACTTTGGAGATTTGTTCCGTTATCGGTCTGTAAGAAACCTGCCGGCTAATTTTTGTCACCCTGCCCACCTTGAGCTGTCACCATTTAGAATGCCAAAATGGTAGGTTTTTCGACCCCTGCTTATAATATTGCCTAGTCAAATGTCAAAATTAACCTGATTTGACCTAGAGCCAGGCTTAGATCTGTATGGTAAAAATAATATTTATCAAACTGCAGTGGCAAGTCAGACACGACAACGTAAAAATAAAACCTAAATCGCAATTTTCGGTAATTCTCGCAAGTCATCAAAATTTACCAATTGCCCCATGCATTTCTAATGGAAAGATCATGACCCTGACCCTGCTGCCGGTTATTGATATAGAAATCCTGCTACGAAAAATTATCTTGCTCGGCGACCTTACTATGTAATGTGAATCTAACCACGATAGGCTAAATTTGATATTATTGATGCACCTCCCAAAGTTTTTTCGAGGTTAGGTCTCTTGACCTGGGTTCGCAGTCTGACCTGGTATGACCCAGACCTAAAATTTTCCAGAAGCTGCAACAATTTCGAGTTAGAGGTACATGAAGTACGGTGGCGCTGCGCGAAGGTGTTTTTTTACTACCTGTGGAAAACTGAAGAGGCCGGTTGCGCACCCCCTTGTCTGGGCGCATGTTGATTCCCATATATTTTGACACTTGCACGATAAAAATTTCGTAAAAACAATGCCATACGATTGCAAGCAACCGATTACAAGAGCAATCGCTTTGTTTGTGGTGTTAAACATAAGGCTGTACTACCGCAGTGGTTAAAAAACCGTCTGCATACCCACCTTAGGTGCTAAAAATTTGGAACTTAGAGCAAAAACACATTTTTTTATTTTTTCTATCGAAAGACATATTATGAAGAAAATTTTTGAGGTGTCTTAAAGGGCAATTTCAACTGCGAAAAGGTCAAGCTAGGTAAAAAAAGAAAAGGTCAAACAAATTAAAAGTCAAAAATTTTCAAATTTTGAAATTTTCTTTTTCAAAACAAAGAATAGTTCAAGACGAGTTCAATGGTATACAAAACTTGTTAATCAAGCTATTCGTTTTTGAGTTATGAAGCATCAAAGATGAGTCTACAAGGTGACCTCCCGAAAATGCCTCGGGCTATAACTCGGTCACCGTTGGTCGGAGGGGGCTAAGATTATCACAGGCGTGTTTCTAGCCCAAAACTACCCCGGAGACTAAGTTTCAGATTTTTTCTAGATATGGTGGTGTCAAGCCTTGGTCGATCTGTCCTGGAATGCCCCTGCTGTGACTGGTGCTGCAGCCTTTGTGTGGTAGTTGTTGGTATGTCCACTGGTGAGGCTCCTGGGGTGAGATGATGCTTGTCATTTCATCAGATGTTTGAAAGGTCAGTCCTCTTTTGCGCCTGGTTTAAGAAGCAACTGTGCCAGAGGTGGCATTGACAACTGATTCCTGGAACCTCTCTGCTCTGTCAATTGTGGAGCAGTTGTTTGCTCTCACCTGGCACATCTTGTCAAGAGGACTGGTTATCATTTCAAAATAGGTCAGACCTCCACTATGGAATGGTGGTGCCCCTGCAGGGCTGTGTGACCCTGCCTGGCTTATGGGGTGCTGACATTGGCAATATTTTTGTAGTGTGCTTCTTGGAAACTCATACTGATTGTTAATATTGTTATTTTAAGAGAATAACAACATCATTTCTTATTGCTTATTGACATGGTCACAAGTACATGTATGGTTCTTAGTGTTAGTTACTGCCTGCAGGTGTCCTAACCTATCCCAAAGCTGCCCCAAAGCAGGTCTGCCCTGAGGTTGTCCCAATGTGATATCATAACCTACGATGTTCTGCACGCTCGGCCATCATGCTGCCAAATACTGCCAGGTGTGATTTAATACAGACCAACAAGACTCAAATTGAACCCCGGTTTCCATCTATCACAATTTTAACTGAATCTGAACACACAATCTGATTGTGATCAAAATTGTGCATGATACCCAGGTCATCATCATTTTTATTTTTTAACTTGCATGTTTCATCATTTTTGTCAATAAACCACTCACCTTATTCACTCACCTTATGAGGTTCCCTGCTTGGCTAGGGCTGTCAGAAAGGCTTTCAGGATCAGAGAGGAAACCCGGATAACATAAGACACTCCACGTCATGAGCAACATGCTCTGACTGGAATTTTGCGCCCGCACACTGACAGACAACAGATTGACAGGTAGGGCTAGTACACATGCTTCGTGTCTCTCGGATGTGTAGCATCCATATCATGGAGGGAAGTTATAGAGTGACTCGCCCAGTGCAGACGCAAGCTTGGCCTTGAAAGATTTTTTTATCCTTTTCGGATACTACATGATCCGGAAGGCTATTCCATACAGTAGCACAACGGATACCAAATGAACGCTTTCTCAAGTCTGTGTGCACACAGGAGTGTTGAATTTTGTATCTATGCCCTCTTAAGCGTGTGTAATCAGGCAGCTCAAATATATCGGCAGGTTCAATAGCACACTTCCCGTGAAATATCCTCCAACACTGGATCAGATCTGCATGTAGCAGCCTTCCCTGGACAGAGTACTGGTTTAGGGCTTTCAGTCGAGATCTATAATCGAGGTTGGCTAATCCGACCACCCTTTTAGTCCAAAGACGCTGTACAGATTCTAGGACTCGCAGGTCCCCAGAGTACCCTGTGTGCCACACACAGGAACAATATTCCATAATTGGCCGGATTGAGCGCTAAGGAGAAGCATCATGAAGTCAGGTGATCTACACACAGTGGTTTTTAATATGTTTTGAGCCAAGGCAGAGGCTTTGCGGGCTGTGTTTGAGATATGCACATGGAACTTCAGGGAGGAGTCAACCGTGACTCCCAAGTCAGAGTGGGAGTTCACAGCTTGGATCGGAACTTGGTCAATATATTAATGTGGAACAGGTAAAATTCTCGCACCACCAGCCACAAAAATTCACACCAATCTGCCATATACTAGGGAGAAAAATGCACCCATCCCTACCCACACAATGCAATGCTACCTCTCTTAGTATTTAGTTAGTTGAAGACTTTTTGTAAGGCCCCCTCCTGTATCTTTATGACCATTTAGTCATTATTTGTTTGGTTTTCAGTGTCACCTTTCTCGCACCAGTCTATTAAATTCGCACCAGGTTGATAAAATTTGCACCACTCGCTCCTGTCTCTAAGGGCACTCACACCGACAAGATCTCGTCGAAAATGCCATACTTTGCACACTGGTCAATAAATGTGAAGGGCTATCTGATACACCATGATCACCTTCAAGACGGGAGTCAGCAGGCCGATGTGGCCTTCTACCTAAATTCCAAATCTCTGGGTATGGTCAGGCAAGGTAAGGTAAGGCAGACTGGGCTTTCGTCCCAGCCAGAACGCACCTCCAGATTATAAATGTGCGAGCTGCCCACCTAGATGCTCAGCTATTTCACAAATAAGGATCTACCATGCAGTATCAAACCACACAGATCGCATCACCACTTTATCAACACGTCCTCATCACCACTCATCCAGGAGCTTGCGGAGAATAAGCAATATTATTGCTGTCGTTACGCAAACACCACTGCACAAAAACAAACAGAACGGCACTCACGTCTCTTCTTTCCAATGGCGCCCCAGTATTGGTATTCGATGCTCCCTCCTGAAATTAAAATAACTCGCCAGGAAAACACCAATTCATCACTGCTGATGTGAAGGTTTTTCCGAGGCGATCGGGAGGAAAAATCATTGACCTATTGACCCTGGTCTTCGGCAGTACATATAATAAAATTGGAACGATACAGAGAAGATTAGCATGGCCCCTGCGCAAAAGCTGGGGCATAAAGTTCGCCATGCAAAAGCTGGTAAAGTTCGCCATGCCGGGGGAAGGAAAAGAGGGGAAGGGGCTCCCGGCCCTGTTCACGGCAACTGCTGCCCACTGCTCACACCTGCTCGCGCCTGCGGATGAACAGACGTCGTTTTTCCTGTGACGTAACGGGGCGGTGTTCATGGGCAACAGTGCCGAAACGTCAGTGAACAGCGTCGGCTGACAGAAATGGCTACAAATGCGACGCACACCAAACGAAATGTTTGCAGTCAGTGGATATTATGGGGGATGGTACAGGCGGGAGGTCAGATCCGGATTTTGCATTGGCTCTGGTGAGTAAATGTGGAGTAGGGTGGTATTGTAACGTGGTTTTCTGGATAGAGAAATGATGAGGAATATGTCCAGCATAGAAAATAACAATTTTCTATCATAATTTGTCACTAATACCTGTTTAAATTCGTTCTTGTAAATTCTTGTTTAAATTCGTTCTTGTATTGCTATTTTTGCTTTTTCTCGCTGCTCTTGTGCTGTTCCATTTAACTCAACTTTTGTTTATCCGTTTTCGTTTGCTTTTGCGCACTTAGTGTCATCTCTGCTCTCATTTCGCCTGGTTATGTTCTGCGCCCTGCTTTTGCG
This sequence comes from Lepas anatifera, assembly GCA_034440635.1. Taxonomy (NCBI): domain Eukaryota; kingdom Metazoa; phylum Arthropoda; class Thecostraca; family Lepadidae; genus Lepas; species Lepas anatifera. The sequence goes on from JAOTON010001521.1 coordinate 224,067, forward strand.
CTGCTGGCTTCCTGCTCGTTGCTTTGTCTTTGCTTCATTAATTTGTTTTTGCTTCATTAATTGCCAAAATTATCTGTTCTTATCCGGCACAATGTGTGTGAACCTGGGTGTTTTTCTTTTCCTTCGTTTGTGACTAACGTGAAGAACATTTGTGGGCCCACAACTTCAATCAAACATATAATTATAATTGGTTAGTTTTTTCCGTCATTTTATTTGTTTTGTTAGGCACGCTTTTGGATGATCTGTCTGCTCATTTTATTTTGTATTGCTTCTCTTTTTTGTTTTTCTGCTTTGTTTTGTGTTATTTCTACTGACCAGCATTATTATTTGTCCTAATCTCATAACATACTAATATCACAACATACTCACCTTGTGCTGTACTGTATGACTATTACTTGCCTCTCTCATGTTTCTTATCTGCTGTTCATGTCCTTTGCCTCTTCACCTGTCTATATGGAAAATGAAATAAAAATTGATTGATTGATAAAAAAAAAAAAAAAAATTCGGGGGTGCTTCAGTGGCGCTCGAATTTGATAATATGCGATAAGTTGGGAAGCCTGGAAATTGTATTTAATGTGCCAGTAGGATAGAATGGTGATTTTTACATTCTCTGGACCGTAAGTGACAGGCCTAATTAGATTTAGCGAACGAAATCTGTGATTTTTCATATTAGAGTCTTAAGCTTGCCATGTTGACCCCCCAGCTACTTCATACCGGCTAGGGGGTCAAACGTCAATTTTCTGACAAGATTATTTCCATTATTGTTTTGTCTTTCTGCACATTTCTTTTTTGTTCTCTTCTGTTTGCAGTTTTTTGTTCTTTTCGTTGATCTGATTCGATAAGTGTCTTATTCCTGATCTCGCTGAACACCTTTTTCTGCTCGATTGCTGAGATGTGTCTCTCCTTGTTTCGTGATGTTTTGTTTTGCTTTGTATTTGGCTTTGGTTTGATTGTATTAGGCTAATAATTTCACTATCACTGATTGCATGCTCAGATGAAATGTTCTTTGAGTTGTGATAGATTCCTTTACCGCTGAAGTGCTTGTCGAGGTATATTTTCTTACGTTTGTTCCTGCTTAATTTCACTTAGGAATGGTTTTCTTAGATTAAACATACTCAACATGTATGGGCCCTCTACTTATCACTGTACTTATCTATATATAGATTAACTGTGTTGATTTGTATTTGTTCCTGTCTGCTTTGTTTGCTCTTAACTTTCACTTGCTTGTGTGTTTTGGCATTATATTTTCTGGTCAGTTCGTTTTGTTGTTGTATCGGTTCATCTCGTTTTTGTTATGTTCTCTCAGTCTTTCCGTTTGTTATTATGTTTTTGTTTTTCCTTTGCTTTGTTTTTTTGCTGTTTCTATTAGTGTTGCTTCTTTGTTGGCAGTTTATGCTTTTCTTTTTCTACCTGTGTTGATTATCTGCAATAATCTAACTATGTGCTCACCTGCTTCCTTTTGTTCAATGCTGTACACCTATGTATTCCTTTTGTTGCTCTTTATTGCTTTGCCTTGCTCATGTATTCTTTTGCTGTTCTTTCCCCTTACTTATGTTCCCTATCAGTATGTAAAATGAAATGATGATGATGATGATGTGAGCATGTTGCCATTCATTTATGTGTGGTTTATTTATTTTGACCTGTCCTTTCCATGTGATCAACTGATATTTCCTCTATTGCATGATTCTCATCAACTGGTTTCATAACATCAAGCCAATCTGGTTGTATTACAACCTGTTTTATACTTATATTAGATTCCTATTCTTGTATGCAATACACAGGTAAGCCATGATTATAATGGCTGCTTTCCTTAAACCTAAACAAAATGACTATTCAATACAATGATGAATATAAAATAAAACAAAACATAAATTTTTGGGCTGAGTGCCCCCTACATGTTTAATAAGCTGTGCTGAATGGAATGTTGTACTTGGATGTTGGCTGAATTTGTTATGTATTGGAATTGTGCTGTCCAGCTACATAGGCATGCACTGACCATGCTATGTCGTGGATGCCTGTGTTGGCATGGGCATTCATAGTATTTTATGTTAATAAGAGCAGTGTTGCAGTGCAAAAATGGTATCTCCAATGCATTGGTTAAGGGAGATACCCCATTTTCTCTTGTGCAATGGGAAGGTCATGTGCAGGAAGAGGTTCTCAAGAAAGTCATCACTTTTTCAATTACTATGGTCGATGGTGGAAATTTATATCAAATGCAAATTTGCTCCTTCTACGTCTTGATGTAGCTATGTGTATGGGGAGGAGGGATGTGTATGGTGATGGTGCTGTTGTTAATTTAAATGGTTTGAAAGTTTCAGCCTCAGCATACTCAGAAGCCTGTTTAAGAATAAGTTTTCGTGCTTTGCAACAAACTGACTGCTGAAATCATGGTGCTGCCAACTTTCAAAAGGATCAGGAAATCCTTACTGTTATCACTTGGTATTTGAACCTGGGTCAGCAGTAATGAAGCTATTGTTGCATTCTTTGAAATATTCCAAACTGAGTGAGACTGGAACCTTGGATACTGTTAACCCTCGCCCCACCGGGGGGCCATCGATGGCCCCCCTAAGGTTTTTCCGGGATAGCAGAAAAACGACGAGGCGCAGCACCGCGGTTGAGGGCTCTACCTCTCACAGCATCATTTTCCCATCATCCCTGAAATTTTTTGCCCCGGGTCACCCAAGGTCAGGTCACCAGACGAGGTCAACCAAGGTCACCTCACTTCACCTTTAGAGCTCTGTAAGAGCTACATTTCAAAGTCGATCGATTTGAAACTTCCTACACTTCATGACCCCTCCAGGGTCTACAAGGTGTATATCCGGGATTTTTTCGATTTCGTGCCCTGAGGTCAGGTCACGAGGCGACGTCTCCCATTGGAAAAGCATGGGGAAAAGCTATTTCATGATATAAAAGCCACAAAAATGATTGCAAATACTCAGACTGCTCAGAACAACGTTTTTTGACACCCTTTCACGGATCCCAGGGGTCATATTTGCCCTTTGACTTTTCCAAGGTCATCCAAGGTCACCAGAGGTCAAAAACAGTATTTTGACAATAACTTTTGACCTAATTGAGCTAGAGCGGTGAAACAAACACCATCGTGTTTGTCTTGTCACTGGCTTTCATTTGATATACGGCAAGGTCACTTTTTGACCTTTCGTGACCTCAGGTCATATTAGGTCACGAGGTGACCTCTGGCGGTCAAACCACTGGCGGGAGGTCTTTACGTTCCACATAGCGGAAAAAGTACTGGCAATTTGCTATCAAATGTACTTTACCAGGCCTCAATAGCTCTTATGACATAAGAGTTATGCCCAGTTTGCTTAATCATTGCATATTTGAGTGAAAATAGCCGATCTTGACCTAATTTGACCTCTGGAGGTCAAACCATTGACCTGAGCGCTAAAACATGCGAAGTAATTTCTTACTGAATTCACGCGAGCTTTCTATTGCACTTTGCAGATTTGCGCTAACGCCCATATTTTCGGAGTTAGAGGGGGGGCCATCGATGGCCCCTTCCGGTGGGGCGAAGGTGGCGCCGGACCCCCGGTGGGGCGCGGGTTAAGGCACCTTACTGCCTTTAAGCTCTTAAATCTGCTTCCTTTAAAAATTTAAGCTTGTTTGTTGATTGATCAGCTTTTCGTTTCTTTATATACTTTGAACCATTTTGCTTACTTATTGACACCAGGAAAGCTGAATCATGAACTAAAACTAGAATGGAAACAGCTGTGAATAAAGTTAATTTCCTTTGTAAAAGACCTGAAAACAGACTATTGTTGTTTTGCACGATTTCTGTGTAGGTAATGAATTAGCTTGTCCAGTCATGTCATTAAAACACATCCTCATAGGTTTTCCTCTTGTGTTTCTACTTCCCTATTTGCTGCGAAATCCATCAAGAATTTAAATATGTGCGGAAGTTTGTGCAGCCTCCCCAAAAGGTGGAATTATGTGCTGACCTTTGCTTCTCTTTGACAATTATTGGCCAGCTCTCATACTTGGATCAAGGGGAGGGGGCAGGTGCCACCTCGATCAACCCTTGGCGCCCCTAAAATGGTCAAGACGCCCCCTTCCACCAAAAAGGTCGATGGCGCCCCTCTGAAATGTCGTTCCTTCGATGCAAAAATCAAATGGTCACTGATAGGTTTTGGCGCCCAACTGATTCGTTTTTTCGGCCAAAATGTGCGTCCATAGTCCGGATAGCGCCTCTGCCCCCCCTCCCCCAATTGACAATCATGGATCCGTCTATGCCAGCTATTTCATGAAGTACTCAAATATCAAGCAGGTATTAGCAGGGATCATTATTATATGACTTAAACTTTATATAAATTTGCTGAAAAATTCCCATAGCTGGTGGCAAAATCCAATCTAAATTCAACCCACAGCCTCATTCAATTTTTTTTTACCATTGCTTAGATGGTATGGATGAAAGTGGTAAAATCATCTTAGATCGTTGATAATCTTGTTTGCAGGTGTCTGCAAATAGTCTTGTCTAATGTGACTGCAGTCGTCTTCTCCGGGTTTGTTCCTCTCTCGATAATTTAATGGAATTTTCCATATCCAGCAACATCAATTATTCTACTTTTGTAATTTGCCCATTTCTTTCCTGTAGGCAGACAGGAAAAACGAAACTTACTGATTCTTCTCCTATTTTAAACCCCACTCAGAATGAAACACATTTTTAAATGAATGCCAATTGTCTGCTGTCATGTCTACCCGCCGCTTTGAATAAGCGTTAATGTTTGCTTACTCTTTCAGGAAGTCTTCGCTGCTGGCATGCTCAGGAGGCGATGGGTAACTGGCATTCGAGTTCGCAAACAAAGCCTGCAAGAAAGTTTTCGTAACTGAAGAAGAGAGCACATTCAGCCTACTATTGTCATCTGTACAATTTTGGCCGTAAATTATGAGCAATATTTCCCATGGCACATTGCCCGTTTGTTGTTCAAGCATGAGTTGTTGGTTGAAATAAATATATTAAGCTCTTATTATAATTTTTTCGTCTGGTCTGTTCATCCAAGTTAGCGTTTTCAGATGTATCAAAGAGACGCAGTGCACCGTAGTCCCCCAGGCCTCCATTCGGCGCTGACGTCCACAGCATCAACGATCTCGTCAAAGATAGCACCATCGGCCGGAGACGGTGTTCCGTCACTTCGTTTCATGGTTTCCATTCAATACTGTTTCAGCGAGAATAATCTCACAGAAAATAGTCGTTTGTTAACTTAACAAGCGATATATATTCAATACGTGCATACGGTGAATATTCGGCGGCAATGGATACGACATGATAAGCTAGTTCTGAAGGTACATTACTACAGCAGGGGAAAGTTCTTTACGAAGATTGGGGATGAGGTGGCTTAGTGGATAGCACCCTCGTCTTCTAAGCCACCGGTCCGGGTTCAAGTCCCGGCGGAGCCTCTGAATAAGTTGATCTGATCCCCAAAATCCCTTCCAACGGGTGAGAGTTGGCGACGCCGTATGACCCTGGCAGTTGGTGCGTCGTTAAAAACCCCAACAATTATTCTTTACGAAGATTGATGTGCCCAAATTTGGAACCATTTTAGTGCTCCAATATTAAAAGAGAAAGTATAGAATGAAGCATGTGATCTATATATAATGAGGCATGTGGCCCATGAATCTATTGGACTGCCTCGAACCAAGTTCAAGACATTAGAAAATGAAAACACAGACTTAAGGGATATTTTTAACACCGCTTTCAGGTTTCACTTGATGTGTCCCAAGAACATACCAATCCATACCTCTGCGATATTCTGCAGGAACTGGTATTTTACGCGCCCAATTATTTATTTCATAAATATCACAGGAAATAGGACACTTTTGCGATAAAATTCGATGCAGGTAACAATAACTCTTATGAGGTGTATCAGATAAGCTGAACGATTAGCGTCACAGCGTGTTGTTCAACGTACAAACTGAAGAGTATCACTTTGCATCACCCTCATGAGTTCAGCGCACTTTCCCCGACATTTTCGTAAGAGTTTCTTTGCACAACCTGAATTTTTGCGGAGACTTCGCCTCCACGGTCATTGTAGTTTCGTTCACGTTTGACCGTGAGGGAGAGTAAATAACACAAAGCCAGGTCGGATGAGAAGGGAGGTTATTGCAGCACAGCAAAATTCTTTACCGTAGACTGTTGGATGCTCAGAGAATTGAGGAGATGCGTTGCCATCAGTCGTCGATGAAGGTGCCGGCAATTGTCTTCTCACAACTTCCCCTCTTCTTTCCCAACGAACGAGACGTTTACTCGCGACAGAGCAGACATCCCCATCATACTCAGTTTGCGTCCATATACTGGGGGTAAAGGCGAACGGCGTCGAACCGACGATAACGACACCAACCCGGCACTACGCACCATCACCCCAACTTATCTGTGTTGCGATTCGGACGACAGTGTGGGCATCACCCAGGATGGCACAGCGGGAAAGCAGCGGATTCCCCATCCAGGGAGCCGGCTCCGCATTACCCACAATATTGCAGGGAGAGAAAGTTCATTATATAAACAAGCAGTACTGGAATACCATCACCATTAAACGGCGCAGCACGAAGCTGCGGTGGCTGATTTGGGTCTAAGAAGATGGTGATGCGGTCCGTTTCATACCTGGAGTTTGCCACGGCCGAGCACAAGTATAATATCTTGGAACGGTAGCGAGAGCACACTCTGTCCGGAATCTTGTCACCAGCCACTCAGAAGCAGGGCGCAGCAGCCAGAGCTTTGGTAGGGGGGCACACCAACTTTGAGGGGCACCCCGGGGAAAAAGGGCACTTTCTTAGCGTAACCTAAAAACTTGCTATATCTTTGTTTTATATCATTTTTTGGGCATTTTTCGTTCAATGAAAATGCAAATAAATCATTGACGGAGAAGGAAAACGCGATTAAAACCAAAAAAGGAAAAAAATCATCAAAATGTCATGGAAGTAGCCAAAACACGACTGTTTTGGATAGATTTAAGGACAAATCAGCCAACTCATGCAAGTACTTAACACCAGAGAAATCAGCGGAGCATGTGATATCTGTTACAATGTGCAGGTTAAGGCATATTGGAGTCGAAAATTCCTTTGTTATGCCCACTGGTTTTGTCGTGACGAGTGAGCCCTGGCTGAACGCGGATTAAGTTCCTTGCCTCCCACAATCGCCGTGGGACGAGGAGTGCCATAGTGTCTTTGGAAGAACACATTTTTACTGCCGGAAAATTTGGGAGATACCTTTGAACGCGTTTATTAAGTTCCATACTCTCAAGGATCGGTCCCAGTTAAGAGAAAATGAAAGGTGAACAGGCCGGTGGTTTGGATGGGGAGGGTGTGACAGGGCTGAAAGTTGTGAAAACTAGTTCTTCATTTAAATCAATAAGTAGAATCCTGGTTTATGGGACTGTGCTCTGAGCCCAGGGGCACATGCCTTTTTATCTTTTCTTCCCAGAATCCACCAGTATAATACGCAATTTATATAACCAGGGGTGCCTAGGCATCACAAGCCGTTTTAGAGATTCCTCATTCCTCGTTAGCTCCGTTTTACAAGGGGAATTTCCATTGTGTTCTTATTCCCCATCTATTGAAGACCAGCTCTGGGGTCCCCAAGTGTGGATCAGAGGCCTCCAGAGCAGCTTCCCCCATCCCCCCAGTTGTGCCTCCAGGGACTAGACTAGCTCAGTGACCCCGCCCCGAGATGATGGGAGTTGGCCGTGTGTTCTTATTATCTGTCTATTCAGGACCACCTCAGGGGCCCCTGATGTAGATCAGGGCCACAGAGCTGATCATGCTTCACCCAGGGATCAGACTAGCTCATTAATCCCAGAGATGAGGTCCTCAGACTAGCTCAATGGGCCACAGATAGGCTCATAGGGCATTAAACCAGTTCAAGAAGCCCCAGAACAGTTTAAGGCGCCAGATCACCTCAGGGGGCCTCAAGCCAACTTAAGGGGCTCTCACAAGCTCAGCGCCCAGACCAGCTCAGGATACCCTCAGAACCTAGGTCCGCTCTTGGGCCCCAGATCAGCTCTTGGGGCCCCAGATCAGTTCAGGGGCCTCAAGTCAGGTCAGGGGGCAAGATCAAGTCAGGGGCACTAAATAAGCTCAGGAACCCCTCACCAGCTCGGGGCTCAATCAGTTCAAAATCCCCAGAGCTGCTCAGGGGACACTAGATCGGCCCAGAGGGCACCAGATCAGCCTCGGGGACAAACAAGCAGATCAGTGTTCCCCGATCAGCTCGGGGCGGGTACCCGCCCCCCTCGGGTTTTTCGGAGAGAGCAGAAAAACGGCGGCGCGTAGCGCCGCCGTACTTGGTATGCCTTTTTCCCTCATCATTTTTACAACTTTTGTGAAAATTTTAAGGTTAGGTCATCTCAGGTCAGGTCACCAGTACAGGTCAAGTGACCCGACCTCAAAAAAAGTTTAAGATAGCATAGGTCGGAGCAGGGTGAACTTATCCGATTGAAACTCATATCACATAATGACCCCACCGAGTTCTCTAAAATATGTTCCGGTATTTTTGATATCGATGACCTAAGGTCAGGTACGAGGCATGACCTCTCCATTGGAAATACATGGGAAAAATGGTTTTACGGAATAACTCAGTAATGGATGGTGATAGAGCATTTATTTTAGCTGCATTAGACTCACCTGGGCTTTGCGGTTCTAATGATATGCATTTTATATAATTTGACCCTGACCTGACCTCAGGTCAGGTCAAATCCTTGATTTGACCTGGCAAGGTCAAATTATATATCATTCGATTCGGCTTGCTAAGAGGATTCATACAGTTCAAGTCGTTTTGCTCTATCTTTACTTGTTCAGATGTAATGGCCGAAAAACTGAATTTACATGTTATCCCTATGACGGGCATGTTTTGACCTCTCGTGACCTTAAATGTGACCTGACAAAAAAATGGTCCAATGTTTTCGATGGAGAAAAGGATGGGCAGCTCAACGCCATTTACCGTTTT
>JAOTON010001522.1:0-143304 GCA_034440635.1 Lepas anatifera
CTTTTGGCCTTTCGCAAAACCCGGTTTGGCCTTTTCCGTTGGAAACAAACCCGCAGTCCTGGGCAGCATCTCAAATCTTTAGAATATGGAATAACAAAAATTAGGAGACATTTTAACACCAAGCACGTCTAAATTTTATTAACGATCCCTCCAAATGGGGGTTTGATCCCCTGAAGACATTATAATGCTCAGCACAAGAAAATGTCCACCGATCCCTCCACTGAGTTTTCCTTAAAAAATGTTCTGCTGTGCTTTCCAGGGGGCGCCTTTCCCTATCCATGGGTGCTTATTCTTTCCAGAGGGGGGTTTTGCCTCGGGGGATGGGCGCCTTTTTGCTATCCAGGGAGGCCTCAAAGTAACCAGGGGTGAATATGATATCAAGGGGCTGCAGATCTTCTTCGGAGGCGTTCCCTGTTGTCCAGGAGGCGCCTGCGCTTAATCCAGGGGCACCGATGCTATCCAGAGACCCGGATTCCAAACTCAGGGGCGGGGGCCGCCTTGCTGTCCAGGGGTGCCTGTGCTAACCAGGGCGCGCATATGCTATCCCGGGGTGCCGTTGCTCTCTTAGGGGCGTCTCAAGCGTCCAGGGGTGCGTATGCTATCCAGAGGGTGTGTTCTTGTCCATGGGGCGCTTTTGGTATCATAGCGGCGTATTTGCTGTTTTGGGGGCGCCTATCCTATCTGTAGGGCGTCCCTGCTGTCCAGGGAGCGCTACTGTTATTAAAGGGAGCTTATTATATCCAGAGTGCCTTTGCTCTATGTGGGAGGGGGCGCCTCTAGTGTACAGGAGTGTTCAGCAATCCAGAGTGGCGCCTATGCTATTCAGGGGCATCGTTACTCCTCAATTGGGGGTGCCTTTTTCTGTCCAGGGGCGCCTCTGCTGTCTAGAGGTCGCCTTGCTATCCAGAGGGGCGCTTTACTCAAGGGGGTGGGCACCTTTGCTGTCCAGGGTGCAGGCTTTTATTAAATTGGGGGCGCCATTCATATTTGAAAGTGTATTTTATTTTACACAGAGGGTACTACTCCTTCAGACAGGCGATGTGTCTGATTTTCTTCTGAATAGCCGGGGATGCCGGCAAAATCCGGGGTGCCACCCAAATCCAGAGGGCCTCCCGGTACGAGGGTGGTCAAAACCAGGTGTGCAAAAATATACTATTGTACACCATCATTTTTCAAGGTGTGCAACTGCACACCCTGTCCTGCGGAATCCGGGACGTCCCCGCCGCCGTTGTTCTCGGGAGGGGGGTTTCTCTCCTATCTCTTCCAGGGGGCGCCTTTCTTATCAAAGGGCGCCTATGTTGTCCAGGGGCGCCTTTCTCGGCGGGGGGAGTTTGCTGTCAAGGGGTGCCCAGCAACCAGGGCGCGTGATATCTAGGGGCGCCGTTTCTCTTCTTCGGAGGCGCCTCAGCGTCCAGAAGGCGCCTACGCTTTCAAGGGCGCCTATACAATCTGTGGAGGGCGCCTTTACTCAAGGGGGCGCCTTTGCTTTCCAGGGCGCAGTTTTGATGTCAAGGTGCGTCATTCATGTATGAAAATGTCTTTTCATACAGAGGATCCTACCCTTCAGGTAGGCGGTAATTAGGCTTCTGATTTTCTGACTGGCCGGGGGCGCCGGCTGAGGCCTGGGGGGGCGCCCCCTGACAAAGCCAAAACAAGTGGTGCAAAAAGATACTTTTGCACCACTTGAAAAAACGAGTGGTGCAACCACAAAAACCACCTGCACCCTGGAATTGTCCCTGTCTACAGGAACTCTTTAGTATCTTCTGGAAGTATTTTAAACTCTTCAATCTACAAACGCACGTAATCTTTAGTTGTGCAAAATTAGAAGACAGTCCTTATAGATACAGCGCGTGCGGAAATTGAAAAAGATTTTGAAAAATTAAATTTTCCCTCGAAATGAGTATTTATACGTTTTCGTAACTGTCCTTCACGTAGGAACCAAAATATTCATTTCGCTTGATTTTTTCTTTTGAATAATAATTCATCCGCTCAGTATTGACTTAGGAAATAGTCGCCCCAACATTGGATAATAAAACTAACTGTATTGGAAGCAATGGAAAACGACCTAAATCGAAATATCCCTGCTGTTTCTGTAATCAATTAATCACACTCTTTGTAACGTTATTCTTACATAAAATTTTGATCTATCGTAATGTTCGTATCCCCGCTCCTGACGATCCATGCGTACCCAGGCCATGGCCGGTCGCGGCTCGCGACCGCCCCATCCGCCCGCGCCGCGACTAGGCCGGGCCGGGGCGCTCCGGCATGGTTGGCTGGAAGGCGGAGTCGGTGTGAGCTGCTGTACAGCCCCTGACAATGTGTCATGACCCTGAAGAGCGAGTGTCAAGCCATTTCTCAATTGATGAGTTTGAGATATGTGCAATGTTGAAACTACCATAAAATGGGAGAATTTGAATTGTTCGTATATGTAAATGTATTGTTGCTAAGTCATTAGCACAGCACGATTATACATTTGGCGTATTTTGAGTGAGAGCATGGGAAGAGCATTTGCCACGAGGTGACTGGCATTTCAGTAAGGGCTAACCTCCATCTCCGGAGAAGCCGACTCAGCCTCCGCGCAATATCCGTGCTTCTAATCTTGAAAGGGTAAATAATTAAACCCTAAACGCGGCGCGTGGACGGCGAACCGCTATTTTCCTCCCAGAGTAATAAGCAACCAGCCTGGTATCAAACAACACTATGTCAAAATGTGACGAGAAAGTTAGAGAGATTCCCTGTGGAATTTTAACAACACAAAATCGAAAATTGCTCAAAAGCCCTCGAGGAACATCTATAAACCTTCGTATATTTAAATCAGTACACTCTCGGCCTTCCAATGATGTAACTTTTACTCATTGGGGCAATACATTGCCTTCCAACGAACCGTGAGAAGCCATGGGTCAGACATGCCTGCGAACCCACATAAAAATTTAAAGATACAACGATCAAGTAAAGCCATGACCCGCAAAGAAAAAATTTCGATGAGCTAACAGTGTTCAACATCGAAAAACATATCAGATAGGCTGATGGTATAATTCCTTTCGAGAAAAATCGAAACCAACTACCCTACTGCCCAGGGCCAATCAGCTGGTTCGCTCACTACACCACCCAATCGCGGTTGGAGCGGAGCAGCAGCATTGCCTCCAATATGTCTGCTCTTAGTCTGGACCTGAGATCAGTAAGCAGTAGTTTCAACCCCGGAGAACAACCTCTCCACGGACCCCTGAGTAACTGGTAGCGCGGCCATTAACAGGCTAGCCGGCTGGATGATGAAGGGATATCTATCTACGATAACCTATAAGGTCGCCCCCTTTAGGCGACCCAGGTTTTTAGCGTCGGCTAGTGCCACATCGAGTGACGAGGATGTTGCTTTCTGCGCCTCTTGCTCCTCGGTTCTCGACAGACCTAGTATAAAAAACCACTGAAGGTGCAAAATACCTTCCTACAAATATTGTATTGCTTAGACAGACCTAGTGTAAAACACTTTTTAAAAAACTAGGCCTTGGGGGGCAAAAGATCCTCGCCACCCTTCCAGGGCTTTGGGGGCCATGGCTGAATGGCCTCCCTGCGTCTGCCATCAGGGGCGGATGCAGGCCGACGGCAGGCGGTAAGTCGTGAAAAACATATGGCTTTTTAAGAAAATCGGCGAAAATCTCTAAAAATTGGGTGGTTTGGGGGCCAATGCCTTTTTACCTCCATGGATCCGCCAGTGTCCGCTAATGCTTTCATTTGTTGCCACAATTTCTGCCCATGCTAAATGGCCGGAGACTTTTCTACCTGGGAGAATGAGACCGTCTACGGAACACCCTGTTGCAATTTTCTACTAACTTTCGATATACATAAAATATGTTGAGAAAAGTGTAAACATTTGTGAAATAAGTGTGTTTCTAAGCCATCTCATCGAGTGAATGTGACCATTTCACGTTTGATTTTTTGGTAATTTTAGACTCCTTGGGAGCCGGAGCCGGACCCTTTCTGACGGCCCCGGGATCCGGCTCCGGCCCAACCAAAGTGCTTCGGGCCACCTCGGCTCCGGCTCCGGGCAGAATGGTCGGCTCCGACCGGCTCCGGCTCCGGGCCCGGCTCATCCCTGATTCTCACAATCCACATTATATGAGAATACATATTCTTGCTAATTATGCTTACCACATATGAATGTTTCAATCACGCAAACGACGTTGACATCCTCCCCCTAGACCAATTCTGCTGATCGCCGCTCCTCACGCTCCCGTTTGTTTGCTCCCATGACCCCAGCATCACAGTGCATTGGGAGCTGGAGTTCGTTTGGGCGGGAGGCGCTGGCGTCGCCGTCACTAGGGGCGCTAGCGTCGCCCAGCCTGCCGCCGCCGCCACCCCGTCGTCCCGTCGTCTCCGCCGTCTCCGGTGACGCCTCCGCCTGGTGGTGACGTCATAATAAAATATCATAATCGGACCGCGTTAAGGCAGCCCACGTGAAAGTCAAAGCAAAATGTCAAAGGGCATAGATTCCGATCATAATTGCTTTACAAAACCTGAATGATTCCGGCGAGATGACGTCACTCAGTATGGCGTGTATTATGTTATGCCGTCATAGTACTTATGCCAAGTCTGGAGGTCATATATCAGCAGCACAATGTCTGGTAAATCCTCACATCTCACTGGAACTGTTGCCATTGCTTTAGTTGGAGTGCACATTGTCGGGAATATGTAGTCTATGGAGTCACAGGTCAATGAAATTGAATGACCTTGAACCAAAAACTAACAAACAAATAACTGAAAAGGAATCTGCTCTCCACACCCTTAATTTACCTTTGCGTGTCTCGGAATCTTTCCGCACAATCACGGCATTTCCCAAAATGTACCCAGCATACCCTAGAATTGACCTTGTTGCCCTCGTTTGGCCCTGGGGGATATTAACTCAGAGCATTGAAAGCTGGCTGCAAGTTAATGATGACCACAACATTATACGCAACAATATTTCAACGGCTGGTTTCCACTCCCGGTTTTTAGGTCTTTGTGAGGGGCAATTTCAGAACCCCTTGGTAGAACCCTAGCTCCACTCGCAACGCTGAATCCTCCCCATTCTGCCAAGCAAAACCTCTGAGACCCGAATTTCTGATCCCTCATTGGGGCCGCCTGCCTCACCCCGCCCAGACTTCATAGGGAAGTAATACTTTTCTGCATCCACCTGTGCGACGTTTAGACAGCTCCGACGCAAGAGTGTGAGGATTGAATGCCTCAGGAATCACTCATTCGGCCGATGGGATGGGAGCCGCAGGCTACGGTCATTGTCCTAGCACAAGTAAGTAATAGTGGGTCTTGGCCCTCAATAGCCAAACTTGTATCGTTATGTAACTCCTAAATAGGTATTCGCCACAACAGTCTGAAGGTGCTCTGCTCAGTCATTTGTATGACAAATACGCGATGCAGAAAATAATGTGCGAAGTTGTTCATCAATAGCCGTTCAAGACAGGGGGCGTGGCCAGGATTTCGCCTCGTGCGGGGCTGGGGTGGCGCCCGAAAAGGGCCTCGCGATGCCGCTGGGTCCCTTGCTGGGTAAATGTGCCTTGCTGATCGCTCGCAAGTGCACATCGTCTCCTGGGGTGGGGAGCGAAGGTTTGTTTGCTCTGACAGACCTAGTGCCAGGGTTGGCAGGTTTTTGCCACTGAGTGGTTTTTACCAGCATTTACCATGGTTCAGTCCGGCTGGCATAAACTATTTTGCCAGTTTTGCCACTTCATAAAACATTTTAAGAATAAAAGATGTGAATTATTATTGATAATACAAAAATATATGTCTACAAAGGCCTTTAAATCGATGTTACCCTATACTCCCTTTTGAACGGTGCAGGGGCGCTGTTCGGCATCATAGGAGCTCCTCATCGCTTAGCTGTCTTTTCTTGACTTTTCGCTGGTAGGGGACTAGCAAGAACTACAATATTATTTAAATATATTTTGAAAATCCTATGGCTTAGGCCAAAGAATGCTAAAAGACTTATTCGGAGTTACTTTTCAGTCCTTAACAATGACAGCAATTGACTTTAAATCAATTGCTTAATATGTATAATGTATCAATAATATATTTGTGTCTCCTGCTGTTGAATGCCCCCTGCTCACAAAGCAGAATAATCATCAAATACAACCATTAAAAACATACGAAACCAAGTACGATACAACATCAATTAGCACGTTAATGCTTGAATGGGCTCCAGCATATGTATAGATAATCGCCTCAATGAAACTTTAGAGTAGTGACACCCAGCAGCAATGGAAGAGAATATTTAAGTCCTACGCTTTAATGGGAAGGTGGCACCTTGGTCGAACCCTGAATTTAGTAACTAGGCGTACCTGGCCGAAAATAATGAAAGCACTCATGATTTCTGAAATGTACAATGAGCTCAATATTTTGATTTTTAAAATGCTCCTCCAGGAAAAGAAATAAATATCTGCGTGTGGATGATGTCAGCGATTCGCCAACCATCATTATACTGAAAAGCTTCGAGTGTTTCGATTGGCTGATGCTCATCGTGACGTCAGTATATGTCGTCACACCATCAGCCATGACAACTGTGGCCTGCTGCTAGGGGTACATGAGGGGTACATTAAGCTGGTAGGTTTTAGCTTTTTCTACGGAAACCGTGAGTTCCAAGACCAGTGATACATTGAGTACCGGGTTTTCCGACTTGCTTTACAACTTTGGCTATCTAAGTTAAAATCACGTTATGAAGGTGCCAGCTTTCCTTTAAAGATCTTAAATTACCAAGATACCTTTATTTAACCCGCGACCCCACCGGGGTCCTGCGCCACCTTTCGCTCATCGGGGGCCATCGATGGCCCCCCTCTAACTCCGAAAATATTGGCGTTAGCGCAAATCTGCAAAGTGCAATAGAAAGCTCATGAATTAGTAAGAAAATTACTTCGATGTTTTAGTGCTCAGGTTAATTATTTGACCTCCAGAGGTCAAAATTAGGTCAAGATCGGCTATTTTACCAAATATGCAATGATTCGTTAAACCGGGCATAACCTTCTGTTTATAGAGCTATTGAGACCTGGTATAGCATATTTGACAGCAAATTTCCAAAGCACGTTTTTCCGCCATGTGGAACGTAAAGACCTCCTGCCAGTGGTTTGACCTGCCAGAGGTCACCTCGTGACCTAATATGACCTGAGGTCACGAAAGGTCACAAAGTGACTCTGCTGTATATCAAATGAAAGCCAGTGACAAGACAAACACGATGATGTTTGTTTCACTGCTCTAGCTCAACTATGTCAAAAGTTATTGTCAAAATACTGTTTTTGACCTCTGGTGACCCGGATGACCTTGAAAAGTCAAAGGGCGTTATGACTCTGGAACGCAAAGGCGTTTCAAAAACGTTGCCTGAGCAGTCTGAGTATTTGCAATCATTTTTGTGGCTTTTATATCATGAAATAGTTTTCCCCATGCTTTTCCAATGGGAGAGGTCGCCCGTGACCTGACCTCAAGGCACGAAATCAAAAAATCCCGGATATACACCTTGTAGACCCCGAGGGGCCATGAAGTGTAGGAAGTTTCCAAATCGATCGATCTCCAGAAATGTAGCTCTTAGCAGAGCTCTAAAGGTGAAGTGAGGTGACCTTCGTTGACCCTGCCCAGTGACCTGACCTTGGGTGACCCTTGTAAAAAATTTCAGGGATGATGGGAAAATGATGCAGTGAGAGGTAGAGCTCCTCAACCGCGGTGTGTGCTGCGCCTCGTCGTTTTTCTGCTATCCCGGAAAAACCTTGTGGGGGCCATCGATGGCCCTTTCCGGTGGGGCGAGGGTTAAAGGTATGTTCAAGGGGATTCCTTCGCCTGAGTGATCACACGGGCAGGGGAGGAATTCCTCCACCTTTGGGCCGTGTGTCAAACTGCTGCTAATGGCACTGCCCGCTTAAAATATGTACGAGGACACACATAATCAAGTTTATCCCAAATGCACAATAAATAAGCATTTCATCTTAAATTCTTTGCCCTTTTGCAAACATTTGATATTTAATCATTAATTTTCCTATGTTATATGCTACGAGG
Organism: Lepas anatifera; assembly: GCA_034440635.1. Lineage (NCBI taxonomy): Eukaryota > Metazoa > Arthropoda > Thecostraca > Lepadidae > Lepas > Lepas anatifera. The sequence goes on from JAOTON010001522.1 coordinate 8,026, forward strand.
TGTCACGTCACATCCGTGATCTGCGCTCAGCGCTTGCTGTTGTAGGGGGCTGTTAAACTATAGCCCCAGCAGCAAGCACGACGAGCCGAGGGAGCAGGCACGACATGTTGCTCGTATCAAGTTAAGCATATGTTAAATAACGCGCGGATCTAGGGATACTGAGCTTTGACTAGGAAACTAGGTTGGAACTACATTTCCTCTTATTCCACCAGGCATTGGACCTTTTTTGGTAAAACGTTTCTGATCTCAGTCAAAATGGGAGAATATCGGATGTTTTTATAACCAGCTGGTGAGGAAGGCAGCGAGGAGCCCATATTCGAAGAGCTTTTTCTCCTAACGTGGTAAATTTCTTGTCCGCATCAGGTTGAAATTTGGCTGGCCCCCTCATTTTTTGCACGTGGCGATGCTCATGATATCATCAACCCTCATTTTCAAATTGCATAGACAATATTTTCCTGAGAAGAATCTATTACAAAAAGCTTCGTTGTACTTTTTACAGCTACTTGCTTCCGATCACACTCAGCTCGAACGGAATTGTTTTAGGTATGTGGGGAGTGGAAAAATACTAGCCACGCATGGTCCCGCCTGAACGGTGTCCTTTTAATCAGGTGTCTCTCGTTCGCGCGAAGAAAATTTCTGACCACCTGGCACTCGTATGAAGGAGGTAAAATAATAGTTCCAATACCACAATTTGGAGGAAGACGCTACGGAAGGTACAGCCCCCTGCAATTGAATCTGTACACACTAGGCTCAGAAGTTTTGGTTATAGTGTGAGCGAACTACTGTTTTCAGAATAGTGATTAAACATACAGCTTGTGTGTTTTGCTCCCACTAGTACTCAGCAGCCACATATTTTAAAAATTACAAGCGAAAAACTAAATTGTCACGAGACAGCGATCAAAAATGTTTTCTGAAAATTATTTTCAAACCAAGAATCTGGACCCCAGTTTTTGGGACAATATCGAAAGCCAATGGCAAGACACACATGCTGTATATTTCATTGTGGCCGAGGAAGTAATAGTTGTCCAGAATTTAGCCCAAAACTGCCCAGCCTAGTATGTACAGACTCAATTGCGTGGGGTTGTACGTATTTCCACTGAATCTTGTGATTTGATTTCTGAGCATTCTCTTCGCAATAAGAAGTTTCAATTACCCACAAGAATTATTAATACCCGCCCCATTGTGTCTCAGATCCACCTTCGTCCAATTCCAAATCTCAGGGCGTTGGGTGGGAATCCGCAACTGAACAAGTTGGATTTTCCACTAAATTACGTGTGTTATTTTTTTTACTTTTGTTTTTCCCACTCACATTTCAAGTAGTGCCTCTCCAGCCGAATTCAATAGCCCTGGTGTTTATGAACTCATCAAAAGTATGGAATTAAAAACAATTGTCGTTAAAAATGCATTCCTATACTGTAAATAGGTAAGGGATGTAATAGGGTTTTAATTCAGAGGGAAATAAAAGTTGATTTGCGCCGAGAAACCACGGCGTAAAATTTGGAACCTCCGGCCATATGCGTAAGTTTTCCACCCCAGAATACATAGCATAAAGATACGGACAGAGCAGAGCGGATAATAAAAGCTCTATCACCATTGATTACTAAGTTATTCTGTTTAAACCATTTCCCCCTGCATTTCCAATGGAGAGGTCATGGCTCGTACCTGACCTTAGGTCATCGATATCGAAAATACCGGAATATATTTTAAAGATATGGTGGGGCTATTATGTGATACAAGTTTCAATCGGACAAGTTTACATTGTTCTGAGTTCTGACTTATGCTATCTTAAACTTTTTTGAGGTGAGGTCACCTGACCTGCACTGGTGACTTGAGCTGAGATGACCTAACCGTGAAATTTTGAATAAAGTTATAAAAATGATCTGGTACAATGTATACTCGGAATGGCGGCGCTGCGCTCCGCCGTTTTTATTCTGTCTCCAAAAAACCCATGGGGCGGGTACCTGCCCTCGTCAATGCGCGTGTTGAACATCCCCTTGAACTCGGCTCCTCGAGGAAGAAGCAAAAAAACACGCGAACGCGCTGAATTGCCCTCGAAAAATTATGAGGATACTAAGTCAGTAACTTCTTTTGCTCAGGTTAATACTGAGGTCACGATGAGTCAAAGGAGTAGAAGTTTTGATAATACTTTTTTTTAAATCTAGCGCCTGACTGGGTTAACTTGGAGCCAATATTCAAGTCATTCAGTTCCTCTCATTACAGCAAAGCCAGTTATACTACCATTTCAATAAAATAATTCCCTTTAAGACGTAGCTATGTTCAGAAATAGAGCCATTTTTTTACCAACTTGCGTTTTCTACATGCATTTCCAATAGATATGCATGACACGTATTTGACCTTAGATCTGCAGTATAAAAAAATCCCGGAAGAAATTTCTAGCCCCCGGTGGGTCTATTATGTGATAAGTTTCAGATCGATAGATTCTGACTTATGCAATTTTTTAAACATTTTATGAGGTAAGGTCACTTGACCTGGCCTGGTGATCTGACCTGAGATCACCCCAAATAATCATGTTCAGTAAAGTTGCGTATTTGGTCAAAGATAAGTGATGCCAGGTACGGCGGCGCCTTGCGCCGCTGTTTTCCGGCACCGTTGGAAAAACCCGAGATGTGTTCAAACACCCTCTCCCCACTAGGGCGAGAAAAGTACAGTGAAATTACTCACATTGCTGTAGCTTAACCCAGCAAATAGTTAGGAAATGATTTCATGTTCCCTTATGGCGTCTGTTGTCTGTATTTTGATTTTGGATCCCCATGTCAGTATATATAAATATCATAGGTAGGTACATAAAAATATTTGGTTGGTGATAGAGGGTCAGCCAAATTTCCCAGTTCAGTATAGTTAGCAAGGAATCCTGACCAGAGAATTGTCAATGATATTGAAACATTCCTAATTATCTCCCCAGATTCGCATAATCAACAGCATAAGATCTCGAAAGCAATCGACATGCCACGCTAAGCAAGCAATTAAAGAACCTTGACTTCTTTACAATTGAATTTTACAGCAGAGAAAGTCAAACGCTTTGCTTGAATATCAAATATAATTAAATTATCGGTTTCTGAACACCTACTACCTGAGGAGGGTTCAAAGTGTACCATTAAGAAATGCCACTGTTTTGTTTGCTCAGTCAGCGAAATCGACGAACTGCTTACTTAAAAATGAGAGGAATAATCAACTCCCATTCATAACACTAGACAAAAATATATCAAAGGCCCAAAGCGGATGCATATTCAGAAATTGGAACCTGAGTGCCCATCAGTGAAGAATAAGAAAGGTGGGATTTGGCAATGTTTGAAACCAGGCTCATTTTCTAATCTCACCTTACCAAGTTTTCAGTGACGTACGTCTGGTACCTGGGGGCGCGGTAGTGGAGTGGTCAGCGTAGCTGGCTTCCACGCAGCCGACCCGGGTTCAAGGCCCGGCGGCTTCCCTGAACAAGGAGCAAGCTGGCTCCCGAGAAACCCTTCCGACAGGGAAAGAGTTGGCGACGCCATATGACCCTGGCAGTTGGTGCGTCGATAAGCCCCAATAATTATTATTATTCGTCTGGTACCTACGGATTAGAATTTATCACTTTTGACATTTTTACATTTTCCTGAGTTTTGGGGTGTAGGCTGGTTATTCATAGCATTCTGAACAATGATGCCTATAAGATAAAATACCTGCTTACACACCAGTCTTGATCAGACACAGGCCAATGCCATCATTTGCTTCACATTTACAACCGCTCTATGGCCTTTAAATGTCTTTCTGGCCTATCATTGTCAGTTTAAAGCTTTTTGCCACTTTTTCGTGGTAAATACCGGTATTTACCGGTTTATGCCACGGGCTGGTATAAACTTAGTTTTTACCGGTATTTTTCCAACCCTGCCTAGTGTAAACACCTTTTTCAAAAAAATTTTCGGTGGCGTTTGGGGGGGGCAAGAGATAGTGTGGCCCCTCCTCCAGCGCTTTGGGGGGCCATGACTGGAATGCCCCCTCTGCGGCCGCCAATGAGAGAATAGATACCAGGGGCGTAGCCAGGGGGGCACAGGGGGCACGTGCCCCCATTGGTGCCGAGGTGCCCTTTTGATTGCCAGATGGTGTACCCTCTTTGGGCCGTGCCGCTTGAAATTTAGTGCCCTGCACCGTTGACCCTAGATGAAACTAGACTGCATTTAGCGATTTAAACTATTGCTTGACAATTAAGTGCCTTTTTGGTCAGTTAGTGCATTCTGTTGCCTTTCCAAGCACCCGGGAAGAGTATAGGCACGTAATCCGTTTCCAGATAATGCCTCATCGTCGCCAATAATCGTACGGGCGGAGCTCATCTGATGCCCCCTGGAGCTGATCATATGCCCTCTGTGCTGACCTGGTGCCCTCGTAGTCAATCTCGTACCCCCTGAGAAAATAAGTGTGCCTTCTGAACCTATATAATACTCTCTGAGTTAGTTTGATGCCTCCGAGCTTGTCTGGTGTCCTTTTAGTTGTTTTAGTGCCCCTTGAGCTGGTCTGGGCCCCTGAGCCTATTTAATGCCTCCCGGAGTTGATCTACTGTCCAGGGGTGCAGCCAGGGGCACAGGGAGCACGTGCCCCCCATCACTGCCGGGGTGCCCTTTTGATTGCCAGGTGGTGTACCCAATTTGTTCCGTGCCGCTCGAAATTTAGTGCCCTACGCCTTTGAACCTAGATGTAACTAGACCGCTTGTAGCGATTGGAACTATTGTTGGATAACTTAATACCTTTTTCGGTCAGCTAGGGCATTCTGTCACCTTTCCAAGCACCCGGGAAGAGTATGGGCACCTAGTATGTGTCCACCTAATGCCTCATCGTCGCCAATAATCGTACGGGTGAAGCTAATCTGGTGCTTCTTGAGCTCATCTCGTGGTCTCTCAGCTGGTCTTGGCCCCTTGAGCTGAATTCTTGCCCTCTAAGCTGATCTGGTGCACCTGAGTCAATCGAGTGCCCCACTGAGCAAATAATTGTGCCTCATGAACCTATATAATGCCCTCTGAGTTAGTCTAATGCCTCCGAGCTTGCTTGGTGCCCTAATAGCTGATTTATTGCCCCTTGAGCTGATTTATTGCCCCTTGAGCTGATTTATTGCCCCTTGAGCTGATTCGGCCCCCGAGCTGATCTCATGCCTGCCAAAGTTGATTCTGTCTCCTAAGTCAATATGGTGCCTCTTCAGCTGATTAAATGCCCCCTCAGCTGATTATTGATGTCTCCTTAGATGGCCTGGTGCCTCCTGAGCTGGTTTGGTGGGCCCTGAGCCCACCTTGTGTCCCTTGAGCTGTTGTGTTGCTCCCTGAGCTGATTTAGGCTCCTGCCATAGTCTGGGGGGCTGGGAGCTGATCTGGTCCCCGAGCGGATCGATCTGGTGCCACCTGAGCTGCACTAATGCCCCTGAGTCGAGCTGGTGCCTCCTGAGCCCATCTGATGCCCTCTGAGCTAGTCTGGTGTCCCCTGAGCTAATCTGGTGCCCTTTAAGCTGATCTGGGCCTCCTTACGTGATTTCATGAGTAGCTCTAAAGCCCTGAGCTGGGCTGGACCCAAAGAGGCTGATGAGGGCCCCTGAGATGGTATGGGGCTCCTGAGCTGATTAAGTGCCTCATGACTTGATCTGGTATTCCCGAGCTGGTCGGGGACCACTGATCTGATTGTTTGTCCCCGAGACTGATCTGGTGCCCTATGGGCCGATCTGGTGTCCCCTGAACAGCTCTGGGGCTTTTGAACTGATTGGGCCCGAGCTGGTGAGGGATTCCTGAGCTGATTTAGTGCCCCTGACTTGATCTTGTCCCCTGACCTGACTTGAGGCCCCTGAACTGATCTGGGGCCCCAAGAACTGCTCTGGGACCCAAGAGCGGATCTAGGTTCTGAGGGTATCCTGAGCTGGTTTGGGCGCTGAGCTTGTGAGAGCCCCTTAAGTTGGCTTGAGGCCCCCTGAGGTGATCGTGCGCCTTAAACTGTTCTGGGGCTTCTTGAACTGGTTTAAAACCCTATGAGCCTATCTATGGCCCATTGAGCTAGTCTGATGACCTCATCTCTGGGACGAATGAGCTAGTCTATTCCCTTGGTGAAGCATGAGCTGCTCTGTGGCCCTGATCTACATCAGGGGCCCCTGAGATGGTCTTGAATAGTCAGATAATAAGAACACAAAGCCAACTCCCATCATCTCGGGGCGGGGTCACTGAGCTAGTCTAGTCCCTGGAGGCACAATTGGGGGGATGGGGGAAGCTGATCTGGAGGCTTCTGATCCACACTTGGGGGCCCCAGAGCTGGTCTTTTTGTTCTTAATCTTAATTTGTTCTTAAATCTATCCAAAACAGTCGTGTTTTGGCTACTTCCATGACATTTTGGTGATATTTGTTTCCTTTTTTCGGTTTTAATTGCGTTTTCCTTCTCCGTCAATGATTTATTTGCATTTTTATTGAACCAAAGATGCCCAAAAAATTATATAAACAAAGATATAGTAAGTTTTTTAGGTTACGTTAAAAAGTGCCCTTTTTCCGGGGTGTCCCTCAAGGTTGTTGTGCCCCCCATACCAAAGCTCTGACTGCGCCCCTGATAGATACCATAATTTATCTTAGGGATAGTCACTGAACCGGAGCACCACACCACCAGTCTTTCAGGAGAGACAGGAACCGCCGGGACATCTTAGATCAGAACAAAACAAGATCGGTTATAATTGGCTTAGAACTGGCAACAACCTGATTTTTAAACCGTTCTCCAGTAGCAGTCCTCTCCGGCTTATCACCCGTCTAGTGGATTGGAGGCTGACTTTGAGCTGGGGGGTTCGGTGTTTTATAGTAAAGAGCTGGTAGCTTTGCAAGCTCAAATCTCGCTTGTTTCCAGGTTTCTCTGAGCTTTCGTATCTGTTGTATCAGCACAAAACTAAAGCACTAAAACTGCAATGAAAGATACAAAGAGCTAAGAACAGTGCAGATAAGAATAAAAAGGAAATAGATAAGTCAGGGAAAGAGAAGACATGACGCTTCCGTCCTGGATCATCTTCAGGTGCAAAGCAGTAAATGAATGAGAGCGAGACCCGTAAGGTAAACTTTTGTTGCAGCCTTGGTCGTGTCGCAATTTAAAACGGTTTAAAGCAGTTCACAGCATAGTCTTAGTGCGTAAGCATGCGGGTTTCTGTGGTTCTGTGGTTGTCAACGCAGGAGCGGATCCAGGAATTTTCGCTAGGGGGAGGGGGGCCGCAGCGCTGGGGGGCGCCACTTTCATGGCCAGGGGACGCCATTTTTAGGCCGGCTGGGGCGCCAAATTTTATGTTCTTTGCCCATTTAAAGCATTTTTGTGAACTGAATCAGTTAACCTGCGCCCCGGTGGGCCTCCGAGTTACCTTCGCCCTGGTGGGGGTGTTTGAACACCCCCTCTCGAACTCGTCCCCTATGCAGGATAGCGAAAAAACGCGAACCCTGGTGGATAGCTCATACAAATTCATGAAGACACATATCAGTCACTTTTTGGCTCAGGTCAACATTGAGGTCATGGCAGGTCAAAGAAGTTGGCATTTTGAGCAAAGTCTAGCGTCTGACAGCGTTGAGTTATAATATTTTTGTAGACACTGTTCGCTCTCTCTCGTCACGGCGAATCGAATGATGTATAATATGAGCATACTAGGTCAAAACACATACCACCTGACTTCAGGTCAGGTCAAGGTCACTTTTGACTTAACATAGTCCATATGCCTATCAATCGACTGGCAATAGCAATCCAAGCGCAATGGTATAAATATAAAAGCTGTATCATCATTTCATGCAAAGTTATTGACCTAAGTCTCAAAACTGCTTAAGTAGCTTCGGATGATCTCTCAGAGGTCACAGGTCAAAAATTGCAACATGAACCTAAAAAGGGGCCTAAGATACTTCGATTTGGAGAATATGAAGGTATTATCACCTTTATCTACACACATACAAACCATTTTCTGTTTTCCTCTGTATTTCCAATGGAGAGGTCATGGTCCGTATTTGACCTTATGTCATCGATATGAAAAATCCCGGAACTTCTTGGAGAACTCGGTGGGGCCATTATGTGCTATGAGTTTCAATCCGATAGATTCACCCATTTCCTACTTATGCCACCTTCAACATTTTTTGAGGTAAGATCACTTAACCTGCACTGATGACCTGACCTGAGATGACCCAAGCAAAAATTTTTGGGGGATTCTTGCGGAATCGATCAAGAATAAGGTGTGCCAAGTACGGCGGCGCTTCGCGTCGCCGTTTTGTCTTGCCGCCCGAAAAAGCGGAGGGTCAAAGAGGTAATTAGTTTCATATTTTCTTTAAAAAATATTTTTATATATAAAAATATATCATTCCTTCACCATCCCTCGTTGGTGCCGGACGTGCCCGCCCGCTCTGTTGACATTGACCAGGTGCGCACTATATGGGTGCTTTCTTGTAGATATTATAGGTGTAGGCTTAAGTACTCAAGTTTTTGTAATCAAAATCTCATCAAAATTCATAAGAATATTTTTGTATTCTCGACCGTTGTAGTTGTCAGTTTTTCTCTATACTCCCTAACCGATCGCGACTTTTGTTTGCAGTCTGCGGACTTGCGCCGCCATTTTGGGCTTGCCTCCACCACTTGCCTACCTGATATCAATATTGGGATAATTGGACTTCAAGGTTAATTCCATTGTAAGGTAGGCATAGATTGCTTGTTTGTGTAATTTTTGTTTTTCTCGCCCCTAGTCTTTGGTTGATTTTCGTTTATTGGGCGTGAGATTAGTTCAGCACTGACTCGCTCGTTCGTTCACTAGTAACCACTTAGCCCACTTCAATTGCTCCTTTTTTTCTTTCTTGTGTGAAACTAATCGCGTGTTCTTCCCACAGATATTTCTAATTTTGAAAATCTTGTTGCCTTTCTGGCATATTGGCTGGCTCCCCATACGGTTGAGCAACGCCCGCCTCATACTAATTACATCAACCTAGGTACCTACCCCTCAGTTGTCAGGCCGACATTACTGCACCAGGACCTGGGATTAATTGGATTGGTATTACCTAGTTGGGCCTTCTTTTGCAACAACCAATTACTCAGAGCGAGAGCTTAGGTCCTCTGAATTTTTCTGAGCGTAATTCCATTGCTCACCAGAAGTCTGTACTACTTCTCATGGTCTTGGTCTACTTATTTGGCAAGAGTCATCTTGAATCTATGCTGCACTCAGTTTTTCATAAGTAGGTACAAGTGAAGTTAGGTGGACCAGCTGAATTTAGAAGTTCCTGTGGCCGCATATCCCAGACTCTTTACCGATTGTGTCTAGAAATTGTCACTCTCTCTTCCCTTTCTCTGGCAAATAGGGTAAATTTTTACTGAGCAAGTATTGAACTAAGTGCATTGGGATGAAGGCTGCAAAACCCACTGTCAAGTTCTTAGAAAACATTATTGAAACTCTTCGGGATGAAATGGGTAGTTATAAGCGAGAACTCCAAAAAGCTAGGGAGGAACTGAAGGACCTCCGTACTGAGGTGACAGAACTCCAGTTCAAAGTCTCTGAGAACATAGACCGCAGAGAGGCTGTGGAGAGCAACTTGGTTGTTCTCGACAGGAGCTGTGCCTCTGTTTCGGCTACCCAGACCCAACTATCTGCTCACCAAACTAAACTAGACTCCAATCAGAAAAAACTTATGTGTGCTGTAGAAGAACAGGCACAGTACAGCCGAAAATTCACCTTGCTGCTCTCTGGGAAGGCTGTTCCTCCCCCACAGGAAAATGAGAATACTCGTGCCTTAGCCTCCAGACTCATGAAGGACCATCTCGGTGTGTCAGTAATGCCAGGTGAAATAACAGCATGCCATCGACTGAGAAACAAAAAAGTAGTGCTGGTTAGATTTGCTTACCTGGAGCAAAGGATGTTCGTCTACAGTCGTAGAACTAAACCCATCCGGCATGGCCTTATTATTCATGAGAGCCTTACAGCAGAGCGCCTGGCAGTAGTCAAAGCCCTTCAAGACCTCCACACACCTCGGACAAATTCCCCATTTCAATCATACTATACAAGTAGTGGCCGAATTTTCGTAAAGTTCCACAGCAGCACTAGGCCCACAGAAATCTTGGTTGGCACATCTAGAGAGGACATCCTGAAGCTGTGTGCGGAGCAGGGGGCTGGACACTTGGGGGAGGGGGATGGTGCTATAAGGGGTGGATCTGGACGCTCTGTGGCTCCCACCAGTGATATACATAGTGCCGTGGGGTCGGCGGGGGTGACCGGGGGGTCTGCTGGGGGCTCTAGGAATGATCCTGCTCCCTCTGCCTTGGGTCCTGTGGTGGCTGCTGGAAGGGGGGGCCGCGGCTCAGGGTGGGGATGCTGGTCCGGCTCTGGTCCCCCCTGCAGGTGTGGTCCCCCCTGTGGTGCTCCTGGCCCTGCAGTTGTTGAGTTGGGTGATCCTTGGCAGAGTCAGGGGATTTCGGGTGGTTGCTTGCCCTTGGTTGGTGTTGCAGGGGGCAGCCTGCTGCCTGCACCTGTGGGCCCCTCTCCTGGGACTAGCGTAGCCAATGGTTCTGCTGCTGCTGAGGTTGAGCCTGCACTCCCCTCTGCGCCCCCTGGGTTTGTGTCCCCGCCTTCTATTGAATTAGCTACAGGGTCGGGGATGCTGGTGTGGGCATCTCAGTGTCGCCCACTGAGCCTATGCCCTTGCTCAGACTTGCTGCCACCCCACAGATGACTGACCTGGCCCTGGCTGAGCCACCTCTGCTGCCCCCATCTGCTCCGCCTCAGCGCATGATGTCCCCGCAGCGAGATGGGATTCGACCCTCCTCGCCTCTGACTTGCACAGGATCCACTGACCAGGTATAAATTCTCATTTACGCTTGCCAGTGGAATTGCTCTTTACTTTGACTATCAGCATCAGTCTTTCTATCTCATGAAGCCTATTTTTCTGGTCTGTTCCCTGCCTTCAATATCTTCATGTGCTGTTGCCAACTGACTTATCCCCAGGTGTAAATTATTATTTTTGAACCAGTTCACACCCCTTTTTCTTTTTTTCCTAGCATGTTAACATTTCATACAAATTTATATGCATAATTTTTCATTCTAATGAATTGCATTTGTTTTCACCAAATTAACTATTGTTCAAATTCCTTTAGGACTCTCTGCTGGCGGTGTGGACTGGCGGTACCAACTGGCTACTTGGATAATCTACTTTGCTCCTGGTATGTGAAATCTTTGCACAAGGCACTTGCTCAATTTGATGTGATCCTCAATCTCACTTAATTTTTGAAGACCTATGGCATTGCCATTGTATGCATTAAAAGTTCTCATTGATTCATGTCATTTAATCTTCCTCCCTGTTTACCTTTGCTTGCTGATGAGGGAGTTTGCACTTGCCACTGTAGGAGCATCAACTTGGCCACAGTTTCTCAACATTATGTTTGTAAATTTTCTGTAGCTGGTCCACCTAGCTGCTAGCAATAGCTACAGTCCCCCTTTACATTGTTTCTGGTTCCAGGCTGTTCACTGGTAGCCTACGTCTGAGCTTTTTGCTTTGTTCTGGTTGTTTGTTTTTCTGCAATTTAGAGGTTAGCTTCCTTACGTTTTCCACTTGCCAAAACAAACATTCCTTTGCCTAGAGCTATTTGTCCCAGATTCCAATCAGATTTCTCTAACTTAGAAGATGATAATAATCTAATCTCTAAATATGTGCACAGTGTCTTGGACTCTTGCAATTACAAATCCATATCCGAAATATGTGAACAAAACCCAAACTCATCCAAATTATCGATAGTTCATGTCAATGTCAGATCTCTCCCCAAGAATTTCGACTCACTGAACCACTTTGTCTCTTGTATTGAGCCTAAACCACAAATTATTTTATTATCAGAACTTTGGTTGTCTCCTGGCCTTGAAAACTCCTATAACATCCAGGGGTACTCCTTTGAAATTTCATCACCACCTGAATTTAAGGGTAAAGGGGCTGGAATCTATATAAGCAATTCCCTATCTTACAGCAGGAGAAACCAGACCCCGTTCAAGTTGTTTGGCAGCATTACGTCATCATGGCTGGAGAGGCAACACAGTTACTATGCAGGGCATTGGAGAAATTGCACTTTTTCGAAGCTCTAAATAACCTATTTTAGAACTGTATCAACAGAACTTATATGGTTGAACAGAAAGCTAAAAGTTTTTTATTTGTGAAACCATCACACGTTTTGCAAAAACTCCAGTAAAGAATATTATTTTTACAAATTTTCCAGAGCGTGTCAAAATAAGGACAGGTTCAGCACTAACAGCTGTTTGCAGTACGACTAATCTCGATTTTGATTGGCTGTTGATTTCTGACCTTTGATTGGCTGTTGGTGGTACCTGCAGCAGAAGACAATAAACACCGGTGATCTCTTGAGAGAAGGTAAATTTATTTCTCTCGGCTATTAAGTAGGCCTGAGTTGATCAAATAAATGCATGCCCTTTCAACAAATTCTTTGAAGTGTTATAATTTTTTCATTAGACTTACGTAAAATACGCTGCTCGCCGTTGAGATCAAGGTTACTGTCAAATGGGTGAAACAAGTTGATTTCGATTTATACTAGATTGGTGCCAAATACGCCCAAACTTGGTATGTTCCAGCTGATCCTTCCAAAAACTTAGTAGAATCTCCTATAACTTAGTAGGAAAGGGCGGTGACGTCATCATGGGAGGACTATATTTAGTAGGAAACTTGGTTGTACCCGTAGTTAGAGTACCCTGGGAGAAACGATCTGGAGTCCACTTCTATCAGTCATCAATCTGTCTTTTTGGAAGTCACTAAACCTCTATCTTTTCACATAATCATAGGTGCCCTATATAGATCTCCCTCTTACCCCTCAGCGCTCTTCATTGATTATTTGGAATCCACACTGGATATTATAGCTAAGGAGAAAAAGTTTGCATCATGGGAGGTGACTACAACTTTGATATTTTGAAGGCTGACACTCTGGAACCTCCAAACTATTTCCTCAATACCTTAGCTTCATCAGGATACTTCCCGTGCATCTCAGTTCCAACCAGAATAACTTCAAGCTCTGAAACACTAATAGACAACTTCTTCTGTAATGACCCCTCCTTGCTCTGCTCCTCATCCGTAATCATAGCTGATATTAGTGACCATCTCCCTATTTGGCTGCAGCTGAACACGAAATTAAATAAACCCTCCAAAACTATCTCGTATTGTTCGCCATTTGACTTCCGGAAGATTGATATTCTGAAGCAAAATGTTTCTTCCAAATTAGCTGACTTCTATTCAATAAATGATCCGAATATTGCCGCAGATATTCTGCAGCAAACAATTACCACAGAAATAGATAAACTTAGAGTTAAAACCACCAACAGACGAACGGTACCCATTCAACCCTGGATTTCGTACAACATATTAAAATGCATTAACAAAAGAAGCGACCTCCACAAAAAATTTATAAAATCAAAAAGTAGATCTGACGAATTGGCTTATAAAGCCTACCATAACTCTCTCACCTCCATTCTCCGAACAGCTCAAAAACTTTACTTTCAGCGTAAATTGCAAGAAAATAAATCAAACCCAGTCAAGCTATGGGACACACTTCTCACTGTTGTAAAAAAGAACAAGGTGCGCAAAGATCTCCCCACAAACTTTCAACATGATGGCTCCACCATTGCTGACCCCTGTCAAATAGCGGATAAATTTAACCAGTTTTTCTCCACCATAGCCACCTCCCTTGATGCAACACTCCCCCAGCCCACTTCAGATCCTAGCCACTACCTTGGTAATCAATGCTCTAGCTCTTTTCGATTCCGCGCCGTCTCAATCAGCACAACGGAGAAAGTTATAAATTCCTTGGGTAATGCAGGTGCTGGATTTGATGGAATTAGCTCAAAAATTTTGAAACACTTAAGTCCAACGATCTCCCCACAGCTCACCCACCTATTCAATCTTTGTCTCTCAACCGGTGTCTTTCCGGATAAACTAAAAGTAGCAGTGGTAGTACCAATATTTAAATCTGGAGACCCCTCGCTTTTCACAAATTATCGGCCTTTATCCATTCTACCAGTCATCTCAAAAGTATTAGAAAAAATTGTCTACTCTCAAATTATGGAATATCTTGCGCTCAATAACATAATCAAAGATGACCAGTTTGGATTTCGTCCCAACCATAGCACGTACATGCCAATATCAATTATCTACGATCTCATTACTTCTTCCCTTGTCTCCAAAAAAGTATGTGCTGCCATCTATTTAGATTTATCCAAAGCTTTTGACACGGTAAACCACTCAATCCTGCTATCAAAACTAAGAATTTACGGTTTTCAGACCTTAGAGTTAAATTTCTTTCAATCTTACCTCCTTAACAGATTGCAATATGTAAAAGTCAATAATATCATGTCCAGCACCCCTGCGTCTATGCCATTGGGCGTCCCTCAAGGCAGTATCCTAGGCCCTCTGTTATTCTTACTCTATATTAACGATATCTCGAACAGTTCACAAATTCCAAAATTTCTGCTCTTTGCGGATGATACAGCTCTCTTTTTCACAGCAAGTTCACATAGCGAATTACTCACTAATATCAATCAAAGTCTCGAGGATGTATCAGCATGGCTAAATTCTAATAGACTAACTTTAAACGCAAAGAAATCTGTATACCAACTGTTCGCAGCTTGTAACCCAGATATCCCAATTTCCATGAATGGTACTAAGCTTATCCGAACATCCACAACTAAATATTTAGGTATTCATATTGATGAGGATCTGAAGTGGGCATCCCATATAAGAACCGTCGAAAATACCGTAGCAAGAAACATAGGACTCCTTAAAAGAGCTCAACATATACTAGAACCCAGTCAGCTTCTCCTGTTGTATAATGCCCTTGTGCTGCCCATCCTCTCTTACGGCGTCGAAATCTGGGGGAATACTTTTAAATATAGGCTTACTAAATTATCAATCATGCAGAAAAAAGCCGTAAGAATAATTGATCATGCAGAGCGTCTCGCTCACTCCAGCCCCTTGTTCAAGAAGTACAAAATTCTTAAGTTTTTTGATCTAGTCGAATTTGCCACGCTTAAAGTTCTCCACAAGTATCTAATGGGTACTCTACCGTCTCCCTTAAGTAACAAGTTCAACCGTAGAAATCAGGATAATACCTTACGAAACGTCCGGACGAACCATCACTTTGAGGTCCCCTATGCCTCAACCGTCTACAGAAAATTTTCCCTCTTCATTTGTGCCCCTCGAACCTGGAACCTGATAATTTCACCAAAAATTAGAAATCTGGTTGATGTGCCTACGTCGAAGTCATTTTTCAAGAAAGTTGTGCAGAAATTATATGTTGACAATTATTAGTTGCGTACCACTATTAACCATTATGAACGGCACTGTAAGAACGTACCTGTATGTCTGTGTGTGTAGGGTAACATCAGCTTGAAATCACTTTGCCTTCGTATACATGATTCCAGTTCCATTTTGACTTAGCGCGGAAATAATAAACAACGGTAGCAGATAGGCGTCGACACAGGCCGGCCTCCGGCACCTCTCTACCTGTCCTTAAAACAGCCCCCCAACTGCCGTGTGATCACCTAATCTCGCCCCCTCTCTCTCCCCGTAACTCTCATGCGGCAACGACTCTCTCTCTCTCCTGTCCTGTCTCCCCACAACTAACTTTTCTCTTCCGCAGTTCCGCTGGGTTCTGTGCCGCTCCGGCTCGGGGTCCCCCTGTGGGGGCTCGCGCGGGCGGTGCCCTGGGCCGCTGTGGGCGCCTGCGTGCGGTGGCTCTGCGACCGCCGGTGGCTTGCGCTGCTGAGGCTGGCGGCTGTTAGCTCCGCTGCTGCGGATGGCGTCCGGCTGTGCTGTGGTGGCGGGCGGTTGGCGCCTGTGGGGTCGGTTGGTTGTGCTGCTTGCGTGTTGGTCGGCGGGCGGCGGCGCCCCTGCCGGTGGGCGCGTGAGGTTTGTGCGTCGCATCTGTTGGCCCTGGCGGGTCGGTTGCGCACTGCCGGATTGTGTGGGGGGTATCAATCTGACTCCTAATGTTACGATTGCGCTGAGACTTGTATGTGCCTATTTCTTATATGAGCAGCGTTGGCCTCTTGTTCATGGTCGGATTTGCTTTCTCCGCTCGGCAGCATTCACGGTGCCTTCGTAGCCCTTGTACCTGAGTTGTTGCTGGTTCCGTCTGAGTGGCGACGCGGGGTGACGTCAGCCTATGGCATCTGATGGCGCTGTCGGGATGCATATTACTTGTGTTGCCGGGTCCATCGACCAGGGGTATTACGTATTGACTGTGCTGGGTCTGGATGGTCAGGCTCGCCAGTAGCTGAGATGTGCTGCAATTTACCAAAGTTTTTTCTTCGTGGCACTGGGTACAACATCCCGAATCCCCTCCTGAATGTCCGGATGTAATCATTTATTTTATTTCTTTTATTTTTTTATTTTTACCCGGCATTCTATTTTTTTTTTTTTTTCTCTCCCCTGAGTGTACTGGAACCATCTGTGACTGCCGCTGCCCCCTTCCTTGCCATTGCCGCTTCGAACATGATGGCCACATTGCGTCCTGACATGGGTGACCTTTTCATGATTTTACCCTCACGTTTTCATCACTCCCAAGTTTGGGCTGTATCGCCATGCCTCATATCATTTCTGTGTTTTTTGTTTTATCCCATGTGTACAAATATATATGTATGGATGTAAAAAAAAGAGGAAAGATCATGGCTTTGAATGTATCTAAAATATATCTCAGGAGTGGTAAAAAGTGAATGTATCTCTTTGGCGTTTATTTTATTGTGCACTGGAACCCACAGTTAGTAAAGACACTTTGGGACCCGGGGAGACTGCATGGGGACTATTTTCTCTCCAATCGGTGATCAAAATTATCTTCAGAAGCCTTAAACAGTTTGAAGAAGACCAACGAATGTTTAGAATAAGCCCGTCTCGTTCAATGAGCCTATGTTTGTCGTTGGGGATTAGGTTTCTACAGGACTTGTCAGATCAAATCCCGATACACTTTGGGAAGCCCCATGATGGTTACATGGACTACTGATTTTGCTTATATGATGATGATTAGCACACAGGGCCTTAACTAGCCATAAGGGTCTAATAAACCACTAGGTCACAGCAGTGATACCAGTTCCCTTCAATCTGAGCTAGCCAGCCACGAAGGATCTATTACTTAAGTTCATGGACCTTGGCTTACTTCAAGACCCCAGTTATTGTAAAGCTTTCTAAGGCTATATTCTAATATAATGCTCTCCTAAGACTTGACTGAGACAAGCAACTTGCCGTATTCCAATGTGGTATTTTGACCTTCTTCCGTGCGTAGCCACGCCCGACGTAGGACAAGCGTACCCGGGATGCACAGGGACCAGTACCGACCTAGTCTACGCAGAATATCAGCATACCGATCTAATGTGCGCACTACGATCACAATGCTGATTTGACCCCACCTGCGCAGTGTGGGTGCAGGCTGGAAATCAGAATAAAATATCGACGTGCGTGCGCCCATTCTTATGTACTCTCGGCTTCAGAATCCGGCCCCAAGCAAAGACCCAGTTTAGGGATACTCCACATCAGCGATCAACTCGGAAAAATTTGTTTGTGTCTCCCTCAACGGCATCCACCTGAATTTTTTCAGGAACTATAACTAGCTATAACCAGAGTTTGGCCGTTGGCCTGTCTTCGCTGTGCTATTGCAGCCACATAGGACCCTCGACTGACCAAAGTGAACTCAAAGTCGTTCACAGTGTACACTTGTACACTTTCCGGCTTTCTCCAGGGGTTCGCTAACTGGCAGATTTAGATCCTAATGGATTTAAGGGTCCCACCAGTCCCACTCACAGCAGTCAAAGACCGCCATGGATGGTTACCCGCCTGGATGCAGGGGGCCCAGCGACTTCCCCATTAGACCTCAGGTCACCTCATGACCTTCCAAAAGCATATGGCAGGCCTTACTGGGCACGGAAAGACCTGTTGGTCCCGGAGTACCCTTTTTATAGACTGTGCGTTCAGTTCCAAATATATATATTTACGATACAGAGTCCTCTTATGGTCACCGGGGTTATCGCCCTGTCCGACAAAAAAAACATGCTGGCAAGACATGGCGCTGACTGCGACCGAAAGATCTGTTAGTTACAGAGATCCCTGTTGACTTAAGATTGCCCTATTGATAACGAGGGAGACTCCTGGTCCCAAAGGACCTGCTGACCGTACAGGGCTCTACTTGTCACAGCATCCCCCGCTGGCACAGAGGGCATTCTCGGTTTCTCGGTGGCAGACAGAAGGCTCTTCTGACTGCATTGGGCCCTGCCGACCACGGAATGATGTACTGGTTATGCTTGTCACAGAGGGCCCAGTTGAAAACAGGTGACCCACCTGATTAAAGAGTGTTCTTCTACCCCTTGGGGACCCTGACGGTCTCATATAGGGTGTCGCTTGCCGCAGAGGGTCACGCTTGTAACAGCAAGTCATGCTGGTCCCCGAGGTTTACGGTTGGTCATAGATTGGCGTAGCCCGGCTGCCCTTCGCGCGATCTTTTCCCTTCGGGTGCCTCTCATGCGACTGTGCTAGCCGCCCCCCTTTACTACGGTTCTGTTCCTCCCTACTATAGTTCCATCACCCAATAAACTCTCCTTCCCCGATCACCTAGGCATTTTCCAGCTCTATCAACCGGTCGCAAACTCAACCTATCCAAGGTGATGATGTTAGAGATTGCACCTGACCAACACTGACCGAGCTTATCTATCACTGATCAACAACCGAGAGGGCTGGGTACATGGACGATCCAGGATTTCGATAAGGGGGAAGCTAAGTCTCCGGGGGGCGGTCAGACTACCATTTGGGGATCAGCCTTTGGTATCATGGATCTTTGTGATGCTAATTTTGCGTATTTGTGATGCCATTTGAAAAAGTGCCGATTAAAAAAACACGTTGCCAAGAAAAGAAAGAATTTCTCAAAGTGCCTCAAGTTAACCCTCGCCCCACCGGGGGCCATCGATGGCCCCCCTAAGGTTTTTCCGGGATAGCAGAAAAACGACGAGGCGCAGCACCGCTGTTGAGGGCTCTACCTCTCACTGCATCATTTTCCCATCATCCCTGAAATTTTTTACCCTGGGTCACCCAAGGTCAGGTCACCAGACGAGGTCAACCAAGGTCACCTCACTTCACTTTTAGAGCTCTGTAAGAGCTACATTTCAAAGTCGATCGATTTGAAACTTCCTACACTTCATGACCCCTCCAGGGTCTACAAGGTGTATATCCGGGATTTTTCGATTTCGTGCCCTGAGGTCAGGTCACGAGGCGACCTCTCCCATTGGAAAAGCATGGGGAAAAGCTATTTCATGATATAAAAGCCACAAAAATGATTGCAAATACTCAGACTGCTCAGAACAACGTTTTTGGACACCCTTTCACGGATCCCAGGGGTCATATTTGCCCTTTGACTTTTCCAAGGTCATCCAAGGTCACCAGAGGTCAAAAACAGTATTTTGACAATAACTTTTGACCTAATTGAGCTAGAGCGGTGAAACAAACACCATCGTGTTTGTCTTGTCGCTGGCTTTCATTTGATATACGGCAAGGTCACTTTTTGACCTTTCGTGACCTCAGGTCATATTAGGTCATGAGGTGACCTCTGGCGGTTAAACCACTAGCGGGAGGTCTTTACGTTCCACATAGCGAAAAAAGTACTGGCAATTTGCTATCAAATGTACTTTACCAGGCCTCAATAGCTCTAATGACATAAGAGTTATGCCCAGTTTGCTTAATCATTGCATATTTGAGTGAAAATAGCCGATCTTGACCTAACTTGACCTCTGGAGGTCAAACCATTGACCTGAGCACTAAAACATGCGAAGTAATTTCTTACTGAATTCACGCGAGCTTTCTATTGCACTTTGCAGATTTGCGCTAACACCCATATTTTCGGAGTTAGAGGGGGGCCATCGATGGCCCCCCGGTGGGGCGAAGGTGGCGCCGGACCCCCGGTGGGGCGCGGGTTAAATAAGCAACAAGTAAACAGGGCAACTTCTACCTGGATTAGTTTTGAAGCAGAATTTACGCAGAGACGGCCTTTGGAGATTTTGCGAACCAGTCGTTGCAGTTAACCTTGTCTGCGCAGGGTGGATAGTGATAAATCCATAATATTCTACATAAGGCGAAACTTTTGCTGTTTACAAACATGTGGGAGAGGATGCAACCAAAATTATGCAGGTGCCTCCTGCCGAGCTCTCAATGTTTTTCTTACACAGATGACGCGAGAATTTCGCATTGCTGTCTGGTCACAGCCTTTCATCAGTGGCACTGCGAAAAAAACACATCGGCAAAATAAATAAATGATCGAAGTCAACAGCTTATAGGGTTATCAATAGATCCGGAATGTTTTTTAAACACATTTAAGGGATATTGGTATATGTGCTCAAAATTTGCTTCACAAGAAACATTACTTTTACCAGTCCCCTTTATTCCATCGTAGCATGTTCTTGTTGCAAAAAACAACACAACCACATATTGGACGGGCACACGACCACACATCGGATGGGCATGAATGCACCCTGGGGGATCCTGCGTGGTAACGGGGCAAAATGACACCAATCGATACCCAAAGCATACATTAAAAGAACTCGGGGCAATTGTTAACACTCAAAGCTGAGAGCTGTCCATGTGCCATGGTAGTGCCATGTTGCAGTGGGATGCCCTAAGGCTGAAAAAAAGCGGTTAATCGTGAACTTGGAGCACCCGAACACAAAGTAGAGGACATCCGAAGTTGAAGGCGGTACACGTAAAAGTGGGGCGCCCCAAGGCTAAAAAAGAACAGACAATTGTGGAAAATGGGCGCGCAATCATGCACTAGCGGGCAGTCAAAAGTGGATCAGAGCGATCAATTTTACGGTGGGCCGCTTTAGAGCTAAAAGGGACGGTCAATCATGATATAGGGGTTCTGAACCACAAAGCAGATGGCGGCCAGAGGTGAATGTGTAGGGAGTGCAGGCGCTGTGGATCGCCTTCGACTGTGTAAAATTTGCACCTCTTGTCATTCGCGGAGATTCTTGCATCTCGGTGCGGAGCTATGTTTACCCCTAGACTTTTTAATCATTGTCGGCGCGTAGTACTTTATCAGAAATGTAAGTTAAATTTTGTACTGTTATTTACTTGTAGTTTAACACTCTTAAATTTATCTCTAGTATGATTTTAATTACTTTCCTGGCTTAGTGATGTGCGTCCGCAAACCAATGAGAGGCCGAGCCAGTTCCCGCGCTCAGCGCTGTGGCGCGAACCAGACAATGGGATCGGCGCCATTCCTGCCTTGGTTCTTGTGTAAACAGCATCGCGTCTGATCTCTAAACGGTAGGTTACTTGGTTACAGAGAAATTACATCGTTTCTCGCTGATTAACTGTTGGATAAAGCTGTGTTGATTGGATTTCATCGTTGGTTAACCGGTTAAATATTTTTGCACGGTTTTTGGCTTGTGTATGGGCAAGTGTTGGCTATGGATGTTAGGGTTTCAGGGCGGGGAATTGCTTTTACTTAAAGTGTAATTAAAGTCAGCTACGGAAGTGATAACGCTGCCTGTGGGTCTTGCCTAGTTCTGACAGTGTTTCGTGTACAGGACGCGTCTTGATGTCGTGGTCTTGATATCGTCGTCTTGACATCTTCATCTTGGTCTTGTCGTCGCTTCGTCTTGTCATCTTTGGCATCTTTATCCTCATTATTATCCAGTTCCGGGAATCATCCGTGCCTTCCGGATATGATGTCGGCTGTGTGTATGGGGAACAATACAACACTGCAAGTTTAGAGCTGCCGTATTCGAAGACCCCGGTCTACAAATGAGGGCAGTCCACGGTGAAGTGGGCTGCTCTAAAGCTGCACAAGAGCGGCCAGCAGTGGAGAAGGTGCGCGCAATGATACAGAAGAGAGCGGCTAAAAATGGATGAGGGCAGTCCACGTTGCAGTGGGACACCCTAGGGCTGAAAAGCGGGTCAATTGTGAAAACGGGGAGCCCAGTCACAAAGTTAAGGGCGCCTGTAGGTAAATGACGGTGGTCCACGTCGCAGAGGTCCGCCAAGCGCTGAAAAAGGGTGGCCAAACGTGAAAAATGGGGTTCCCAACCATAAAATAGAGGGCGTCCGGAGGTGGATGAGGAGTCCACGTTGAAGTGTGACGCCTATTAGTGACCCGGGGGCATGATATATGAGGGTGTGCTTAGGTATATAAATGAGTCCAGCGGTGATGCAGCATGGGAGTGCCAAAAGTTTAGTGTGGTACGGTGGTACACCTTGTGGGACGCCGGTGGTCTATAGCCGGGGGAAGTGTGGTGAGTTAGTCAGTTAGTTATTTGGGCTTTCGGGCGAGGGATGGTAATGGTGATAGTGCATCGGGGGGACGCTGATACTTCACCGAGGCGATACCGAGACTGGAGTTATGGATACCGGTGGTGCAGGCAAGGGGCGCCTGCAGCACATAGTCGTGGAACCGTCAGTGGAGCGTCTGTGGGAGCAAATAATCCAGCATAGGGACACTGGTAGGGTAGCAACAGGGTAGAAGGGGGGTACACGAACAGGGCACTGGTTGGGAAACAGGGAGGAGAAGACAGTGCATGGGAAGAGCGCTGACGGCGCAATTTGGTAATCAAGGAGACACCGAAGCTGAAGTTTGGAGCTTCCGGTGATACAGCTTGGGGGTACTCGCATTCAGTGAAATTTGTGGGAGCTGTCAAGGGGAGGCGCTGGTAAGACAACGGGCCACGTTTGGGATGCAAGAAATTCAAAGTAAAGAGAAGCTGCATGGGGTTTCTGGCAGGGATGTGTTGGTGCGTTCATGGAGCTAACGATAGGCACCCATCATGCACCATGGAGGCACAGGGCATGCTGTCAAAAGTTGGGGCGCCCATAGTGGCGCGTGGTGGGGGGATGTGGTTGGGCGCCGATAGAGCAAAAGTAAGATACCAATGATTCATCAAGCAATCAGCAGAAATATGTGGGCGCCTATAGTAAAGTGTGGGGGCACCAATGGAGCGAAAGAAAATCACCAATGTGTACCATGGGTGCCGCCAGACAGAGCGGATTGTCGAAATGTGGGGGCGCTCCCGATGAGCCCACGGCTGGAAATGAAGGCGCCGGTGGAGCAAAGAACAGGCACCAATGATTCATTATGGGGGCGCCAGTGATACAGAACGATGTGTCAAAAGATGGTGGAAAGAGGCGGGGGAAGGCGCCCATAAAGCTAAAAGCAGACAACACTAATGCATCATAAGAGTGGGGCTCGGGTGGTATAGGAGGGGCTGTTGAAAGGTGAAGATCCCCTCAATGGGGCATGGAGGCGCCGTTTGATATTAAAAAAGAAACGCACCAATTATGCACCATGGGGGCGCCACACGTAAAGAGCGGGTCCAAAAAGCAGGGGTGCCCACAGTGAAGCGTGGGGGCGCCGCGCCGGTGGAGTGCACAGAAGACACCAATGATGCCCAATGGGGATGCCGGTGGTAAATGCAGGGTTTCAGCACATGGGGCGCCCACAGTGACGCGTGGCGGCGCCGTTGAAGTAAAAACGAGACATTAATGCTGCACAATGGAGGCGCCAGTGGTATGGAGCGGATTTTCCGAAGGTGGGGGCGCCCGTAGTAAGGATTGGGGCACCAATAGTTTATAGCGGTGTTGATCGCCACGCGCTCCGCCGTAGAAATATGCCGAATACCGGAACGAACCCTTTATTACGGCTCAAGTCCGTTTCTGACGGAACACCAACATGGTCAGCACACTCCAGCATTCTGCACGGTTGAGGCAAAGTATCGCAAACAATTACGATGTTTATGTTGAACAGAAAGGGAAGATATATATCAGCCGTGGCCACATAACTAACCGTGGACCTTTCGTAAACACATGACTAACACATACCGTGGAATTAAGGCGTTTTAGCACTGAGCGAGGATAGAAATACGCGTCAACGACCCAAGCCTACCAACTCATAATGCCTCCGGGGATCCAGCGGTAACAGCAGCCACTCCGCAAGCCCATGGCGGCAGCTCCTCACGGGCCGTCATCAGGCCACTGCCCTGCGCGCCGACGACGGTGCTACGCGCCCCAAAACTGCACCATAACTGCCCGAACCTAAAAGACGTGCGGCAGGTCACCTAACACATCAAATATCTATCCGAGTCTGAATGTTGAATTGAATAATCAGCGACATTACAACATAAAGCGGTGTTCACTTAACAGAAAATTACTACAAGGTCACCAACCGATTACAATAGTCAACTTACTGGGCGAGAAGACTCCTAGGCGCACCCTCTCCCAACGGCGTCACAGAACGGAAAGGCCGCCGCCCCTCAATCCCTGACCCAGGTCAGCGCCAGACGGGATGACGTCAGAAGCACGATTGACGTCACCCGAACCATCACTATCAACACTAACATCCGGTGGAAAATATCGACGATACGGAAATTAGGCATCAAACAATAACAGAAGTGACCACCGTAACAATATCACCCGCATTTCCAGCGCCCAACAAATGGAATATCACCACTAAAGCGACCGCAACCCAGCTTAGGCCGCTCACAGGTATCAGCACCTAGCGACCGTCACGAAAACTAACAGAACAAGCCGCCATGTCTCTAAAAAAGGTGTCGCTCTAAGCACCAAAGCCATAAAGGTATGAACGGGCGCTAACAGTCCCCCCAATTTACCAACGGATGTCTGGTCAATTCACCATGGCGCCCGTTATAAACACACAGATAGAATCCATCAAGCCTGTTCCTCAGTCAAGGAAAGTGTCACGATTCGACACCTACGCTATACGTACCACATACCTACTAATAACCATGAATATCACACATGAGCGCCCCATCGCTTAACTTAAACCCGGTCAATGTCTAAGCGTCGAACCCAGTGGGCTCAAGGTATCGAGGCAGGATAAAGGACGTCATTTCGTGTCCCGACATGCTGCTTTCAAACTGATAACATGGAGTAGATTCACAAAGGACGGGCACAACCAGGCCTGAAATCACGCCACTGTCCGGCGTCATGTAAACAAGAGAAACAAAAAAACACAGGCACTAAGAAGACTAAATAAACACCCACGTCTGACAGAACATGATGGATATACATACACGTGGACCATCCTCTTGCTCATAACGAGACCATGACGAGACCTGACCCCGACTCCAACTCATAACGAGAGAAAGTCAACACTCCTCATATGGACAGCAGGCCTAACACTCACACAGTTAAGGTCACAAATACTCCCGCATACGCAAACATTCCAGATGAGTTACCACTGAAGATCAGTGCTGGAATGTATTACCACCAGCTTATGCACAGGTCTGCTCAATGGGCAGATAAGTTAACCGTCTGCTCAATGGGCAGATAAGTTAAATGAGCACTTTGCAACCGTTGGCTCACGCGTAGCAGCGGCGCTGGAGGAGGCCCGACGGGACACAGAGCCTTTGCCTCCCCGTCCCCCAGTTGTGGTCAGTGGGGCGTTTCGCGTGCGCCCAGCAACACTACCTGAACTATCATATGCCATCAATCGTATGTCAACGTCCAAATCTAGCGGAGAAGACGGCATCACCATCAGCATGCTGCGAATGACTTTCCCGGTCATCGGTCCTCATCTGCTCGAAGTTATCAACTCTTTGCTGATCTCCGGAGAGCTACCAACGGAATGGAAGCTGGCTACAGTTGTCCCACTCCATAAATCGGGAAGTGTAACTGAGCCTGGTAACTACCGTCCCGTGTCTATTATCAGCACAGTCGCAAAAGTAGCAGAGAGCGTTGTGTGCGTGCAGCTGGTTAACTACATGGAGTCGCATGCAATTCTCAGTGATATCCAGCATGGATTCAGAACAGGACGATCCACAGAATCAGCTATGCTAGACGCAGTTGGATGGCTGATGGAAGGCATGGACCAAGGCTTTTTAGGGTCCGTCACAACCGCGGACACGTCCAAAGCCTTCCATTCCGTGGAACACTCCCGACTGATAGAAAAATTAGGATGGTATGGTATAGATAGCCATTGGTTTGAGCGCTGGTTAAGTGAGCGTAGACAAAAAGTCAAGGGAGGGGATAAAATGCTTCCTATTACACATGGTGTGGTTCAGGGTTCACTTCTCGGCCCAGTCTTGTTTTTACTCTTCACAAATGATTTGATGTCTCACGTAGAATCCAAAATTGTCATGTACGCCGATGACGCACAATTCTTGCATCGAGGCCTTAGTCAAAACCCGCTTGAACTTCAGGGAAAAGTAGAAGCTACATTCAAGCAAGCCCACACATGGTTTACCCAGAATAGTTTAACAATCAACCCAACAAAAACTGATCTTATGCTTGTTAGACCACGCCATAGGCGGTCATCACTGCAGTTCTCTGTGCAGTTTGGAGATGTTAATGTTAAACCGTCGTCAACTGCCAAGATTTTGGGTCTCACTGTCGATGATGGATTACATTTTGATGCTCATGTAACAACAGTGATCAAACGGTGCTACTCTACTCTAGGTGGCTTAGCAAAATTTTCGTACAGACTTCCAGAAGCGGTAAAGAAGATGATAGTAGAAACTCTGATATTCCCACATATTACCTATTGTTTGTCAATCTGGTCAGGATGCAACAAAAGTCAGCACAACCGCATTCAAAAAGTCATTAATCATTGCGCGCGAGTCGTGAAAGGAGCCAGAAAGCATGACCATGTGACTCCCATACTAAAAGACTTAAAATGGCCTAGATTCGATGAATTCTTACAGGAGCATGACCTGACTACCATGTGTTATGTTCTGTACTCAAAAAATGCCCCATCCAGCCTGCGTGATCGGTTCACACACCGCGAGGAAGTCTCGAGTAGGCAGACCAGAGCCACGCACGCGGGTGACCTTCACCTACCGCGTGTGCGAACCGAGCACGCCCGGCGATTTTTCAGATATCGGGCCACATCACTGTGGAACCTCGCTCCTGCTGAAGTTAGGAACGAGCGCAAACCGGCAAAATGTCGTAGGCTAGCTAACCGCTGGATTAATGATAGACGTCAGGTAGAGAATAGGAGCTAACTAGTGTGGAGCTGAAGAGTGTATGGTTTGTAATTCATGACGGAAGAGCCATTTTGTATGGAGGACATGAAAATATATGATGATGATGATGAGGTCTCAGATAAATAGAACAGCTAGTTTTTACTACAACCTTCCTTACAAATCCATCACAGCTCGGCATGGTCTGGAAGGACTCTCCCCATTTGCCAACGTCTGCGGGGGAGCATCGTCCACCAGCAAAACGATATCCCCTTCTTTGAGATTCTTAACAGCCTGTCTCCATTTCTGCCGCTGCTGTAATGTGGGAAGAAATTCCCACTTCCAGCGGCCCCAGAACATATCTGCCAAATGCTGGACATGACGCCAGCGGCGGCGAGAAAATGAATCTGCTTCACTGAAAACTCCCGGTAAGGGATCTGTACCCCCACGCAGCAGCAACAAATGACTCGGTGTGATCGGCTCTAGATTACCAGAGCTGGTCGTGATATAATTCAACGGTCTATTGTTCATTATATTTTCTATCTCGCAACAGAGTGTCGAAATAGTCTCGAAATCGGCTCTATGGGTCGAAATTGACGCAAAAACCTTCCGGAAAGTTCTAATCTGCCGCTCCACAAACCCGCCACAATGTGAAGCTGTCGGGGTGTTGAACTTCCATTCTATTCCCAGTCTGAGAGCCTCTCTGTGTATTCCGTTCTCGTCCATGCTTCGTAACGCATCCTTGAGTTCCCGGTTTGATCCCACAAAATTCGTCGTGCCATCACTGAAAACCTTAGCAATGCGACCGCGTCGAGCTGATATTCTGCGGATGGCATTAATTACGGAATCCGTGCGCAGCGAATCCAGCAATTCGATGTGTACGCCCCTGGTAACAACGCAGGTGCACATCAGACCATAATAAGTCCTTTCTGAACGCCCCGCTTTGACTGTCAGAGGCCCGAATGCATCCAAACCCACAATCTGGAATGCAGGCGTTTCGGCAGTGATACGCTCCTGTGGAAGATCAGCCATAAGCTGAGTTGCAGGACGGGCGTTTACCTTCCTACACGTGACACAAACTCGAACCATTTTCTTTATTTCGGGCCCCGCCCCTATAGCCCAGTAACGCTCCCTCAGCTTCCAAAGGGTATGGTTTACACCCTGGTGTCCGACCAAAGCATGCGCTTCACGGATCAGCAGCTTCGTGGCGTGGTGCCTCCTGGGCAAAATGATTGGATGTTTCGAGCTTTTGGGAACAGATTCAGAGCCATTCAACCGGCCTCCAACTACAAGTACGCCCCCAAGCAAACACGGCCTTAGCTTGTCAAGCTGGCTACCTCGCTTAACTCTAACTGGCCCATCCGTGTCACGGTTTTTTGGGCAGTCATCCAAACTTAGTTGCACATGCTGTAGTACTGCTACCTCAGCCTGTACAAGCTCTGCCAAACTCAAACCGCCATGTGTTGTACAACGTCTCGTTCGAAGGCCTCTTTTCTGGGCCAGATAACTCCTTCGGAAGTCCCCAGATCTAACAACCTCCCCAAACCTCCGATACCACGCCACGGCTCGCTTCAGCCGATACCATGATGAGAAATGACTGATTAAGGTATCTGAAGGCGTTGAGGCTACAACTTTCACCGCCGTTACCGCCACCGGACAGGGTTTCTCCTCTTCAGTGTCAGGTATGTCGCACGCTACACTAGGCTCTTCAGGCCAGTGAGCCGGTGACTGCCTGAGAAACCTAGGCCCTTCCAGCCATGGCCCCAAGCTATCCGGTGTCCCACCCCTCGATCCAACGTCACTAGGATTGATGTGAGTGGGCACGTGTCGCCAGTCGGAAACATCGGAAACATCCCGAATGTACGCCAATCTATTTGAGACATAAGTCTTAAAACGCCGTGCTTTGCTCCTGATTCGGAATATGGTTATGATACTGTCTGACCACATGTACACTTTGTCAAATTTAGCATCCAACTCCCGCATTAAAATCTTTCGGAGCTTCACACCGAGAACCGCCGCGGCCAGCTCGAGCCGGGGCACTGACGCCGTACCCTTCTGAGGGGCTACAAGGGATCGCCCGCTCAGAAAATTCACGCAAATATCTACATCTCCATTTGGTGCACAAATCCCTCTCCGGATATAAGCGACCGCCGAATATCCCCTCTCGCTCGCGTCTACAAACACGTGCAACTGAGTGTCCAATACATCGCCGGGAGAGCCTGCGATGTTTCTACTCACGCGAACAGAATTCAGCATCTCAGCCTGGTTCAACCAATCTTTCCAGGCCACTTGGAAATCATCAGGAATGACGTCATCCCAACCACATGAAAGAGAACAAAGCCCCTGGAGGAGAACTTTGCCCTTCAAAGTCACAGGCGCCACAAACCCCAGCGGATCAAACAATGAATTGATGGTTGAGAGAATACCACGTCTGGTTACTGGATTTCCCGGATTACGGAACTGAAAACTAAACACGTCATCCTGCATCTCCCACCTCAAGCCCAAGGTCCGTTCAGAACTGAGGCAGTCCTTGTCTAGATCTAGGTCTTTGACGCATTTTCCTCTCTCCTCGACTGGAATACCCTTTAGAAACTCGACGCTATTGCTGGTAAATTTCCGCATTTTGAAAGCACCCCTCTCACATAGGGTTTTGAGATCGTTGGCCAGCGTCACTGCGTCCTCAGTACTAGAGGTCGCTTTGCACACGTCATCGACATACGCGTTTCTGAGCAGCGTGTCAGCCGCTGCGGGATACTGTTGCCTGCCTTCATCGGCGCAGAGGCACAGGGCAAGAGACGCCACACTGCTGCTCGAAACCGCACCGAAAATGTGCGACCTCATTTTCCATACCTGGATCTCTCCATCGATGTCATTGTTTCTAAACCACAGAAATCTCAGCAGGCCGGTGTCACAATTCGGCAAATGGACACGGTGATACATGGATTGGACATCACATGTAAATGCGACAGGGCCTTCACGGAAGCGGCAAAGCACTCCTATAAGGGAGTTGGTCAAATGAGGCCCCTTCCTCAGCAGGTCATTAAGGGATACCCCACCAGAGCGGCTCGCACAGTCAAAAACGACTCTTACAGTGCCCTTTCCAGGGTGAAGAACGGCATGGTGAGGGACATAGTACACCCTCTTCCAATCCATCTCTTCCGCCGGCACCTTGACGGCGTAGCTGTCAGCCTCCATAGACTGGATCACCTCGGAGTAAGCCCTAAAAAACTCTGGATCTCTCTTGAAACGATTTCTGAGTGATTTTAAACGTCTCTCGGCAGCAGGAAAGCTGTCTGGTATGCTCTCCATCTCTACTGTCGGTAGTGCTATCTCGAAGTGCCCCTCTGCGTCTTCCCTCACGGTAGACTTTACATCATTGAGCCAAATTTGATCCTCTACCGAGAACTCTTCTTTATCGTCAGAGAAATCTCGAAAATCCTGTTCATAAAGCCGCTTGAACATGTCGACTCCCACACAGTCACCGGAATGGGTGGCACACTTTTCGATTCTGACGAAGTTGATAAGCTGAGAAGAGCCTGTCCCGACCATGCCCCCACCTGATCCCCCAATTACGAACCAGCTGTCCCGAAAGGGTCTTGGGAACGTCAACCTCCTTGAAAGGCTGGTCGCTGCGCTGGAGGTAAAGAATGCGCAAGAGAAGAAAAACGACGGGAGGAGGCAAGAGGTCACCAGAGAAGAGTCTCCAGCGAGGCGGCCTACGACGAACGCGGTATCAACAAGAACTGAGAAACCTACGGTGAGGTTCGAGGAACCTTTGCCGCTGCCTCGACGAAGGGAGGAAGACGACGACGACGGCCACTACCTGGACGAAGACGGGCGTCCTCGCCAGCGTCAGAGCTCTCGGGGCAGCGATCGGGCGGCCAGCTATGAGCGGCGCGGGCGATCGCCGTCGTACCAGCGCCAGCCTCACTACGGCTACGATCAGCGACAACACCCCGGATCGTACGGACGACAGGGAGAGCCACGGCGTGGAGTGCCGGAGTGGGTCACACCAGACTTGGCCAACGACTATCGGTTCGGACGGTGCTTCCACTGTCACGAGCCAGGCCACATCGCCCGGCACTGTCCTTTTCGGTACGATCCGAGGCGGGGGAACGAGCGGCGCTGCTTGGAATGAGTTCTCAGCCAGCACAGGTACAACTCCGTCAAGAAAATCACCGTGAAAATTTTAAGAGTCACTTTTGTAACATGCAAGAAGACGGTCAGATCTCTCTAGACAGCTGCACCTGTAGAATTTACGTTGAAGGAATAGAATGCCGAGCTCTGGTCGACACTGGATCATCCGTTACCCTGGTCCGGCGAAACGTTCTGGCCAAACTCAGCGGTGAGCGACCGTCTGGAACATCCCATCTGCGTCTGAAGTCCGCGTCGGGCCATCAACTCCCCATTGACTGTATTATGAGAATAAATTTCCAACTGGAAGACACACATGTTCCTCACTGGGCATATGTGTGCCCTGAGCTTCCCCATGACGTCATCATCGGATTTGACTTCGTCGTCGCGAACTCTCTTCTTATCGATGGAGGGCAAAAGATGCTCTGGGCGGTGCCAGACACAGCGATCGCACTGGGAGCCACAGGATCATCCCATACTGGCGCCGCCGGCAACGAAAGTGCTAAGACAACCACCTCGGCCACCCCTGGATGCTTCCGACTTCAAGCCCCGGTCGTACTCCCCCGAACACGGGTGTCGTCATCGACGCCAGAGCCACTGACGCTGCCCGTTCCGAGGAAACCAGTGAAGGAAGTTGGGAGGGCGGACACCCGGATAGCGTCATCGTGAGCAGGAGCGGAGATGGTGGAGGAGATCCCTCGGAAATGCTGTTGGACGTCTTCAACGCGGGAGATAAGGAAGTCTGCTTAGCAAGGGGTAAACTACTTCTTCTGGAGCCCGAGTCCCCGAGTCCAGAACACGCTGAATTCCTGTGGATCGAGGGTGATATCCAGGCAGCTCCAGACGTCGAGGCTGCGGCAAAAGAAGACACATGGATAGACTTACAACACCTTCCCCCGACCAGGCTGCGCAGCTCCAAGGGCTGCTCCAAGAAAACCGTGACTGTTTTTCCTTCGACGGGAGCTTAGGCCGATGCCCACTCATTAAGCACCGCATCACCCTCACATCGGAGGTGCCCGTCCGTCGACCCGCATACAAAGCCGGCCCCGCGGAGAAGGAGAAAATAGAAGAAGCCGTGCGGGACATGCTCAAAAATGACATCATAGAGCCCTCGGTCAGCGAGTACGCAGCAGGGGTGGTCTTGGTGCCGAAGAAGAGCGGTGAGACGCGCTTCTGCGTGGACTACCGTGGCATCAACGCCATCACCCGCCCTGATTTGTACCCGCTGCCGTTGACAAAGACGGACATCCTCGACACCATGGGCAATGCCCACGTCTTCAGCACGGTGGACTGCCAGCAAGGATATTGGCAGGTGGCCGTCGATGCCCGTGACCAACATAAAACCGCGTTCCGATGTCATCTGGGACTTTTCCACTACAAACGCATGCCGTTTGGGTTGCGAAACGCGGGCGCCACCTACCAGAGGCTGATGAGCCATATCCTGTCAGGCTACGTGGGGATCTTCTGCCATGTTTTCATTGACGACGTGGTCATCTTCAGTGGGAGCTTCGAAGAACATCTCCACCATCTCCGGCTCGTATTGGAACGTCTCCGCGCGGCAGACATCCGTCTGAAGCCCGCAAAGTGCGAGTTCGCCAAATCTAAGGTCACCTATCTCGGCCATGTCATCAGCGCCGGGGAGGTACGACCCGACCCCACCAACGTCGCAGCCCTGGCGGACCTGACATCACCGACCGACGTCCGGGGAGTGCGTTCCTTTTTGGGCATGGCTAGTTACTACAGAATGTTCGTCCCCAACTTCAGCCGGAGAGCGTCCCAACTGACTAGCCTGACCAAGAAGGACGTACCCTACCAATGGACTGGGAAACATCAAGCGGCCTTCGAAGATCTCAAGAGCGCTCTGACGTCGGAGCCAGTCCTGGCACTCCCCGACTTCAAGAAGCCCTTTGTCCTCATGACGGACGGGAGCTCCCAGGGATTGGGGGCTGTGCTGGGACAGAAGTTCGGTGGGAGAAGAGAGCGGGTGGTCGCCTACGCGTCCCGGCGGACGACGAAGATCGAGGCCACCTACTCGTCCTGCGAGCTGGAGGCCCTTGCGCTGGTGTGGGCGGTACGCCACTTCAGGGATTACCTCGTGGGACGAGAAGTTGAGGTGGTCACAGACCATTGGGCCCTGAGATGGCTGCTGACGCTTAAAGAACCCAGCCCTCGGCTTCAACGCTGGGCGCTTGCCCTGCAGGAGTACAACTTGCGGATCGTCCACCGGCCAGGGACAGTCCACCGCAACGCTGACTTTTTGTCCCGCCTGCACGAAAGCGGGGGCGACAAGCGAGCGATCTCTATTCCAAAACTCATAGAGGAGGCAGCTCGTGAGTCGGCAGGTGACACCGCATCGGGGCAGCAAAGCAATCGAGACGCCGGGGAACAGGAGGCAATGGATCCAGAACGGGACGGATCCTCACGGAAGCGGCTGGAAGGCGAAGATCCGGGAGAAGAAGGGGTGTGTGAAGCTCCGGCAAGGTCGCCACCAGGAGAAGACGAACTCATCGACGTCGGCATGATCCTGCCCTTCAGCAGCTGCGCCACCGAAGGAGAAGATGAACCGGCCGAAGCACTGCAGGTCCAACACGGTGGCCAAGGGCCCCAGCTGCAAGGGAGGACATCAACATTGAACAACCGATCCTTACTTTTGAAGGAGCAGCTTCGGGACCCCGATTCTCAGGAAATAGCGGCAGCAGTGAGGGGAGAGAGAAACATGCCGGCTTGGGCCCAAGACCACACCTTCCAAATACGGCATGACGGGGTTCTTGTGGAGGAGACTACAGACAAGACCGGGGGCCTTATGACGCGCGTGGTCCTGCCTCAAAAACTGGTGTCGGTGGCAATTCAGGACTCCCACGCTGCCCACCTGAAGACCAAAAAGATGCTGGCACAGCTGAGAAGGAAGTACTTTTTCAAGAGGATGTACTCGCAAGTACACGCCTTCGTCAAGGGATGTCAGCTGTGTCAGCAGAAAGACAGGGGACCAAAACACTCAGCCCCCCTGGGCAGCCTGCCGGAACCACTCGGCGCTTGGCACACCCTCGGAGTAGACGTCCTGGGCCCTCTACCCACGTCAAAATCAGGAAACAAATGCATCGTCATTCTTTCGGACTACATGACCAAATATGTCCTGGCCATTCCCACGCGCGACCAGACAGCCGAGACCACAGCCCGTGTCCTGATGGGAAAGTTCATGGAGTACGGCTTACCTGCACGCCTCATCAGCGACAACGGAAGCAACTTCAGGTCTCGGCTGCTACAGGAACTCTGCAAATTACTAAAAATCTCCCGAATCTTTACTACACCATATCATCCCCAGATGAACGGCCTCTGCGAGCGGTTCAACCGCACACTGGCATCCATGTTAAGGGCTTTCGTCGAGAATCATCAGAGGGACTGGGACGCATATCTGCCATACGTCATGTACGCCTACCGGGCTGCCGTCCAGGAATCCTCCGGTGAGACGCCGTTCTACCTCATGTTCGGGCGGCCTTGCCGGGCCCCCTTGACATCATGCTGGATGAACCCTCGCCAAAATGCGGAAACCTGCTCCGGGAGGCTACCAGAGTGCAGCCCGAAGCAATCCAGCGTCTCCACGAGGCATTCAAGGCCGTGCAGCGCAATCTCACCGAGGCTCATCGCCGTCAAAAGAGGGAGCACGACAGGAAGGCCAAGGACCAAACCTTGGAGGTGGGCGACGAGGTGCTTCTTCTGGATGAGAGGGTGCCGGAAGGACTAACCCGCAAGCTCAGACGGCCGTGGCGACCGGGCTACCGGGTGATTCAAAGGATAGGGCCCCTGAACTATCTCGTTGAACACCCAAACGAAAGGGGCCGAACCTTGCGAGTCCACATCAATCGGCTCAAAAGGCAGCACCCCGAGCACGTCTGGCCGGATGAGCAAAGGGTGTGGCCCTGGCCCTCTCTCAGACAAGGCGATGCCTCTGTAGGCCTGGAAGAACACCTTGCCGCGGACCGCCGAAGGCGTGCCATGCGTCGCACTCCACCTCCTCTGCCGCCATGGGAACTTGAGGACCTGGACGGAGGTGACCCATCCGCAATCGACGGGAGGGGGGACTCCACCGAAAACTCAGGCCGATCTAGCGAAGACACAAGGCCTCCTGATGAACCGCGCCAGCGTCGGCGACCGCGCAGAGCCTACGACGACCCACCCCCAAGAAGGTCTGAAAGGATCCGTCAGCGGCAGGCAGCAGCCCGGCGAGGAGGATGGTGACGTCATCTTTGGGGCAAATAATGGAACCGTGAAAGGGGTCAGCCTGAGAGAGGGGAAATGAAGCGCCCATAAAATTTTGACTGCCGTTGAACGGAATAATGTGGTTAATCATAAGACGTTCGGAAAAATCGGTGATCCAAGCTCGACTGAAGAGCTGCGAAGAAGCGATGGGTGATCTCCTTCTCTATGTTTGCAGAGGGATGGAGAAGAGTGCTGCGAGGAAGATCCTGGTGTTCCTGGGAATAGCGACCATCATCCATGCGTTGACGGCGCGAGAAGACGCCAGCCCCCAATCGACAGGCCTGTTGTTCCGACCAAAGGGGCGGATAGCCCTCGCGACGGGACGATGGACGCTGGTAGTACGCACCGACGCCTCCCCGATCGTCGGGCTTCAAAAAACCATCACCGCACGGCTTGATTCCATCGGTGGTCTACTGGAGAGGGGAATGGAGGAATACGCGGACAAGGGAAGAAACAACACTCAACTCACCAAGACAAGGACGCGGGCATTCTTCGAAGTGCTAAAACAAAACTGGCAGCAGGAGGAGAAGGTGCTAAGAATGGAGCTGCAGGGAGCCGCGACCGAGCTGGAGAGGGTGATGGAGGAAGTCGGACGTGAACGCAAAGCGCGCAGCATACTTCCCTTCATCGGACGTGGCCTCCACGCTCTCTTTGGGACGGCCACGGAAGAAGACACCCGCCAGCTCCAGAAGGGCCTGAAGGGAGTACGCGCAGCCGTGGGCGAGCTCAAGCATGTGGAGGAATTGCAAGCCTCGCTCCTGGGGACGCTCAGCAAGGGCCAGCGAGCGCATCACCAGCAGATCGCCCGTCTGGCCCAACGCGTCAACGTCTTGTCACGGCTCATCGGAGACGATCGAGCCTGGGAGCGAGCGGCTACCCTTCAACTTCAAAGGGAGGGAGATGTCACGCGCACTGTCGCCGCTGCCATTCGAACGGCAGGGTTGGCGGTGCAGGCGTTTCGCCACCAGGCGGATGCCCTGACCCGCCAAATGCAGCAAATACAAAGAGGCGAGTTGACAGCGGACATTCTCCCTCCCAGGGCATTGAAAGGAGCCTTGGAAGATCTCCAGCACGGCTTGCCACGACAATGGACGATGGCCCTTCCGGAAATACGGCACCCCTGGGAGCTATATCGCGCTCTAGTCATCACGGCGCTTCCAATGAAGAAAGGTTGGGAAGTATACATCAGCGTGCCGCTTCGGCCCACCCACCTGGAGCCCCTGTACGTCTACCAGGCAACCCCTCTTCCTTTCTGGCTGCAAAACCGGACTGTAGCGGTGGTGACCGAGCCAGGAGCTTCAACGCTCATCATCTCGGCAAATCGGCAGCTACATGCCGAGATCTCCGGTGCCCCTCTCCAGTCTTGCGCGAAGGTAACGGATACCTATGTCTGCGCCGACGTTGATATAGCCCTTAGGAAGGCAGCGGGAGGTTGCCTATTCCATGCCTTCCGCGGTGATGTGGAAAGGGCGCGGGAGGCCTGCCCAAGACGCGTGGTTCGACCACGAGCCGCCCTCACGAAGTCCGAAGGGGACGAGTGGGCGTACGTCTTCCCGGAACAAGAGACGCTGACGATGACGTGCCCCACGGGCGCCGAAAAAACGAGCCGCAGCTTTCGCCTTCGTGGTTCAGGAACATTCCATCTGCCGCCAGAATGCGCCGCCACGGGGACTTACTTCGAGGTTCTACCCCATCTCAAGGGTAGCCAGACCCGACTCACCGACACTCTCATCGAAACGACGACGATGACAAACCTCACGGCCGACCTAGAAGAACTGATATCACATCACCTTCCAACTTCTACCGAACAGAAATCACTACCGGACCTCAAGTTCCTCGAGAACGTAGAAGACGACTTACTCATTAACTCTACCATCAAGGAGATTGCACACGGACTCAACTCGGGTGCCCTAAGGACCGTGGACGACGTTGGATCCTTCGCGACAGGGCGATTCACTACCGTCCACGGGTCTATTACCATCAGCTCGCTCGCCCTCCTCGGTCTGGCTATCCTGGGAATCTGCCTCTGCATGAAACGTCGGAACAAGACCCCAGTATACCAGCTAGCACCGCAAGAACCGGTCGCCCCCACCGCACCACCGTCGATTGCCCACCAGGACCCCCTCTACGCAGCCCTTTCCGCACGCGTGCTGGCCCTTGAATCCATCTGCGGGAAGCTTCAACAGGAACTCGACCACCTGCGAAAGTTTGGGTAGGAGCAGCGCCAAGGAAGACGCCCGTGCCCCAGCCCCGACCTGACGCGCCCCGCACTCGCCCGACAGAGCAAGAACCCGTTACCGCCCAAGCTCCTCATCGGAAGACCGATCGGCCCAAGCCTCGTTCACGAGGGCGTGAACGTGAAAAAGGTCGACTGAAATGTGACATTTCCTTCGTAGTGCTAATGCCTCCTTCTTTAAACGTATGCCTCATGTCCCCACCAATGTATATGTGTTCCCCATGTGTTAGGCGAGACGCAGCGGGTACGGCGAGTACCACCAAGCGTGTCGGCTGGACCAGCTGTTGGATAAAGCGTGACCATGCTCAGTGTGATGTCGGCTCAATGGCGAGGGGCGGGCGATCCATTTCAACCCATTCCCACGACTCGGTCGCAAACAGGAGGGCCCGGCCGGCGCGTCTGCGCGCCAGCGTCCCCCGATGCCAGAGGTAAAAATGGTCGTTCGCGGACTCCCGCGCGTGAAGGGAAAGAAACATTTTGAAACTGATGCCACCCCAATTACATTTTTCTTGGGACACGGGGACCCTCCCACTGGAGCGCGTTAGCCATATCCGGGTGCAACTCCCGTAAGGTTTCGCCACCATTGCTTCCCCCTGAGATCCAGGCCATGCGCGAGCCGAGGCGGCGGCAGCTGCTCCAGAATTGTCACAAACATGGGGGAAAGGGTAACACCAGATGTCTAAGCCGCCATTCTGTAACAGCGGGGCCACAAAGGGGGGGGCGGATATGCCCGGGATTTATATCGAAATTCGGGTCAGGATCACAGCACCCCATAGAGGGAAATTGAACGCAATTAATTAATTCTCGAGGCTGCTATAGATAACCCGCAACGCGTGTCTTGCCATACCGCTGTAATTAAGAATAGGGCACTCTAAGTGTGACACCCGGTGCCTTGAAACGAAGCACGCAGCACTGCATGCTCCTTAAAATTCAGAAAAGGGGGCATCACTTCTGGGGCCATTTTGATGACGTGAAACATAGATGGCTAATTTTTTATTATCTTTCTTTGGTTGTTGAATCGTGGAAAAAACGTATATATCTGTACAGGGGGTCCAAGCAGCTTATTCCCTTTTTGTGGATCGGTATTGATAGGGGATGATTGGTGACGATTAGTTGATTTTTACTCTTTGGATCCTATTTTTGTCTCTTACCAAAAAAGGGCCCTCCCATATAGAGCCTGAGCATTGCCAGTCTTTTATCACGTTCTTTCTTTCCCGGGCAGCTGTCGCCCCAATGATTCGGAGAAAAAACAAAAAATTCTCTAATAAAAATTTTGAAATTTTTTAGAAAAAACTTAGGGACTTGTATTTCCTTAAGCAGACCAAACAATTCATGAAGGCCCTGGCAAGGCCCCAATGTTGAAGAGGCGGGCCAGCTCCATATCCACAGCATTCTTTCGGCTCTCAAAACTTATTAAAGTAAGCAGCCTCTCTGTGCAATTAAATCTTAAGAATTTTTCTCTCGCCAGGCCCAAGAGTTTGAATGAGTGTAAGCCTACCTTCCGAGAAAGGAAATCAGGTAGGCGAAACGCCCGTGGTTGGGGAGGCATTTCTCCCCCTGAGTTTATGACAGGCGAGGGTCAGAATTTCTTTAAGAGAAACTGTGCAAATATATTCTTTCTCGATATTTTTCCAACCAGAATTCCGTGGACAAGTAGCGAAAAAGCCACGTCAAAGCGCCAGATTCGGAGAGGCCCGGCCCGGCCCATCCCGACGCCGCAGGCCCCGGGATGGGCTGGGACCAATCAGCGCCAGCCACTGGCTCCGTTGCCAATGGCAACCGCGGCCGAAACCGGGGAACAAAACCGAATTCGGGGGACCGGGGGACACACTTGGCCAGGAGGGTGGAGAGAAGAGGCTGAGTTTGTGGTTCCTGGAGAAGGCGGTCATCTTTTGCGCTCTGGTTGACGGAGGACGAGGCGGGCCCGTCTAGACGGAAAGACTTCTGCACACCCCATCTGGCTTGTGAGTACAGCCAAAATGTTTAGCCGAGAACACAAAATTCGGGATCCCTTCCCCTATTGAGCCGACGTCTTAGGATAACCCGAGTTAGGGGCCCCTGCTGTGTCCCGTGATGTACTGATGTGTATGCGTACCATGTGATGTGCCGTGAGCATGTTGTACGTGAGCGCCGACGGGCGCCTGGCGCAACGGACAAATTCGTGTATTTGACATGAAGCAGAAATAAGTTGAATTCCGTTTGCCGTAATGAGACCTATTAACTTTGGCCGGTAATGAGACCCGATTCTTTTAGTGGGGCCTGCTCGGTCCTCATCTCTACCCACTTATCTTTTCTGACATGTAACTGGCAATACCATGTTTACAAACACTGAGCAAGGTCAATCCGGAATCTCCCTTTGTTTCCTGGTTGACGAAATTGTCTAATGGCACGCCGCGATATCTCTATTGTTCTCTGCCCTTTGGCACTGATGCAGGGCCGATTCAAATTGCCGTAATGTTGCTTTTACCGTCCAAGTGGCGTGTCCGATTGTACACGCGTGTTATTTGATTGCCCAGGCGATATATCTAATATCATTCTGTCACTGCGCTGCCCTTTGCACCGCGAAAAAAATCGTAAAGATCTCATCATCATTACATGTGCTGTTTAAATTGCTCTAGCGGCGCGCCTCATAAAATTGCACTTTTGAGGTGATTGTCTGCCTCTGACGGAAAGCAGAGTTAGTCCGAGGTCTCATTATACTTGTATTTCGGTGTTGACCTGGTCTACCTGGCATGGTCAATTTCCATTGCGCGTTCGCTGTCTGGCAAGGTGAATGAATCCGGCGCGGCGTTTAGTTCCTTGATTTCCGGTGGTTTAGGAAATATCGCGATGGATTCGCCGTTGTGTCGCACATTTTTGGCTTCCGATCGTAATTTTGGCAAATATAGCTGTATCAACCAATTAATCCGGCCTGTTAATGTGACCACTTATTCTTGAAGAGGCGTAAGAGAATGGAAAGTCAGAGGATAATCGAAGTAGACCGAAGGCGAAGCATACTTCCGATCAGTTGCATTCAGGGAGGGAGGCATACAGTCCTTGGGGCGAAGCCGCCAACGTTAGTTTAAAAAAACCCTTTCGCTTATCTTTTGGGCCTCGATTCCTTCCGGGAAAACCCTGAGCTTTCACCGTTCTTATCGTGGGGGAGACCGGAAACATGGTCACGCGACTCCTTGCGGAGGAGCAATCATTGCTATCTTTTTGGGGGGTTACCGATTTACCAGCAAAGGTCCCGTCGATCCTTCTTCAAGGATTTTTTTATAGCCATAAAGAAATTCTGGTAACCGTCGTTTCGTTTCCATCAGACGCTTCCCCACGTGCCCAATATATTCGACCGGTGGGTTACCAAAATGCAGGGAGGGGACATTAGATATTTGGGGACATGGATCGTAGACCCGTCCACGGGAGGGGGCAAGCAAATAACTTTCTAACTGGGGGTCCACGCATCCCTCCCCCTTGGAGGCAATCCCCTCTTTTTGGCTTCGCCCTGAGGGCTCGTAGTCGGAACATACGTAACACTGAACGCATAAAAAAAGCGCGGGTGCCTCAAGTGGTGAGCTGACGGATCGAAGTGAAACGGAGGTCGGATACCAAATCGCCGTGGATGTTCATGTAAGTATACCTTCGGCTGCTAAACTTTCGGGAGGGGGTTTTCCTTCTACGTGCCGGGTTGGCCCTTTCATTATGCCCCTCTCGTCTCGCTGGCGTGTCATATTGATCGGCCTGTCTAATATTCACTGAGATATATGATAGGTCATGTTGAGGGTAAAGCTGATAAGCTTCCTGGTAGGAGCTAAGGATGTCATGCGCTAGTCTGTTTCTATTCCTATTCACTGCTGCCGTGGGGTCCCGCTGTACCGGGTGGCCTAGGGTCATGCAACCTTCGAACGCACCGTGCACGGCGGAAAGTTTGAACGGTACGTTACAGATACTTGCATCGTCAGCGTTATCGTACAGGACTCAATGACACGTTGATCACGTTATCGTAAATTTTAACCTTTAATTTGCTCATCCACCAAATCTTGTCATCGATTCTCGTTAACCGCGGCCTGTAAAGGAACAAATAACCGCATTGGGTGCCCCGATATAATTATCCTATATATGCAGTAAATACCCCTAGCACGCAATGACTTTTGTTATTTTGAAGTACGTAGTCGGAAATTTGGACCTTTTCTAGAGTAAGCGTTCGCCTCATTCATCGCGCCAGGCTAACAAAAAAATTGGTGTGTTCGATTAGAATATATGCGGCTAAGGAAGTCTCATAATTGCACTCGCTGCAGCTCCAGATTGTTCGAGATCCGAAATTATATAATAAGATTTTTTGGGACCTGATTGGTTAACCCAACGATTGAATCGGTCGGAGATATACTTGGCAAAAACTAACTGGCCCTTATTGCGGAGGGTAGAACCCGATTTCTCGTCATATGGCCTAATACCCAGTGAGTCGGATAACGCTGACGCAGTCCTACACTGACACGCTCCTCCACGCACGGGACACGCACAATGGCCCTGAGGATATAAAACAATTTGACCAGCAATGAGCGACGTAATTTAGCCCCCTCGGCTAGTCGAGGAAGGGGGATGGTCCCCTTTGGCTCCGCTTGAAGAATTAATATTTATGTCTACAGTTTTGTGTCTATTTTGTGTCTACTTGTGTCTATTTCTGGCTACATTTAGATAATGGAATGACAGCGTATTTCCGGAACAAGGCTTGACTACAGTCAAGCAAGTCCAAATTTGTATTTTTTTGCGTTTTTTCCTAAGGGACTAAGTATCAATTAAAATTTAGCTCTCAGTCGTAAGTTTCCTTTCCATTGGCTGTTTTATGTTCGTAGTCGTAACTTAGCATCATTAAACGACCTAGGGCCAACGATCTCTCAATCTGAACTTAGCTCCTTTCGTTTGGTTAGCAAATTGAACCCCAGGGCCATTATTAAGGGATAGATATCCACAAACGGGTGCACGCGCCCTCACAGAGAATTTCTGGCGGTCGACGATGGCACTGTCAAGTAGCAGGAACTGAGTCGACCGCCCTCCAACGACACCGGCACAGTAGCCGACCCAAGTTTCCATATTGTTCCTGGCCGAGCTGGGCAAGCAGCGCCAAGCTCTAGGCTCGGCAATTCAACGAGATTCGGCCCGCCGACGCTGGCGTGCCTCGCCGGGTGGCGGGGAGCCGCCCTCAGGCGGGCGCGATGGCACGCGCCGGCCGGCACGTGCCGTACGCGTGCCACTATCGGCGCGCGCCGCCGCACTGTGTGTAGTTCGTGTGTGTGTGCTGTCCGTCGCCTAATATGTATGAGGGGGTCCGATCTGTGCAAGGGGACCCATATGATCTCGCCGCTGGTTCGCCGCGTGGGGGGCGTTAGCAATTAGCAAATTGTGCAGCTAGTTCGCTTCGGGGGGGAATTAAACTGAGACAGCAGCTGTGCCCAGGGTTTGTGACGACGCGTTTATCTGTTTTTTTTTCGTTTTTTTTAGTTGCGCGATTCGGAATTTTCTTAAGTCGACTCATCTCACCTCATGT
Organism: Lepas anatifera; assembly: GCA_034440635.1. NCBI lineage: Eukaryota > Metazoa > Arthropoda > Thecostraca > Lepadidae > Lepas > Lepas anatifera. The sequence goes on from JAOTON010001522.1 coordinate 51,106, forward strand.
GTTGAGAGCGGTCGACTTAACTCTGACTCGACTCATTGCCACGCATTCAGTGAACCGACGCAACTCTGCCTCAAGGTTAACTCCTCCGACTCAACTCCGACTCAATTTAATTCAAACTTCGGTTCGGTCTCCAAAATGTAAAAAAAATTAATAATAAATAACAGATGCATAAGTCAGTGAGCCAATAAAAGACAAGGCCAGATTTGGAGCACGTCTAATTTTCGGAATCCGTGTGTTACTTATGCCTGAAAATTTCTTCGGACCAGATGGGCCTTTACACTTAACCAACTGAACTGTATAATTAAATTAATATATGGAAACAAACTAAAGCTTTGGTTGAGCAATTGAACAAATGGAAAAAGGGATCAAAAAGGCAAAGGGAGATTCACAACGGGCAGGTAAAGTCAAACACTTTTACTCGACTCACCCGCACGTTAAATCATATTTCTGTCAACTCATTTGCCTTGCTGTCTCCACAACTCGACCCAACTTTGTTCATTTACGTGGCGCGGGCTGATTCGACTCAACTCAGCCCAATGTCAGATGATTCGGAGTCTGAGTTGCCTTTGATTCTGACTCATTTTTTTCGCACTACTCTGGTAATTTACTTATCGTTTTGCTGAAGTCACGAAGCCGTCATTAAGGGTGGCTTTATTTAAGGTAACGAAGAAATTTTAACCATTACCCGGACGGTTTCAGCAGTCCGCAGCTATATTTAGCGCGCATATTTGACGTGGGCTCTATATTCTATAAACTGGATCATGGTCGGGACTACCGTATTTTGGTACTCGTTAATTATTTGTATGATACTGATGAGAATCAACTCTTATGGAAATGTCCGAGCAAATTTCAAATCACGACTAGAGGCCAACGCGATATGAAACGTAGCAGATGCAGACTTAGCGATAACCTCTGGGAGGGGTGGACAGTAGTTTACGGTGTGTCTGACCCTGGGCATGTCAGTTGCGAAGCCACTTAAACGAGACATGAGCGAATGCTGTCGGGAGCAGACGAGAGAGCTCGAAAGAGCGAGCAGCAATTTCATCGAACTTGCACAGCATGGACCGGGGCCGGGGTGAAAATTATTTTTCTAAAACAATTAACGGCGTATCCAATCACCTAATGATGTGAGCATGGCACCCAAATCCTCCACGTTTCAGGTGACCCTTGGGCGGTCTCGCCACGTCACAAAAAAGGGGGCGGGGTCCTTCCGTCTCGGACCCAACCCGGGGGCCAAAAAGGGGGAATGCATATAATGGAGAGGCCAAGCCTTCAACGCTTTCTGGCCTCACAAGATTCGAAATTCTGCGGAGGGCGAAGCTCCCGGGAGGGTAGTTTTTTTCAGAGTGTCCCACAAGAAGCGTCCCCCACCGAAGGGTACGGGAGGGAAAAATTTACTAGCAGCATTGCTGTGGGGCTGGCCATTAGGAGGGGGAAATGGAAGAATGGTGATTGAAAGAGTGTGCGTGTTTGTTCGAATGGAGATACGAATGCGCTAGTTTAAGGTCGGTGGGCACCTTGGCCAGAGGTGTGTGGTGCTCCGTGGTGACTCACTTTCAAAAAGGGGGATAAACCCAGTGAACCCATGAAATACGACCCCGAAACGTCATCGAAGGGGCCATGCCATATCAGAGGTGGATGGAGAGTCGAACAAAAACCAGTTAGAGCCCCTGAACAGACTGGCCGTCCCACTCTGTTCAGACATCAATCAAGGTCCAGGAGGTGACGACCGGACCGGGCGAAAGGTGCGCCGTGCGCATTGAAGAAGAGCTTAAGAAGAGCTTGAGAAGATTCCAGGAGCAGTGACGACTCTCGCTGATGGGCTGAAGACGGGCGACGGCACCTTCAGTCGGCGTCAAGTACATCGGACGGGGGAGGCACACTACGGCGCTGCCGAGCCGGGGAGCCTCTCGATGCAATGACTGCCACAAAGAAGACGAAGAAGATAAGTCCGGAGGCCGGTGGGATGGTGATTCCCCACCGGACCGGTATGGGCTCCGGCCCATACTGGCGTAGCCGTCAGGCTATTCCGGTGAAGATGATGATAAGTCCGGAGGCCGGTGGGATGGTGATTCCCACCGGACCGGTATGGGCTCCGGCCCATACTGGCGTAGCCGTCAGGCTATTCCGGTGAAGATGATGATAAGTCCGGAGGCCGGTGGGATGGTGATTCCCACCGGACCGGTATGGGCTCCGGCCCGTACTGGCGTAGCCGTCAGGCTATTCCGGTGAAGATGATGATAAGTCCGGAGGCCGGTGGGATGGTGATTCCCACCGGACCGGTATGGGCTCCGGCCCGTACTGGCGTAGCCGTCAGGCTATTCCGGTGAAGATGAAGATAAGTCCGGAGGCCGGTGGGATGGTGTTCCCCACCGGACCGGTACGGGTGGCAGCTCGTACTGGCGTAGCCGTCAGGCTATTCCGGTGAAGATGAATGAGGTGGGGGCCGGGGGAGTGACGACTACTCCCGGACCGGTATGGGTGGCGACCCATATTGGCGCAATCGACCGAGATTGTTCCCTCAAGAAAGACGAGTCGTAATGACGATTACACTCGATTGTTACGCATTTTATATTTTATAAGGGGGGAAACACGGTCGGTCGCGTCGACGGAGATCGGCCGTGCAGCGGTAGGGCTCGACCGCAAAAATCATATTTCCCTTTGGATACCACGTCGAGGTTGGGGCGGCCCTGGATCCCATCGCTATGCACACTGTATCGATATACGTTTTAACGATGATTAGACATCTGTGCCCATGCAATTTACCTTGGGGGTACGTAGTAGCGGAGGGGATATTTTGATATCGGGGACCCCCGATTGCCATCAGTGCGGGCCTTTGCGATTGGGGAGAGCCTACGGAGGTGGGGAGCTCCCTATGTACGATCGACGAGGCGTGCCCCGCAGGCTTAGGGGTGGAAACTTGGGTTGATGGTTATTTCGGCAGGGAGGAAGTTACATATCAGGCGTGAATTGAGGAGACGTAGTCGGTCCCTGACACCGCTCCTATGCGGATAGGTTGGGAGGGGGCACCTCGGGACATTATAGGACATAGTTCAAAAATAGGGGGTAATCTAATCATGTTCACTTGTCTCCTCACAAGCTCGTGACTAAGGGTAAAATTTAGGGGGGCACCATGTAGCGCATCGGTGACTTCGGCCCAAAAAAGGGGGGGTGGACAACGTCGGCTCAAAAAGGGGGACATTTTCGGCCATGGGTGTATCGGCTATTCGATGGTTGTACTTGTACGTCATATGTGATGTGTCTGTTTGTCCCGCGGGTGCGTCCACGCCTGACTGCCCTACATGTCTCCGAATATTCTTGGCCGGCAGGGGAGAGAGAAGGCTCTGCAGCTTGGGTCTAAAAGGAAAAAATAATTGAAATGCGCTTCATTTCCCCTAGCTCAAGGCAGCTACCCCTGCGACGGCCCGACCTCTCGCCCGGCAGCCGCGCCACACAGCCAAGGCAACTCCTCAAAGCATACAGCTTCTGAGAGTCTCTGGGTGACCTGACTTCCTCGGCAACTAACAGATTAGGGGCATTACTCCCAACCAAAAGCTGAACTGGTGAACTCAGTTGGGGCAACGTTACCCCAGATAAATGGTCCCAACTATCCGCTATGTCCTGCGTGCATTTGTCAGCCACTGACACCGGTAAGCTCTTCAGTGTGAACAGCGACGGAAGTGAAGAAAAATCACCCCCATTTAGCGGTGCCACCTCGATATTATCAACTTGGTAGGACTTAAGCCTCTGCGTCTGATGAGTCACTGTATCGACGGAAATCTGTTTCCTCCTTGACGGCACCCAAACGAGCAGCCAAGTCGTCGGTGATCATACAGCTGGAGCTGCCCGCATCTAAGAATGCATTTGTCTCTACAACCACTCCAGACTTAGACCGCACTCTTACTGCAACAATGGGCATCATAGTGCGGCCAGTTTCTCGGTTCATGCCCAACCCCGCACTGACGACAGTGGGAGGGTTACTGTCACCCGGGCTGCCGGTGCCCTGAGGCGCTGATGGCGATCGGGTCTCAGTCACAGCCCGCCCGGGCGAATACGAACTAGCAGGACCAGTTCCTGCAGCAATCCGCGGACTCTCCCTGTGCAGGAGGGAGGGGTGCCATCCCCTGCAAATTCCACACTCTAGCCGTGATCTACAAAACCTAGCCCGGTGCCCCACTCGCAAACAGGCAAAACAGAGCCTCTGCTCAACAACGACCCCTTTCCGGTCTTCCTAGGACTGCCAACGCAAATGCCCACAATCGTTCACAAAATGGCCTCCGCCGCAGTGGCTGCACGGGGGTCTCTCCGGACTTGCGCCCTCTCTGATCTGTGTCGCGTTCACGTGATGTCTGGACGCCGAACCCCGCTCCACTCGTGATAGCTCAGGGGAATCCGTGCTACTTCCGAATACAGGATTTGCCCTGATCCGGACTTCGGCGGCCAAAAATCTAACCATATCGGATAGGACGGCCACTCTACCTTCAGTTTCTGTGATTCTATCAGCGTCACGCAAAAATCTATCCTGAAGATGAATAGGAAGTTTGCTCATGATTTCCCGCAAGGTACGTGAATGATCCAACTCTCCGTTTGGTACACCCACCATAGCGTTTTGCACCTCCGTCAGATATATGACCAGCTGATCCAGGTCTTCAAGCTTTCCAGCAGCTATCCTTGGCCAGTTTCTTAGCCTCTCTACATAAGAGTCTATGAGTCGGTGGCGACTGCCATACCGCTGCTGGAGAAGCTTCATTGCCTCTGTGTAGCCTGCTACTCCCAGAGCCAAACAACTATTGACTATTTGCCTTGGTTTGGATCTGGTGTACTGCTGGAGGTATAAAATAAGCTCGTCTGGGCTCTGCGTCTTGCTGGCAATTCGAGATTCGAATGCCCTCACAAAAAGGGGATATTCCTGGACGTTTCCCGAAAAGGGGGTTATCTCTACAGGGGGTAACAAAGATCTCTGCACCTGAGCCGCTAGCGCATCTGTCGTGGTTTCAGGAATGCGGGACACCGCCGTCTCTGCTTTAAATTCGTCCGATACTGAATCAGGAGGCATATGTCCCAGTTTAACTAGCCTTAATTCTAAATCTACCTGCTCACGGCGTGTGCTAAGCCTACTCTGCTCGGCCTTCAGACTCAGCTCTCGTTGCACTATTATTTCTCTTTCCTTAAGCATTTTTAGTTGGGCAAGCAAAACTTTGGCTTCCTCTGGTGCATCAACCGCAAGCTTCGGAGCCACCGGATCCGCAGTAGGTTCCGGATCCAAACCTAACCTCTCTGACTCCATGGCATCCCAAAGCCTATCAACTAGTTCGGATTTTTTCCTTCGGTGTCCAAACCTCTAATCCCTAACTCTTGCTGTAACTCTGAAACCTTAAATTTCAAACCAAGCTCATCCCTTTTCGAAACGGAATTAACGTCCATGATATCCCTCTGAGCCGAGTCAAACTCTATTGATCTATTCCATGGAGCCGGATTATGAACAGGTTTTTTGAACGCTAAATTAAGCCTGGCATGCAAATCTAGAGTCCCATAACAAACTTTACAGCACGGAGACCAAACTGGACCGACACAAAACGCGACAAACAAAACCAGCAGCAAAAAGGCCTGAGCGACAAACGACGGGATGTTGGAAAACGGAAACATGGAATGCTTACAGGCTATCACAACCTTTCTCCATAAATGAAATTAAACTATGCAACTACAGCGACTCCTTGACCCACAGTGCACACTGAAAGCACACAACCATACTGTCCGAACTTCACCGCGGAAACTGCTGCAGATCGCGCAGCTTAATGCTACAGAATCATCACTGCAGATCGCGCCAACGTAATGCTACTGGCTCGGACCAGACTGAACCTTTCAACAGTCAGATCGCACTACCGAGCAGGAGACTTCCACCTCCCGACTCGCACTCAATGGGGCGGTACCTTTCAGATGGTCGGCTCTGTGCTCGCTGTCCGCGATGAGCTGCGCCCTGCTGACCGCAACCGCAACGTGGCGACCGGTCCAAATGAAGCCTGCCGCTTGAACCTGAGTTGAAACTGTTGATCGCCACGCGCTCCGCCGTAGAAATATGCCGAATACCGGAACGAACCCTTTATTACGGCTCAAGTCCGTTTCTGACGGAACACCAACATGGTCAGCACACTCCAGCATTCTGCACGGTTGAGGCAAAGTATCGCAAACAATTACGATGTTTGTGTTGAACAGAAAGGGAAGATATATATCAGCCGTGGCCACATAACTAACCGTGGACCTTTCGTAAACACATGACTAACACATACCGTGGAATTAAGGCGTTTTAGCACTGAGCGAGGATAGAAATACGCGTCAACGACCCAAACCTACCAACTCATAATGCCTCCGGGGATCCAGCGGTAACAGCAGCCACTCCGCAAGCCCATGGCGGCAGCTCCTCACGGGCCGTCGTCAGGCCACTGCCCTGCGCGCCGACGACGGTGCTACGCGCCCCCAAAACTGCACCATAACTGCCCGAACCTAAAAGACGTGCGGCAGGTCACCTAACACATCAAATATCTATCCGAGTCTGAATGTTGAATTGAATAATCAGCGACATTACAACATAAAGCGGTGTTCACTTAACAGAAAATTACTACAAGGTCACCAACCGATTACAATAGTCAACTTACTGGGCGAGAAGACTCCTATGCGCACCCTCTCCCAACGGCGTCACAGAACGGAAAGGCCGCCGCCCCTCAATCCCTGACCCAGGTCAGCGCCAGACGGGATGACGTCAGAAGCACGATTGACGTCACCCGAACCATCACTATCAACACTAACATCCGGTGGAAAATATCGACGATACGGAAATTAGGCATCAAACAATAACAGAAGTGACCACCGTAACAATATCACCCGCATTTCCAGCGCCCAACAAATGGAATATCACCACTAAAGCGACCGCAACCCAGCTTAGGCCGCTCACAGGTATCAGCACCTAGCGACCGTCACGAAAACTAACAGAACAAGCCGCCATGTCTCTAAAAAAGGTGTCCCTCTAAGCACCAAAGCCATAAAGGTATGAACGGGCGCTAACAAGCGGGATGCCAAGAAGTGGGGGGAGCCCACGATGAGGCTTGGGGGCGCCGGTGGAGTGAAACGAAAGCACCAATGATGCACCATGGGGGCGCCAGTGGCATAGAACGGATTGTTAGAAGGTGGAGGCGCACGTAGTGGGGAGTGGGGATCCAGTAGTACATAGCGGGGAGAGAGAGTGGGGGCTCGCTGGTATAAAACGGGCTGGTAAAAGGTGAAGATCCCGTCAGTGAGGCATGGGGTCGTCATTTGAGCAAAAAGGCACCAATGATGTACCACAGGGGCGCCAATGGTGAAGATCGGTTCTAAAAGCAAAGGCGCCCACAGTGAAGCGTGGGGCGCCGCGCCGGTGGAGTGCACAGAAGACACCAATGATGCCCAATGGGGATGCCGGTGGTAAATGCAGGGTTTCAGCACATGGGGCGCCCACAGTGACGCGTGGCGGCGCCGTTGAAGTAAAAACGAGACATTAATGCTGCACCATGGAGGCGCCAGTGGTATAGAGCGGACTTTCCGAAGGTGGGGGCGCCCGTAGTGAGGATTGGGGCGCCAATAGTTTATAGCGGGATGCCAAGAAGTGGGGGAGCCCACGATGAGGCTTGGGGGCGCCGGTGGAGTGAAACGAAAGCACCAATGATGCACCATGGGGGCGCCAGTGGCATAGAGCGGATTGTTAGAAGGTGGAGGCGCCCGTAGTGGGGAGTGGGGATCCAGTAGTACATAGCGGGGAGAGAGTGGGGGCTCGCTGGTATAAAACGGGCTGGTAAAAGGTGAAGATCCCGTCAGTGAGGCATGGGGTCGTCATTTGAGCAAAAAGGCACCAATGATGTACCACAGGGGCGCCAATGGTGAAGATCGGTTCTAAAAGCAAAGGCGCCCACGGTGAAGCGTGGGGCGCCAGTGAAGTACACAGAAGACACCAATGATGCCCAATGGGGGCGCCGGTGGTACATGAGGGTTCAAAAGGCAGGGCGCCCACAGTGACGCGTGGGGGCGCCGTTGGAGCAAAAACGAGACATCAATGCTGCACCATGGAGGCGGCAGTGGTATAGAGCGGATTTTCCGAAGGTGGGGGCGCCCGTGGTGAGGATTGGGGCGCCAATAGTTTATAGCGGGATGCCAAGAAGTGGGAGAGCCCACGATGAAGCTTGGGGGCGCCGGTGGAGTGAAACGAAGGCACCAGTGGTGTCCAATGGGGGCGCCGGTGGTACATGCGTGGTTCCAAAAGATAGGGCGCCCACAGTGATGCGTGGGGGGCCGCTGGAGCAAAAATGAGACATCAATGCTGCACCATTGAGGCGCCAGTGATATAGAGCGGATTTCTAGAAGATGTGGGCGCCCGTAGTGAAGAGTGGGGCGCCGGTAGTATATAGCAGGATGTCCAAGAAGTGGAAGAGGCTTGGGGGCACCAGTGGAGTGACACGAAGGCACCAATGATGCACCATAGGGGCGCCGGTGGTACATGCGTGGTTCCAAAAGATGGGGTGCTTACAGTGATGCGTGGGGGCGGCGTTGGAGCAAAAAACTAGACATCAATGCTGCACCATGGAGGCGCCAGTGGTATAGAGCGGATTGTTAGAAGGTGGGGGCGCCCGTAGTGGGGAGTGGGGATCCAGTAGTACGTAGCGGGGAGACAGAGTGGGGGCTCGACTGGTATAAAACGGGCTGGTAAAGGGTGAATGCCCCCTCAAAGAGGCATGGGGGCGCCATTTGAGCAAAAAGGCACCAATGATGTACCACGTGGGCGCCAATGGTAAAGAGCGACTCTAAAAAACAGAGGCGCCCATGGTGAAGCGTGGGGGCGCCGGTGGAGTGCACAGAAGACATCAATGCTGCACCTTGGAGGCGCCAGTGATATAGAACGGATTTTTAGAAGATGGGGGCGCCCGTAGTGAAGAGAAGGGCGCCGGTAGTATATAGCGGAATGTCAAGAGGTGGAAGAGGCTTGGGGGCGCCGTTGGAGTGAAACGAAGGCACCATTGATGCCCAATAGGGGCACCGGTGGTACATTCGGGGTTCCAAAAGATGGGGCGCCCACAATGACGCGTGGGGGCGCCGTTGGAGCAAAAACGAGACATCAATGCTGCACCATGGAGGCGCCACTGGTATAGAGCGGATTGTTAGAAGGTGGGGGCGCCCGTAGTGGAGAGTGGGGAGAGAGAGTGGGGGCTCCACTGGTATAAAACGGGCTGGTAAAGGGTGAAGGCCCCCTCATTGAGGCACGGGGGGCGCCATTTGGGCAAAAAGGCACCAATGATGTACCACGGGGGCGCCAATGGTAAAGAGCGGCTTTAAAAGCAGAGGCGCCCACGGTGAAGCGTGAGGCGCCGCTGAAGTACACAGAAGACACCAATGATGCCCAATGGGGGCGCCGGCGGTACATGAGGGTTCCAAAAGGTGGGGCGCCTACAGTGACGCGTGGGGGCGCCGCTGGAGCAAAAACGAGACATCAATGCTGCACCATGGAGGCGCCAGTGATATAGAGCGGATTTCTAGAAGATAGGGGCGCCCGTAGGGAAGAGTGGGGCGCCGGTAATATATAGCGGGATTTCAAGAGGTGGAAGAGGCTTGGGGGCGTCGGCGGAGTAAAATAAAGGCGCCAATGATGCACCATGGGGGCGCCAGTGATGCAGGGCAGGTTTTCAAAATGTGGTATTTGCATGCAGCGGAATTACCAGGGGGCGCCAGTATTTCCGTTTGGCATGCAAATGTGGAGCAAATGGAGGCGGCCCCCGGGGGCGCCTTAGTGCCGAGGGGGCGCCTTACCGGCGAGGGGCCGCGGCCACCGCGGCCCCCCTGGATCCGCCCCTGTGTCAACGCATAGGTGGTCAAGGGAATGACCGCGTGTTCAGTGTGGATTTGTGTTGTCTGATTGGAAAATATTCGGTAATTGTGTGGTATGGCCAATACCCAGTATTTTTCAAAATTGTAATAGCCCAAAAATCTGCCGTGAGGCTCTGGTCGGGGTGAACCAGTCGTCGATGGTCCCCGAAAGGCGCGTTGCGCCGTTTGCTGTGTGTATCTCCAAGGTGTTCATTGTATCTAAGCCGAACAGAACGCTGGCTCTCTCCAATGTAAAAAGACTCATCGGGCCCACACAATTTACAACCTATCCAGTAAATCACGATTTTGGCATGGTATTTGCTCTGCAAGCCAGCATGGCAAGTGTGGTGGAATCTATCGCCTTCCGGGCACGGCGGGGTTCCAGGGCTGACTTCGCCAGCATGCTCCTCACAGAAGGCCAACTTCTCCATGCTATGATGCCTTGAACTTGTTGGGCTTGGGAATCATCCACAAATGGGAGAACTAAGGGAGCGAGACTCTCCAAATGATCTCCCGCTCTCGGCCGTGGATTGAGATCCCAAACTTAAATTTCCAGACCATGTGCTTTGGGTAGACGTTCCTGATGAAAATACATTTCCACAACTTCTAGACTCCTTTCACGTGGGCTACCGGAAATGGACTGGGCTGAGTCAAATGGCAAGATGATCGGGGCGGCCATGGACTTGTAATATAATTCCGTGTGATACTTTCCAGAATCGGAAACCGAAAGGAGAGTATCGAAAAATGGGATAGAACAAGAAAAAGCCGTGTGATCCAAGGTGAACTTGATATGATCATGCACAGAAACTATAAATATGAAGCATGAGTTGAGTCTCTCGAACCATGTGTCCATATGCGCAGACCGTCATCGATGTAGCGCATGTGCATTTTCCGGCGATTTAGTTACAGGGAAGGTGGCACCTTTATAACGTGATTTTAACTGAGATAGCCACGTTGTAAAGTAAGTCGGAAAACCCGGTACTCTATATATCATTTGTCTTGGAGCTCGATATTTCCGTAGAAAAAAGCTAAAACCAACCCGAAATGTACCTCTAATGTACCTCTCGGCAGGCGGCCATTGTTGTGAGCTGCTGGTGTGATGACATATGCTGACGTCACGATGAGCATCAGCCAATCGAAGCCCTTGAAGCGTTTCCAGCATGGTAGTGGTTGCCAGATGATGACATCATCCACAGGCAGATATTTATTTCTTTTCCTTGAGGAGCATTTTAAAAATCAAAATATTGAGCTTATTGTACATTTTTCAGAGAAATCATGACTGGTTTCATTATTTTCGGCTAAAAGTACGACTGATTACACTAAATTCCGGGATTCGACCAAGGTACCACATTCCCTTTAAAGCCTGGTGCACTTTCAAATCGAGCAAGAATACTCAGGTAACACGCTTAAGAATTCAAACTATCGGATAAAATAATTGTTATTTCATATGACAATTAGTATTCCTTATGACTCTCTAACCGCCCGGGGAGTAAAGCGGCCGATGTGATTAATTAAGAATACAAAACCAAGCACAATTAAGAAGTAACTCAGTGGATCGCGTTTTCTCATGCCTATATAGGGACGTTACTTACCTCGGGGAGTTCCGGCCGGTTGTATATTGAGGCTTTAGATTGACCGATTCCATGACTACCGTAGAGTATCCAAATATACCACATAGGCGGATCCAAGGGGGCAAGGGGGCTCATGCCCCCCCATCGGCCCTCTCGGTGCTCACTGAAATGGTCACGGCGCCCCCTGAAAGGTCGATGGCGCCCCTCTGAAATGTCGCTTACCACCCCTTCCCCTCCAGGATGCGAAAATCGGCGCCCACCGATAGGATTTTGCGCCCATCTGATAGGTTTGCCGGGCAAAAGTGGCGCCCCCGGGCCGGATGGCGCCCCCCGGGCCGGATAGTGCCCCCGGAAGGTGCCCACCGATCGGCTATCCTGGATCCGCCTATGATATACCACAATCGCTAAACGTAACTTGAGTTATGATGAGTGTGGATAGATAAAAATATCTAAACGCGTGGTAACAGCCAATAACCAAAAAGAAGATTAAAGGAGAAAATAAAATTACGCTCCAGCAAAATAAGATTACGCTTCAGCCAAACTTTTCTGTCGTCTCACAGGCGGCACTACCAGTTGGACGCTGAGGCCGACACCCACCTGTCCGGGAGGCTGCATTAGCGCGTCGGAGAGCCGTTTATTGACAGAGCCGGTGGGCCGCGTCCGCCTGACGGCGATTTAGCGTGTCAACAGTTTGACCTGGGAAGCCGCACTGATCGCCCTCCAGTCCCTGTACAGCGTAAACATTTACCGCCGGAACACCTCTCTCTCTCTCTCTCTCTCTCTCTCTCTCTCTCTCTCTCTCTCTCTCTCTCTCTCTCTCTCTCTCTCTCTCTCTCTCTCTCTCTCTCTCTCTCTCTCTCTCTCTCTCTCTCTCTCTCTCTCTCTCTCTCTCTCTCTCTCTCTCTCTCTCTCTCTCTCTCTCTCTCTCTCTCTCTCTCTCTCTCTCTCTCTCTCTCTCTCTCTCTCTCTCTCTCTCTCTCTCTCTCTCTCTCTCTCTCTCTCTCTCTCTCTCTCTCTCTCTCTCTCTCTCTCTCTCTCTCTCTCTCTGAGTATGGTTTTATAAGGGACAATGAAAATAAAAAATGACTTAGTTATTTTACCTATCTCTATCTCTATCTACCTATCTCTATCCTTATCTATCTATGAATGTTAAGAAATGCCTAACGCCTCCTTACCGGCAGAATTTAGAGATGAGGATTAAGCAGGCGCAAATTTCTTCCCATCAAAGACACCACTTCATCACTTCATTCACGGCACTTTATCGCGCCTTAAACCCACCATGCACCACAGATATTGAGAGACACGATTCTGAATCACTCCAAGAAGATACATTACCGCATCGCACCACCCACAGTCCACACCCAACTGCTAACAGGCGATTTTGCGTGGGAATTAGAACGAAGCGGTGTTCTGTCTCAGCATCTGACCAATCAGGGCGCAGCACCGCCGCACCTCGTGACGGCTATTGCTGCCTGGGGGCATCTGCCGCCAGGACGCCGATTGGTGGCGCGAGCGCTGCCGCATGAACTTTGACCCGCGGCAGCTTTTCTGCTGGTAGCCAGAGAGTGCTGTTTCCAAGGGGAAGCGTGGGAAATGCTACGTTATAGCGGAATATCATTGTGAGTTGGCTCCGGCCTTCAGGATGAAGTAATGCCCAGCTCCTATTGCATGGTGTTGGGATGAGAGAGAGAAGGGGGGGCGGGAAGAAACGTGGATGAGAAAGATAATAAGAGAAATATGCAAGTAAGACAATAATCTCCAGCAATTTTTATTTCATTCGATATTTTCATTTCTGAGTTTCACAAGAAATGCATATTCGTAACTATGCAACTAAAACAATGTGGAATCTTGTGAAGCTTTCATCAGTCGTATCGACACGCGGGACAAACTTGAATTACTTGACTTCATCCTATTAATCATCGATAACGTGGGTAGGTGTTAAAATCAGGGTGAAGTTTTGCCTGGCTCATTTTTTACCGGTGGCGACGCTTATGATTACAGCTGCCTGACTCCCTCCACTGCCCATCCGACTAACATTTCCTAGGATCCGCACTGGAGAGTGATCTGGCACCAACGAGTCCGAGAGGAAGGCTCGTAGCCCCCCCCCCGTCTCCTGAGATCTCGAAAATCAAGAGACGTAGAAATATGCCCGTTTGGGGGTATGTGGCGGCTATGTAATCTACATCACAGCCAACTTCAGTTGACCTAGGTCAATATCTTCGAGGTCAAACTAGGTCAGTGGCGGATACACTTGGGTGACTAGATAGGACTGTGCTGCAGGACTGGAGCTCAAGCTAAAACACCTGACAACATGCTAATGAAGGCTTTCTTCCCAAGAGAGCATGTCCGGCAAGAGTACGCAGTAGACCATTGTGCAAGAGTACGCATGCTCAACACGCGCATTGACGGGGGTCTGAACCACCTTCGCTTTGACGGGGGAGGGGCGGGTACCCCCCTAAGATCTGAAGAACCGCGCTAGGTAGCAAAAAAAACGGTAAACGGCCTTGGGTAGCCCATCCATTTCTCCATCGAGAAAAATTGAACCATATTTTGTCAGGTCATATTTAAGGTCACCAGAGGCAGAGTTGTGCATTTCAGAATTTTCTTGAGTCGACTCAAATCAACTCCTGTGCTGAGTTCGACTCAACTCTGACTCAACTCATTGTCAAGAGTTCAGTGAGCCGAGTCAACTCTGACTCAAGGTTAAGTCCATCCGACTCAACTCCGACTCAACTCACGACTCAACACGACTCAAACTTCGACTCGGTTTCAAAAAATACAAATAAATGACAAACAATATAAAGAAAAAATAACAACACGTGAATAAATAAACCAGTAAAATACAAGCTGTACAGGAAGTCATACAGGAAACTGAAGATTAACACGCGCATTGATGGGGGTCTGAGCCACCTTCGCTTTGACGGGGGAGCGGGTACCCGCCCCTCCCCTAAGATCTTGAGAACCAAGGTAGGGAAAAGTGGGGGTCACGGACACCGTAACGATGGTTTGAGTTTTCGATGACTTGGTGAGCTTGTTTCGTTCCTATTTTGGCTGTAGAGATACTTCAGACATTTATCTACCACTGTGCAAGCAGCCATGTGTCTGTAATTATCATATAAAAATTTGCGCAAAGTTTCGAAAACAGTAGCAAAAGTCCATTTCGCCCATTTAATGGGGTAACATGGTCACCCCATGGGGAAAGTTGGACAAGATGAACAAAGTGATCGAACCAGGCCTTGAATATTTCCATCTGCATCCACCCACTAGGCGACTGTCGACCGCCGCGGGGAAGGGGGTATTTTTTTAGTTTTTCCGTCAAAGGGTCAAAGGGGGTCATGCCTTTTCTTAATTTTTTAATGACGGTGGATAAAAGTATCAAGGGCTGTCGTGGAACTGTGCCTAGGTTGATCCAGGATCGCCGATCAGGGGGCGGGGTATCTTGCGGGGGGCTCCATCCGGATCGGGGGCGGGCGCGCACCCAGGGGGAGGCAGCGGGCCCGGTCCCCCAAACGCTTTGGCTCCAAGGTGCCGCTCCCATTCATGTGGAGCGCCGAAGGCGCCCATCGAGGGGAAGGATGAGCCTTCACTTGACTTTTAGAGGCAGTGCTACACTGACTGCCGCCCCTGTACCCAACATGCCGCCCCCTACACCAACTTTGGTGCCCCTGCACCCAACAAGCCGCCCCCTAAAAAATTACACTAAGTCTGTGGAGCAAACAATTCACCGCTCTCACCCCCCCTCCCCAGGATGCAAAAATTGGCTGCTATTTGGGCGAACAAGTGCGTCCCCTGAGGCAAAATACCGCTCCCTCTACTGGCCTGCTGCCCCTTCTCGTCAGCCGCCCCAATCCCCCCTCCCCCCCGCCCCCAAAAAATCCTGGGAGCGAAATTCCCTCGCAGAGGTTAAGAGCGTTCGGTCTCCGGCAGTGCTCTTTACGTGGGGTCCCATCAGGTCACGTAGAAAGTACGGTCTCTCACAAACGGAGATATAAGCCCAGTAGCTAGACTCACTCCAATGTAACAAGCCCACTGCCCACAATGCAAGGCACCAGCGGGCGTGCTCGACGGCTGTAAGCTGCGATGCCTGGTGACTGACCGGCCCAGCACAGCCGGGACGGGTAGGGGAGGATGAAATGTCAGCGCAGTTTGGGATTGCAATGAATATGTTTTGCCGTCTCAGGGCATCTCACCTGTGAGAAGGTTCAGAAAAAAATTGTTGTAATACAAAAACACCATTTAGAGTTTTCCTGTGTGCTTCCCTGCTCCATTCGGTGGCGGCAACCAAATAATTCATAAGTCGCGATGTTACTTTGCATGTACACTGCCAAAGTGAAGAACGTCATCACGCTCCTGAGGGGAGGTGTTGGAAGTGACACTTTAGGGGGCCCATCAATCTTTCAGAGGGCAATGAGGATCGACGGGTACACCTGCCCCTGGATGACCCCCAAATTCAATTATATGTTCTCCAGCATTTCGGGCCCTGTGTCCCCGGCCCCCAGCCATCAGCCTTTACTTATTTAAGCTTATATTATATGAAATTAAATATACTCTCGTGCGGGGTAACATAGACACCATGTCCATCTTGCCCCACACGTGGTGTCCGTCTTACCCCACTTTGCTCTTCCTAAACAAACTTCGATATGAGTCGGACGTCATTGCGATTACACAGTCAGCGACTGCGGTGAACAAAATGTAACATCTTGAAGACCTATATTACGTAGTACCAATAAAGCATCTATAGAAACATCCGTGCAATGAACTTACGAATTCCATTGTGAAAAAAAACACTTGAGTTGCAGTTTTTACTATTATGAAAATTGTATAAAACCTAGAGAGCTCACCGGACCCAACGCTGCTATGCGACCGACACACGCTAAAAGGAAGCGTATTACACGCTTTTCCCGGTCGTGACACTGTCAGTTCGTCCCAAACAGGGGGTGTCCGTCTTACCCGCGGTGTCCATGACCCCCCCACTTTCCCCTAGGTAGCGAAAAACGGTAAACGGCGTTGGGTAGCCCATCCACCTCTCCATCGAAAATACTTGAACCTTTTTTTCAGGTCAAATTTAAGGCCACGAGAGGTCAAAACATGCCGTCGTAGGTATAACATGTAAATTAACCCGCGCGGGGCTGAGGTCTCCAGCCGAACGTGCGGGGCTGGGGGGTGTAAATTTTACCCCCCTGTTATCTCCCGAACTAATGGTCTGATTTGGAAAATTCAAACGCCAATCAAAAGATCTCATCACGAACAACTAAAAACATGTACTTAATCTAAAGTTTGAGGTCAAGGTCAAGGTCAAACTGAGGTCAGCTGTCAAAAGCGTGGTTTTTGAGGTTGCAATGCTACGGAGATCAGGCAATGGAAGCTATGAGCTTCATACTTCATGGAAAGCCTTCACTTGAATGCAGCAAGGTGCTTTGAAGACCGTTAGGCTGGTGGCATGACCGGGTCAGGTCAAGATGAGGTCACTAAAGGTCACCATATTTTTGTATCCAAATGTGGTCATGCGATACATGCTTTTGAGCCATTTTGCATGCAGAATTCAGCTATGATGTTCAGAGAATCATATCTGAAATACTCTGATCTCAACTTGCACAGCCGGGGTCAAGGTAGGTCATCAGAGGTCAACTTGTTAAGTTCATACTTTTTGCCAAATGACACATGATTTTGGACCTGTTTTGTCTCAGGAAGACTATAAAAGTAGTGTAAAGCGTGTACGAGGTCATCCTGGGTCATCCTGGGTCACTATGATTCACTAAATAAAGACAGTATTGATCAGCCCTAAAAATCAGAGCGTGAGTCGCTGAGCTTTCGCAGCTCTCCAGGCTAAGGTTATAAAGCTAGAGACTCAAAATTTGTCATGCATATGCACTGTATGGTGTTTTACCAAATAAATTCTGGTTTTTGAAAAATATTGAAAATTTTAGAAATTTTGTAACTTTTTCCAAAATAATATTTTTTAAGAAATATTTTTTCCAAAACCAAAATTTTGAAAATCCGAGATAGCCATTTTGTAGAACACAATAATGCCGATTGTTTGATGCAAGAAAATTGGAAATCGGTTCAGAACTGTAGCTTCAGCAGCTCTTTAAACATTGCGCGATTTTGGTACAAAAATCGCCTGTAGTGACGTTACATTTTTGCCTATTTCTCAAAAATTTTTCAACTGATTTTATTTTTATTTGGCAGAAATGTGTAAGATTTATTTAAAAAAGGTACTGAAAATTTGGCGGCGCTGCGCGCCGCCGTTTTTGAGATGTCGCAACAATTCGCGAGGGGAGGTAGAATTTACCCCCCCAGCCCCGCGCGGGTTAAGGTTTTCGCCCATTACATCTGAGCAAGTAAAGATAATGCAAAACAACTTGATCTATATGAATCCTTGCAGCAAGCCAAATAGAATGATATATAATTTGATCTTGCTAGGTCAAATCAAGGATTTGACCTGACCTGAGGTCAGGACAAGGTCAATTTATATAAAATGCGTATCATTAGAACTGCAAAGACAAGGCGAGTCTAATGCAGCTAAAATAAAGGCTATATCATCATCCGTTACTGAGTAATTCAGTAGAAACCATTTTTCCCATGTATTTCCAATGGAGAGGTCAGGCCTCGTACCTGATTTAGGTCATCGATATAAAAAAATACCGGACCATATTTTAGAGAACGCGGTGGGCCCATTATGTGATATGAGTCTTAATCGGATAAGTTCACCCTGTTCCGATTTATGCTATCTTAAACTTTTTTTGAGATCAGGTACCTTGACCTGTACTGGTGACCTGACCTGAGATGACCTAACCTTAAAATTTTCACAGAAGTTGTACAAATGATGAGGGAAAAGGTATGCCAAGTACGGCGACGCTACGCGCTGCTGTTTTTCTGCTATCTCCGACAAACCTGAGGGGGGCGGGTACCCGCCCCCCGTCAATGCGCGTGTTAATAGCTGGAAAATTAATAAATTGGCATTCAACCATTGGTATTATTATAGCCAGGAGCCATAGATATATTCTTTTCAATTCTTCCAGACTGTCACTGTCAGATAAAACTGTCACACCATGTTGCAATGATTTCTAAAAAGAGCCTTGCATGTCTAACCAGGTGCATACATGGAATTGAAAGGAACTTAAACAACATAGGCAAATAATTGCACCTCAATACTATCAGAAAAGGTCCAAGCTAAGCAATATGATCTAAACTGTATTTTCAGGGATGGTAAAGGTATTGCTTTTTGTTTCTGTTACAGAAGAATGCTAGATAATTTTGCTAATTTTTTTCTAAATTCGTATGGCATGAGCTTAACCAAAATCTAAGCTATAATTACTAGAGTACCTAGCTGCAATTGCAAATTCTAAGAACTACAGCAAAACTCAGGAAATAATGTACCATACATACCCACACCCAGGAAATATGACATAACGTGTTGCATTTAATACATTCATATTTTCAAACCCAACACAATTTTCAGCTTGAAACCCTCCAATACGGCACATACCTATCGCTCTTCAAAATGTGAGCATGGTTTCATAGAAAATTGTCAATTTAGGTTTTCCTAATAAAATACGGATGACGATCAGACGAAACCAGTAGCAAGAAATAATTCATCTGATTCGTGCAACAATGGTATCTCAATATGTTCGTTAAATCAGGGGCCACGCTTTTCTATGCTAACAATAAGGTCTGCTAGGAAAAATTAAAGGAGCAGCTGCAGACGGCGCATTTAAGACCAAAGGAACAATATCATATGTAGTTTAGAACTCTTAAACCACAATATCCCTCCCACTTTATGAATCATCACGTGGTTTCTACAATGTTGTGCCCTGAAGCTATTTAAGCTTGAGCCTATACTTGGCTAAATTTGTTCTTTAAAGACAGCAATGGCGCACACTTGCCTGTGCTTATTCCTTTATTAGATTGGTGGCACGTTTGAGTGTCTCTTCTAACCGTGAGTGGTAGCTGAAAAGAAATAATTATAGATATTGATGATGAAGGTTTTCTGAGACATTGAACTGTATTTTGCAGTCCGTTCCACTTCATAAAATGTTTAAGACAAGGCCAAAGATAGGAGCCTGTTTAATTTACGAGTACATGTATTATTTGTGCCTAGGGATTTCTTCAGAACGGATATGCCTTTAAAATAAGCAATTGAACCGTAAAATGAAATTAATATATTGAAGCAAATTAAAACTTTGATTGAAACAATTGAAACACTGGAGGAAAAGGTATTCAAAGGAGGTTAAAGGAAGTTTGCAAAAGGTAGGCAAATTCAAACACTTACTCAACATATTTACATGCTGAGTCAACTTTTTCGTCAGCTCATTTGACTCGCTGTCTTCACAACTCAACTCAGCTCAATTCATTTAAATTGTGTGAACCGACTCAACTCAACTCAACTCACCTGTCCAATTTATTCTACTCAACTCAACTCAACTCAGAATCGAATTGGTCGACATTTGAGTTAAACTCCGACTCTGACTCGCGAGTCGCACAGCTCTGACTAAAGGTCAAAACATGCCGTCATAGGGATAACATGTAAATGAAGGTTTTCGATCATTGCATCTGAAGGAGCTGAGATAGAGCAAAACAATTCCAACCATATGAATCCTCGCAGCAAGCATTGATGCTGTATTATATGACCTTCTAGGTCAATGGATTTGCCTGACCTGGTCGGTCAGGTCAATTGGCATGTTATTGTTAGAACTGCAAGCAAGGAAATCTAATGAATTTAAAATGAACGCTCTATCACCATCCGTTATTTAGTTATTCATTTAAAACCATTTTTCCCATAAATTTCCATTGGAGAGTTCATGGCTCGTACCTGACCTTAGGCCATCGATATAAAAAATACCCGAACATATTTTAGATAACTCGGTAGGGTCAATTTGTGATATGAGTTTGAATTGGATAAGTTCACCCTGTTCCGACTTATGCTATCTTAAACTTTTTTAGGTCAGGCCACTTGACCTGTACTGGTGACCTGACCTGAGATGACCTAAGCTTAAAATTTTGACAAGTTTTAGAAACGATAAGAGAAAAGGCACGCCAATTACGGCGGCGCAAAGCGCCGCCGTTTTTATGCTTTCTCCGAAAAAAACACTCGAAGAGGCGGGTACCCGCCCCCGTCAATGCGCGTGTCAAATGATGTGTGGATCGAACGTAAGAAATATTAAAGTCAGTGCTAAGGAGGACATTAAAATTGCATGACCTTATTTTCGAGGCAGCAAAAAACATAAAAGTCTGATATTAATTCCGAATTTTCATGCTCAGGACATAGCTTAGCCTAGATTTTCTGTTAGAGATATCAGCTACGAAATCGAAAGCAGGCGTATATATAGATGTTTTTGTCCATAGGCTAATGCCTAATCAATATTGCCATTTTTCAAAATGTTTTCATCGTTGTGGATTTTCAAAATGCATATTCGGAAATTCTGCTCGGACTAACTCTTAAATTCGGTATCCGGTATAATTTTTAATTGCGCCAGAGTCTGGCAAAATGTGGCCGGATCCCAAATCCCCTCCATCCGTATCCTCTACCTCAGCCACCGATACGCGATGTAGTGTCGGCGTCCGGGCGATGGAACGCTCGTGTTGGGTGGCGCCACCTCGTGAGTTTGACCTTGAATGGAGCGCGCGCCGCCGCCGCCGCCGCCGTGCGGCGGATGGCGACGCAGTCAGAGTCGGAACGCGAAGAGGGGTGGGCGTACGTTAGTAGTAGTGGTCATGTGTGAGAGCATCCACCGCTTGGCGACGGTGGTAGAGGTGTAGAGTGTTTTCTTGGTTAAACGTGACAGTTACATCATGTACAGGAATATAATTCTGGCCGGTGCCGCCCTTGTGGCTGTAGCCCAGGGCTTGAGCTCAGATTATGAGCCTTTGAAGGGCGGGAAGTGCGAGCCCATTACAGTGCCATTATGCCAGAACATGCCCTTACAACGTTACACGGATGCCCAATATGGCCGGCCATGAGACGCAAGAGGAAGCATCACTATTGGTACGTCGGAACTGGAAATGGAGTATTCCGTAATTCGATCGGGATTGTCCTGTTTCCCTTTGAAATGGCTGCCATGTGAAGTTTTTGCGATCGGTTGCTCCCAGTACAGTGCTTGCGTAAAGCTGTGTGCTGCTGGTGGGGTGTGCAGTATCAAATTCTCATGTGTTAGTTTGCCCCTGCTTGTCTGGGCCAAAAGTTGGGACGAAATGTCTCGCATCTTTTCAAACATAGGATACAAACGTTCCGGGTTTAAGTTAGGGCAGGTTCTGTGAATAAGTATGCTATTATCCCTTAAGCCTCAACAGGGTGGAGTTAACGACTTCGTATTTCAGTGCGTCGTTAAAATCGAACAAAGTGCTCCTCTGTCGCCTCATCTGGCCTCCTGAAGTCGCATTGTATTCTGCTGAATTTGGCCACTTGATTAAAAGCTTTGCTGGCCAGATATACTCTTCTCGGAAGGAACCTGGAAGAGGCGCTGAATCATACACTGTTTGGTATATGTTAGATGCCGGAGGCACTCTACATGCCATGAGCGGTCCAACACCTGTACAATAACGGAACTGTGGGATGCATGCGCTCAAAGTAAGCTGCAAGGTGCCCCAGATAATGGTAGCCACACGCCAAGAAATGGAGGCACTATTCAATTCTCTGACCTTCGGCTGACACACGCCAAGAAATGGAGGCACTATTCAATTCTCCCACCTCCGGCTGACAGGAAAACGTCTCCACTAGATCCAAAAACTCGTCGGATTTAAGTTCTTTGCTGCCTTCCCCACATGCTCGTTATTACACTTCAATATTTGAATCCCAATTTGGCTTAAATCTGGACCTGTAGGAATGGAAAATGGGGAGTCTGGTTCTCCTGTGAGAGCGTAGGCGTCATTTTCCGACGCCCACGCTCCAAGCGAAAGCTCATTATTTTCAGCCTTCTGCCATTGTTTTGATAAGTTTGCCGCCACGCTCCAGACACCACCTTCTGTTCGGCAAACTTGAGCCGCTGCTCAAAAAATGACGTTTGAATTATATTTCTCTAAAAATTTGCGTCAGAAGGATGCCCCTCGTAAATTCTAAAAGCGTCTCCTCCACCTGCATGTCCTGAGACTTCGCCTCCGTCTCCCCTTAATGAAAGCCTAGATCTGATTTGGACTTTGGAAATGTTTTAGGACTTGGACTGCTTCAGGAGTGGATAAGAGCGAGAATGTTACTGATGATAAAACCCTAATGATGCTTATGGTGGAAGATTATTATTTAAAAAATGCACCGGTTAAGAACACAGATCTGGGACTCGAGGCCTTGCTATCTGTGAATGTGGGGGCTGCTGTCCCTTCGTTCCCACGTCCTTTACAAGGTGTTCAATAAAATGCACTTGTAGTTTTGAATAGGGGCCTTCATATGGTGCGAATACCATTTGTCCCATCCACATCCACTGACAGAAAAGAAAGCAGTGATGCAGCGAATAATGCAACCCATTGCAATCATTCCGTCAGTCTGAGTCCATAAAGAGGTTTGTGGAATGAACTGTCGTGGATCCAGAGGGAACGCAAGAAGTTCAAAATCCCTGGATTTTCACCGATTTTCTACAAAACTACCTTCTTGTCCCGATTGTGGGCCCGGCAGTCCTCCCCCTCCCCCACTCAAGCCATCGGCCTAGATCCCGCACTGGATATGAACGTGCCCGGCACGCCAAGACCAATAAATAGACCCGGTTCTGCCCAATTCTCAAGTTGAGGTCACTTGTTTATATGATAAGATCTCAATGTAACTCCAGACATGGCGGATCATAAGATCTCCGATGTCAGGGGCACTTTGCTTAGGAGGTGCTATTTGGACCAGGAGTGTCAATTACTAAGGTGTTACCTATCAGCGGGGCACCAGACCGCACATTGGGGGCGCCAGTACTTATATCCTAGGGGATGGGAAACGACGGTTCAAAGGGCGCCAGGGCAGTTCCAGGGAGTGCCGGGCGGGTCGATGAGGGGGTAATCCCCCTTGCTCCCTGGATCTGCCTATGAATCCAGCAACGCTGCTATCGTTCCGTGAGGCCTGTGAATCCTCAACTGTGATTGAGAATAAGTTCGGATATAGCCACTCTGAAACCTTGCATTGTTTGGATCAGAGGGAATTGTTGTCATCAGCTCATACCGCCGAAAAAACCTGGCAGATGTATTGCCGATTTGCGCGATATTGATTTTTTGGACGCAGCATAGGGGCAGGCTTCTCCTTCCTCCTCGGTCGCAATGCTGATCCGTGAACAATTTGATTCGTGATGAAATAATGATACCATCAGAAAATAATCTCCAGCTGAATTCAAGGTCAATATATTAAGCAAACTTGTCGATGATGCTAACCAGCCTCAGGTTACTTTATTTTTCCATTTACTTCTTCTTCACTTAATATTTACTCTTCTAAATTTACCTTGATCCTCACGAATCTACGAGATAATGTGATAGCAGGCACAGGGAAATTTCAGGCTTTGTCTTCATAAGCGGATCCCATTCGCAAAGGGGGAACGTGCCCTCGCCCTCTCCTCGATTGGGTTTCGGCGCTCCGTGAAAAACTGCGTTGGCGCCCCTTGAAACATTCTTGACCCAGCCCCTCTGCCTCTTCAGAAGGAGTATGGAGGCCCTGGCGATAAGATTTGGCGCCTCCTGGTTGCGCCGTCCAAAAGTGACGCCCCTTCGGTACGACTGGCATCCTCCCACTGATCAGCTCGCCCCCCCTTCCCCTCCCATCCACGGTCCATCCATCCTAATTGTGGAACTTCGTATGTTTGTCCTAAAGGCATGTTCCTGCACATTGACAGAAAAAGTGATGTGTGTCAGTTCACCGTGATTCTGAGTATACGTGGGGTGACCTTTAAGAATTAGCCAGACGTAAAGCCAGTCATACGGAGATTTAGAGACAGCTGCATTGTCCCCGAACCCGGCTAAAGAAAACAAGGCAGATGCCAGGATGGCAAACGAGAACGCAAAGGTCACAATTTTTTTTAGGAAGTTTCTGTCGAACATATCGTTTTCATATCCAAGACATGACCAGTTTTAAGCTATCATTTTTGTGACTAAACGTACAAACTGGCGGATCCAGGGGGCAAAGCGGCCATGGACCCCTCCAAAGCCTATAGTGTCTAGTATATTTGCCCCCACCCCCAGAGGACCAAATTCTAGCCGTTTTTTGTTTAAAAATACGGTTTTCGTGTCTTCTTTATTTAGCCTCTCCCCCTCTCTCAAAACGTCAGTTTGGCCCCCTTCAAATTTGCTCCTGGATTCGCCAATGAACGTACATGAACCTAATTTCGGTGAAATGTTTGTAACAGTAGAGCAATGGCCCGTGCGTGTATTTTTGTGCTGAATATGTGAAGGCCAGGGATAAATAATGTGTTGATTTTCAGACTTTATGTCGCAAAGCTGAGAAGAGAAGGGGACAGTCATATTACTACTTTCCTTCACGTACGAATACCTAAAGCACCTCTGACCCGTTTGCACTTCTAGCGATGTAAAAATGTGTGTATTATGGTACCTATGCCAAAATATCTGTGTTTGGTCTGCTTGTCGTTTACATATCCGTGGGAGGTATGTACGGAAAATGGCAATATCGCCTCAGACTTCCTAACGTGATCACAGTAAGCCTTCGAGAAGAGAGTTGGTCGTCTTTATATTCACCAGCTTATGCGTGGTCCTGTCGTCTTTAAAGGTTCCGTTAAAGGGAGATTCGTGAAAAAACATTTTAATGGTTATATCGAAAGGTTACAAAAAGTTGTTTCAGAAGTCCTATTCTCATTTTTGCGAATTCGGCCTGCAAATGCCTTAAAATTGCTCTTAAAGTCAACATTTCTAGACGACTTTACTGGTACACCTCATATCGATGTATATGACGTCCACATGGCTAAGGCTATCAATTTCTCTAAGAATTAGGTCATATCTATCCTAAACAGTGATGTAGAACTTTGGACTACTCCAGAAAAAAATTACTTTAGAAAAACAACATTCCAAAACTCTTTTGAAACAGAAATATAGGGCTTAAAAGAAATCACAATTAACCAATCAGAAGCCTAGAAATTCTCAAACCGGGGTCACGTGACCTATCTGACTCAAAAAATTTGTCATCCTGGGGCGGAAGCAGAAAATGGCTCAAGACCCTAGGTACGAAACCGCTGAAGACTTGAGTAATTATGTTTTTTTCGTTTTTAGGGCAAACTAATCCATTTTTTAGTTTTTGAAAGCTTTTTGAAATTAATTCAAATACAAATACAGGAGGGCAAACATTTGTATTATTAAAAAACATTATTTTTCAACTTTAAATAGTTTTCGAAAAGTAAGTGATGGGTATGGGCATGGGTAAGTGATGGGCATTTTATCGAAACTGTTAACCTATTTTGATAATAAGTGAGTGGCCTCCCAAAATTTTGCCGAAGATACAAAAATAATTGATAGTTTCGTTATCAGGTTTTTTCAAATAGCAGGAGACCACAATAATAATTTTTTCGCGTATCTCCCTTTAAAGGGAATGTGGCACCTTCACAAAGTGATTTTAACTGAGATAGCCAAGTTGTAAAGCAGGTTGGAAAACCCGGTACTCCATATTTCATTTGACTTGGAACTCGATATTTCCGTAGAAAAAAGGCTAAAACCTACCTGGCACCAGCCCCCCTCAGCCTCCCGTCGCCGGCGGCCATTGTTATGAGCTACTCGTGTGACGACATATGCTGACGTCACGATGAGCATCAGCCAATCGAAGCCCTTGAAGCGTTTCAAGTATGGTAGTGGTTGCCAGATCGTGACATCATCCACAGTCTGATATTTATTTCTTTTTCTAGAGGAGTATTTTTAAAAACCAAATATTGAGCTTATTGTACATTTTTCAGAGAAATCGTGAGTGGTTTCATTATTTTTGACTAAAAGTACGCCTAATAACACTAAATTCCAGGATTCGACCAAGGTGCCACAATTCTTTTAAGCCGGAAAATCACTGTCTGGCAGGACATATCTCATGGCATGGACCTATTAGTGAGAGATGGACACAGAAATTCCCCTGCGTCTTAACTGATATGTAGCGGAGAAACAAACGGGCACAAGTGTTTGGATATCATTAGTCGTGTCTGGTTCCGTCGTTACTCGTCAGCCCTTGGTTCCCCGCAGTCTTTTCTAACGAGGCTGGCCCGTTGTGCGTTTATTGCTGGCTTGAGCAGTTCAGCCAAACAAAACTCTGGCAAAGGTTGTCTTTGTACCTCTGAATACAAATGTATGTGGCTAATTGTAGCAGGTATTACCATTAACGACTATTGAATATGAAACGGGGGCATTTAAGAGTAAGTGTGAAGGTGTTTAGCTCTGTGTTTGCAAGTCACTAATGTTCAGTTCATACAGGTTTGGTGTCGGACGGTAAGGTTTTTTCAGCGTAAATTAGTCAAGCCTTCACCATTGTCTAGGAGACAGTTCGAGAATGAACTTAGGGATCTTTGCCCGTCTCAAACGCTCCCGATCATTGTTATTACTGCATTTTCTTTCGATGTCCTGAGGTTTGATTTCAGGTGCTTGTGGTTTGAACTTCATTTGGCCTTCGTCTTTGCACCCATGCTTTCATCTGCCGTTCATTGTTAGCGCCCATTGGTGTGCTTTTATTATGTTTCGGTAAAATCATCGTTAGCTTTTGATGAGAAAAACAACACGTCATTTCAAGTCCGTATATTCAATGCTGTGTATGTTTTGAATAAATTTGTGGCGAGTTATTTTAGCTAGGTATGTATTGGATGATGGCGAAAACTGGCCTATTTCCAGCAGTCTGTGTCCTTCCATCCTTTAAAGGGAATGGACCATTTTGTTGAATTTCTAATAAGAACAATTTAAGAACAAGAGAGGTCTGAACATTAGGAAACATGATTTTCCCCAATTCCATACGCTAAAGCACAAATATCTCATATTTTCTAGCAGTAAGTGACGCAATCAAAATAAACACTTTTAATAATCAGTGAAATCCCAAGTCCTGATCATGGACTCGCTGTAAAATCCCATTTACAGCGTTTCCGCATGGCAAAAACAGTGCACAAGACAAGGAGCAATGCTGCAAAAGCTGAACGATAGATGTAACGGCGGCATAGGCGGATCGGGGGCGGGGGCGTGCCCCCGTCGCCCTCGGGCCCCTAGGTCGATGGCGCCCCCTGAATGTCGCTTCCCCCGGTGGGTCGGCGCCCACCTGGTTTGGGCCCCCTGTGTTTGCCGGTCTAGTGGCGCCCCTGGTCGGATGGCGCCCCCGGTCGGATGGGCCCCGGTCCCTGCCGACCGCCTTGAACGGCGGCCGTGTATATACAGTGATGGAAAAATAATGCATATGCCTGATGGGAAGAAACAAATTTAGATTTCTATTTTGAAAAAATAATTGATGCTTATTTTGGCAAGAACAGGGGAGGGAAGATGTGATGTGTGTTGCGGCCATTGGCGGCTCAAACGCGCTCTGCAATGGACGTTAACCCGCCCAAGGTTTTCGGTCGACAGGCAGTTGCATGCTGGTTCACTCGCTAGCACGGTATTTTCAGCGAGTGAGCGAGGCTTACGACTTACCAATCAGATTACTGCAGCAATATGGAAGGCATTCCGTAAGGGTTTGAAATATGGCAATAAGCCCCTTTACATTGAACGTTAAAGCGGGCGGAAATTTTATACCGAGAGCTTTGGGTGAAATTAAATATGCCAATAGTGGTTTCTCAACACGCTCTACAAAACTGATATATCAGTTCAAAACCCATTATAAAATTGGGACACTTCCTTTAATAATTTTGTTTAAAATTATTCGCAATTTGATCTTTGTTTTTCGTAAAAAATGTCTTAATTTGAAATGTATTTGAATAGTCGATTCATTTGTATTTAGCTTTGAACCAGCGAGTGAAAATGCTGACTGTGGATAGCAGTTATTTTTTGTGCCATGGTTGATACGGAATTTTGCAATAATTAATTCCCATTTAAACCCTATCCCTGTCAAGGGGATTCAACTCAACCTTCGTGTTTTCTGGGAGATATCCAAAATTTGAAACTGGCTTCCTTGCATTAAATTGGGCAGATTCTCTAAAAGTTTAGAAGTAATATATTTACCCCAGAGGCGGAACTAGGCCTCGGTATTTACGCGGATGTTTTCGTAAACCAAGCATTGTGTATGGTGCGTTACCCGTACATTAAGGCCGTCCGTAACAATATTGAGAGTAGTTAGAATGTTCTAGTATTATAGATAGGAAGCCCGGTGATGTTCATTTACATTTTCATATAGTTATTGACAGAAGGGATTTCAGCAACTCAAAGGGGGGTAAATACAACTGGCTAGTAACTCTTGCAGAGTGAATCGATTATTTATAGGATACAAGGGACCTCAAGTCCCCCCCCCCCCGAATGTCAGAGTGCCTATAGGCAGGGGCGCCGCCACAGAATTTTCGCAGGGGGACGGACCGGGGCTGGTGCTGACCGGGGGAGGCGAATTTTGGCACATTCGGTACCTGACAGCATTAATGACGATTGACCCAAAAATTTTGAGGGGACGTCTCCCCCGGTTGGCCAACAGGGGGACGCTTCCCCCCGTCCCGTCCCCCCGCTTTCGGCGCGCATGCCTATAGGTAATGCATAGCCGGAGCCTAATCCGACGGAGAAGGCTGGAGCCCTTACCAGCCCCCCACCCAAATGAGGTCCTGGATCCGCCACTGCTGCCAAGCATGTGCTTTATGATAATAAGAGTCCATAGGGGTGCTCACGTATTCTAATTAAGGGGTTTTCAGGCATGGCCATTGTGCAAACACATCTGGGTACATTAAGTGCAATGAAAAGGACAAGCATCAATATCGATCACAGGAAAATTCATCCATAGGTGGATCGAGGTGACAAGATCACTCAGAATCACCTCCCCTGGGTTTTGCATGGGACATGAAGGTTGAGCAATATGTAAAGTATCAATAGCCGAAGAACATACGCAGATGCTTGAACTATAGTGAAACAATACGTGAATATTGGATTTATATTGAATATTGTTTATTATATATAAAGTAGCCAAACGTATCAAGGTCCGAGTCTCTTCTTCAGTGGCCAAAAGGATGAACGAAATACATTGATATTTTTTCACAAAAGGGAATTATGAAAATTGTGTGTTCATCCTCTGTCAATACTAGGTTTTTAAAGCAAACAACAGGGCCAGGAACCATGAAAATATGAAAAGGACGGTTACAAATGTACATTTTGCATGCTTCTGCTAATAATTTTCACAATGTTGATGTTTTTTAATAGAGTTCAGCATGAGTCTAATCAATCCCGTATCATCGAGTATCATTTCTCCCTTCCCCATCCATTTTCGCACCCGAACCCTGACCGAGACTGTATGACACCAGACATCTTTGATCAAACACCGGACATCATGCTGTCCGGAGCTGAGCCGGCGGGTTCGGGAACAGAATGTCTGGACAGAGCTTTACTTGAACTTTTCTGCAGACTTTGACTTCCGGAGGCGAGTGGTGACGGGAGGCTCGGTTTTTTAGTTGGTAGCCCTGGTTGGAACATCACCATGTGCCTGAAAGTTTCAAAGAAGTCAAGCATGACGAGCTACTATCTGCGGCAAGCATCTGCTCGTAACGGCCTGTCTGCTTCACGAGGGCGGCTGGTCGATGCAAGTCGTAGAATTTGACGACCGCGGCCATGACAGATCCTTTACCCCTCAACTGAAGTGACTTCTGAGGAGTCCACTACAGCGGAATGCCGTACAGTGGCGTGCTCGCCATGACAAGCAGCAGGGATTTTAGGTCAACGCCCGCGCCGAGGGAAAGGCGCTGCTCGCTGACCGGCCACCCTCTGAGCGCCGCAGAGTACCACAGACATCAATTTGTTGTCGCTCCAAAAGGCATCCACTTTACCCAGCCTCGGAACGGCTACAGCCATGTGTGTTTTCTGGAAGCTAACGAACTAGCTGGATTTGAAGAGAACACGTACCCTTGGGACTGGCATGCGGCGGTGGAGCTGCGCGAAAATCACCTCCGGGCCATGGCGCTAAGCGGCGTGGTGGCGGCGATCGCGGCGAGGCGGCGGATTCAGCCCGGCGACGGGATCGGACTCAGTCCGGACCGGAGCGGACTTAGTCCGGATCGGAGCGGACTCAGTCCGGACCGGAGCGGACACAGTCCGGACCGGAGCGGACTCAGTCCGGACCGGAGCGGACTTAGTCCGGATCGGAGCGGACTCAGTCGGACCGGAGCGGACTTAGTGGATCGGAGCGGACTAGTCCGACGAGGGACACAGTCCGGATCGGAGCGGACACAGTCCGGACCGGAGTGGACGCAGTCCGGTTCGGAGCCGCTGCGGCAGTGGCCGACCGCGACCCCGGGGTGCTAGCCACAACGACGGGGCCAGACTGAACAATCGGTTGTCACATTTGGAGTAGTGGCTGTGCCTTGTATTATTGCAGCTGAGGCCGGGTGATGCACCGACTGCCGCAGCCAGCTTTTACCATCGGAAACAAGAGATTACATATTGTTCAGAGACCATGCCACCGTGTTATCTGCCCCAGCGTAGTGTAAAACAAACTTTCTAACTCTCTGACGACTGCATTCGCTTTTGCATTGATGGCATAAGTTATTGCTGGAATACTTTTCGAGATTTTCAGGGCCAACTGTACTCGCATATTCGTATTTAAGGTAGACGAGGAAACAAACATTCAAGGTGGCTTGCAGAGGTCGGGAAAAGTGTAAGTATCACGAACGAAATTTCAAACCTGACTTCAGTAACCAAGAAAGTTAGGTTTTGGCACCAAAAGGGGTTATTGTCCAGACCCACTGAGTCCTTATAAATTTTAAATGTCTTATTGACAGCCTGAGTCTCAACTCCTCAGGCTGATCTGTGGACAATCTTGTCTATTTTATCACCGACGTTATGAATTTTTGTCGCCGACGTTGTCGGCGAGTTGGTGCAGATTTTTGGACCTCTGGCGGCTTGTTTAGGATTTCGGAGAAAATGAATCGCTGTGCATAGATCCGAGCGATATACTGTATCCGTTATTGGGTTTTTCTTCCCGTGGTCGTCGTGGTCAGTAGCGTAGGCTGTGCAGGTTTGGCCCTTGCCGTCGGCCCGCCCTTTGATCCACCCAGGAGGGAATTGTCTGTGCATTGTGCAATCCAGTCCGTGACTCGTCAATCATCGACGCCATCAATCAACTATATTTTTACCTTCAATGACTTCGGCATTCCTCCCCGCCACAGCCAATTCCGAATCGGTGGCTGTCGTCAGCAGCGGTGGGATCGGTGCAGGCTCTGCAGACCCCGCGGGAGCCGGCCGCCGGCCCGACATTCCGGGTCCTTGTCACACCGCCGACAAATCGCCGCCCGCTATCGCCGCTCCGTATCTACCATTAGTGGGCATTACATTGTCGATGCTTTGTAACAGGGCTCAGCGCCTTGTTGGACACGCCGCCGACCGGTCTTAGCCCCCCCTCGCTCATCCCCCCACCCCCAGTCCTACTGTGCCGATACTGAGGACTGCGATCGATGTCGGTTTTGGTATGTGATATCTCCATTTTATGTGGGCGCTGATAATGAGCGATGATAGCCGTAAGCAATATCCACATTCTGGAAACTTCGTGTGGGCTTTTTGGTTGTTCCTTTTTTTGTTTTTTGTTTGTTTGTTTGTTTTTTATTTGGCTATTTGGCGCTGTCAGATGTTGAATAGGTCAGACCAGAAACCTCATAGCTATTGAAACTGTTGATTCTCTCAGACACATTGTTAACAGCCAGGGGTGTGTTTTTTAATGTTTTTGTGTGCCCAACTTTGAAACGTTTATAATCACCATATTAAAAGCCATAGTATAATTTACAGCGTATTGTTTAGCCCTTCCTCGGGCCTCTTGCATTGTTTAAAACCAATGTAAAGTCGACAGAATGAAGATAGAGAAAATTTTAAGTTATTTTTTAACACTAATTCAAGGCTTACTTGGGGTTGTCCGGGCAACCCCCATCCCCCCAAGAGATATAAATCCACACCGCTTCTAATAGCTATTGATAGCGTCCTGAATTATCTGCCTAGTGGAGCATCATCTTGATAGGATCAGAGCTCCCTTTGAAGTGCAGGCAGTCAACTGTAGCCTGAAAGGCAACGGTGACTTTCAAAGTATTTTCCTTGAAGCCATTTGTTGCCGGCCGTTCCAGTGACGCGTTGTCATAGCAACGTGGGCGTTGCCATTAGCGGCGCGCCAGCACGTCGCGTTCGCTCGTGTGGCTCGAGCGTCCCCCACCGACCCGCGCCGCGGCGCAGCAAACGGCAGCAGGCGGCCCAGCTGTGGGGAGGGGCGCCGCTGAATACTGCCGCTGACCTATTTCCGCGGCTCGTGTGCACATGGTGGTCTGCTCGTACGGCGAAAATGGTTACCCTGAGCTTTTTAAAACGCATTAGTCTGCACTGTTCGTAATCCAAGCTGATATTTGTTTGACGAGAATGTGCATTATCTGTTTCGTTTTGGTGGTCGGGTTTCGCAGTTGCAAAAGTGCCATGGATAGCTTAACGATTCCATGGATAATTCCGTTGCTGGTATATTTATCGATGGAAACCTCTTCCTGGTTTCATCTCCACTCTATTTAAGTGAGACAACGAAACTAGTTTCGGGGCAAAGTCGAATACAACTTAGGTACCATTATGTGTGTCGAAAGCGGGGGGAACAAGAACCTATCTTTTGCATGGTTACAGCCTTCATGGGCGGATCCAGGCTTTTCTTTCTGAGAGGAAGCTGCTGCCTTCATGTTTGCCGTCATCCAAGGCAGTGTAGGGGGGTTGCCACGAGTCATTAGAAGAAAACGAAGACGATGCTGAGTAGACATTTATTTGTTTTTGTTTTATCTTGAAACGCACTCAATGCTGTGGGCTGGCCTACTATTCATGTTCTACAAAGTCTAGTCCCCGAGATCATCATGTGCCTTCTGGCGTTTCCATGAGATGATTACAGAGACGTGGATTTCTGAAAAAACGTGGGTGGAGCCTGATCTTGGAACAATATTGGTAACGCCCCACAATAATAGAGGTATCATAGTATCAGTGGCTTTAAATTGACTTCATTTCGGGGGAGACTAGGGGCAGCCACCATTGTCTTTGATCAGCCTATGCCTATGCATTGGCTATGGGCACTCAAATATATCGGGAGCGTGAGTCCCCCAGCCACCTCCCCTGCTTGTATCTGTCACTGGATAGTAGTCTCGTATTTAACCCGCACAAACCTGTTAAACTAGATAAAATCAGCTTAAAGGCCTGTAAAGAAAACAAAACTAGAATGTAAAGGATCATCTGACATTACCTCAACCGTACAGCGTGTCCTCATGCGTCTGCTCTACAAGATCCAAAGACCCTCCTGCTCGTATGGTGGAGTAATTGCTTTATTCGCGTTAGCAGCTCTTATGTAAGCCGTCTAGTGATCTGGCTCTGCAAACGGCTCTCCGGACTGGCAGGTGGCCTTCATTTGGGGCAATTCTCGCTTTAAATGCCGGGAAGTACTGAAGGCGCCGGTTCAAATGTGTGATATTTGAGTCAGTGTAACATCAACAGAAGCGTGATGCAGAGACGGATCAAGGGGGACGATGGGGGCAGGTCGCGCGCCCGCCCGCCATTACGTCGCGCGCCCGCCCACCAGAAAGTCTAACGCCGATACTCCCCCCGTAGTGTGTCGTTCTTGATGCATGCTGTTCTCGAGCTCGCCTCGCGCATCTCATCTCTGGTTGCTTTTATAATTTGCAGTGTATTGTAATGATCAATATATGTCAGTGGATTCAATTCAGAGCGCTCACGCCGTACAAGGTTACAGGTCTGGGGCCCAGTGCCTACATTCATAAACGTGTTTGTTGCTAATCACTGGGTTCTGCTGGAAGTGTTTTAGCAGTTTTTTTAGCAACCAAGACAGTGGAGATCACTGCCCTTTTTCTTAGACCGGTACCAATATTGAATTGTGTGGTAACGACCTCCTTGGACAGATGAAAGGAGGGCTGGAAACCGCTGTTGTAGAAACCGTAGTTTCTTCCAGCTGATTCGCGCAGGCGGTAATAACTCATTAATATTTACGTCGATTCATGCGGCAGGGTCCTCTTGATAGATTGAATGATCCGGTGATGATCATGATGTGAGGATGCTGTTATCTTCCCTCTAACCGCAGGAGACATATGACGATAACATCTTGTGTTCTCTAAGCTTCTGGTCATGCACGCGTGACAGGGCCACTTGTCATCACAACGCACAAATCGACTTAAGTTGATAGGAGCATTTGTGATGACCGTCTTTGTATGCGATGCAACACTGCGTTCTGTTTCATGAACGTACCAGTTTATATTTCAGCAGCTATTGAACTTCTGTCCTATGAAACATTCGGACGACGAGCCGAAATTTGCGGGTTTCCACCAGCTATGAGTTATAACTTGAATAAAGCGACGGGCATAGCTTTAAACCCAAACGGCGTGGACCCAGACGGGGCAATAGCCCTCGTGTGGCGCCAAAGGTACCCCTGTAGGGGCAGCGGCGTCCTCGTCCGCAACGAAGTCGCTTCTCAAGCATTCACGAGCGCTATAATGCGTATGCACAATCGCGCCTCCCCACCACGAAAATATTGAAAAGCTCCTCGAAGCTAAATATTTTATTTCCATTCCAGAAGAGCCCCTGCGGACTACCCTGCAAAGTACGTCAGAGGTGCCGCTTGGTTTATGTGGAGTGTAGCGTCTCATGGACGGAGACAATTTTATTATTGTGTATTGCATTTAGTGGACGCTCCTTGAATCTTGAAAGGTGTCCCCCAAGTTGGAAGACTGGGTGCGTTTTGATTACTATGGAGTGCAAGGTCTCGAGGCCAGAAAATCCTGTCAAATATTGAGTTAACAGCGCCTCTGAGACGTTAAAAGGCTTGGAAAGATTGTCTTTAAGTAGCAACGTTGTCCCACGGCAAAACCTTGCAAAATGCCTCAGCGGAAGAGCGCCGCCTTTCCACTGCGTAGAAAGGGCGAGACCGGCGCTCCCCAGCCGCCACTCCCTGCAACCGCACCCGATAGTTTTTTTCTGTTGTAATATTTTAGTGCACCTATTACACGAATTAACCCTTGTATAATAATCGTTCTATACATTAACATAGTGTATATCTTCAGCCTGCATTTTTGCAGTAAAAATAGCCATGCGGTACTTGACTAAAATGTATCAATGTGGATTCCAGAGCTAGAGCAAAATCTAAATATTTTCCATACACTGCACCACACAGAAGCGAAACGAGTAATCCGATATCAGTCGGCCGGCAGCAATCGTGCTCACCGACACATGTTCGTGCTCGCAAACACGTGTAGCCGGCTGCGGACGGTGGGCCGTGTCCTTGCAAACGGTTCTACACGTCATCTGACGCGGCGGCGGCCCGCTGTGAGCCGCACCGTCCGGCCGCGCAGGCGCCGCTTTTTAGCCGGCGCCGCCGCCGCTTGAAAGGGCTGCTGCCGTCGGCCTCCGTTACGCGGCTGAGCCGGCGGCGGAGCGTGACAGGGCTGAGATAGTGGTCGGTGTCCCTGCAGACGGCGGACTACGCACCGGCGGCCGCGGGCCGGCCGTAATAACAGCACAGACCGCCGGCTATCTGCACACACGCCGACTGCCAGCGAATACTTACTCCCCGCGCTGGGGTGAAACTAAGTTTTGGTGTGCTGATGTTTGTCAGCGAATAGTTAACGTTCAGTGTCAGACCTCAGCGATATTTGCTTCAGTCACGGCTATGACCAGGGAGAATATCTGGTTGCAGTGGACTGACGCCACTGCTTTTCGTTTTGCTGGAGTGCGCCGAGTGCGTGTTAGGCTCTGGCCTGGTAACGGGCCAGGCGGAGGCAGCACTAAGCGGGTTGTTTTGACAGCGGTCCGTCTGCCAACGCCTCTCGACGCCCAGTCTAGGCCTGGCCCCAGCTCCTCCTCAACCAACCTTACCCTCATTCTCGTCGCAAATGATGGTGCCACGTCAGCCCATTTCTGATGCAAGCGCTTTGTTGACGTTAAAAGAGTTCTGAATTGGGATGGTTAATTTGCAGACTCATTACTGTGCTTGTCTAGACGTTTTGTGGAAATAGGTGATGTGTAAATAACGATGTGGGCGCTGTGCTCTGTCGGATTGTAAAGGGCTTGTCGGGCGCTCGTCATTAGAAGCGACCAGTCATGTATGTACCGGGGAAGGAGATAAGCGGGAGTTGGTTTTATGTCATGGTTTTCCCTAGTCTGGAATAAGGTTCAACGGCATTTAGGTTATTATATAAACAAGTACCTGCCCTATGTTCTAGTTTGTCTTTTGCAGGGAGCCGGTTTTGCCCGTTTCAAGGCATACTATCCGTAGCTTTACTTGTTGAAGATGAGCTGTTATGTTCAAAACGCTATTGCTAATTCTTGTTTCAGCTAGTTGAAATTGTTGATGCCTTGACCAGCATTGAACAATGCCCTGG
Organism: Lepas anatifera; assembly: GCA_034440635.1. Classification (NCBI taxonomy): domain Eukaryota; kingdom Metazoa; phylum Arthropoda; class Thecostraca; family Lepadidae; genus Lepas; species Lepas anatifera. The sequence goes on from JAOTON010001522.1 coordinate 87,977, forward strand.
AAGAACGTGACATGACACTCTTCTGGGGTTTAAGCTACGCTGGCCTAATACTTTTGCCAATGCAAACTGACGGTTTTTCTCTGGTTTCAGCATCGCCTGCTTGGTGACCTTGCCAAGGCTGAGGACAGTTTCTGAGAACGTAAACTAACGCATTCTCTCTGGTTTCAGCTGCACCAGTTCAAGCCTCTGATCGACTCCAACTGCAGCGTCTACCTGGGCTTCTTCTTGTGCTCGCTGTTCGCGCCGCTCTGCTCGGAGAAGGTGCCCACGCCGATCCCCAGCTGTCAGTCACTCTGCTACGACGTCAAGGAGAAGTGTCTGCCTCTTCTGCAGACGGTGGCCGGGATCGAGTGGCCGGCAGTACTCGACTGCTCTGAGCTGCCCGTCCAAGGCGTCAAGGGCATCGGCGGCGGCCTCTGTATGGCGTACCCGCGCGGCTCGGAGACGGCTCCTCCGAAGCCGGGCCGGCCTCCGGCCAAGCTGGACCAGAAGCAACTGGTGGAGAAGTACCCTCACGTCAACTGGCCGGGTCTGCTGCAGGGCGGTGGCCGGCGCCCTCAGCTGCCACCCGAAACCTGTCCGCCGCGGTACGTGCGTCTGCAAGGAGCGCATGAGAGCGGCTGCAGGCCGCGCTGCGACACGGAGGTGCTGTTCACGGCGGCCGACAAGCGGCTGACCGAGCTGTGGATGACCGTCTGGGCCACACTCTGCTTCCTGTCCACCCTCTTCACGGTGCTGACGTTCTGGATCGACACGGCGCGCTTCCAGTACCCGGAGCGGCCGATCGTCTTCATCAGCATGTGCTACAACATCTACTCGCTGGGCTACCTGCTGAGGATGTTCCTGGGCTCGGAGCACGTGATCTGCGACGTGACGCCGGAAGGAGAGCGCTACCTGATTGGCGAAGGACTGGACAGCGCCGGCTGTATCGTCACCTTCCTGCTGCTCTACTACTTCGGCCTGGCGTCCATGCTGTGGTGGGTGGTGCTGACATTCACCTGGTTCCTCAGCGCCGGCCGCAAGTGGAGCTCGGAGGCGGTGCAGCGGTACGCCACGCACCTGCACGCCGTGGCCTGGGGCGTGCCGGCCGTGCTGACCGTGGTCGCTATCACCGTGCAGACCATCTCGGGCGACGAGCTGACCGGGCTGTGTTACGTGTCCAGCCGGCCAGTGCCGCTGCTGGGGCTCGTGATAGCTCCTCTCTCCGTCCTGCTGCTGCTGGGTGCCCTGTTCCTGGCGCTGGGACACACGGCCTTGGTGCGCATCCGACGCCGCATGAGCAGTGACGGCACCAACACGCACAAGCTGCAGACGCTGATGGTGCGCAACGGCGTGTACGGCCTCGTGTACATGGCGCCCGCCGCCGGCGTCGTCGCCTGCTACGTGTACGAGTACGTGCGCTGGGACCGGTGGCGGGCCGAAGCCTGGGCGGCGGCGGCAGCGCTGCCGGCCGGATGTGATCCCGCCGCCGACTCCAGCGCGCCGGGCGCCTGCCCACTGGAGGCCAGCATCCCGCCGGTGGCCGTGTTCCTGCTGAAGCTGTTCATGTCGCTGGTGGTGGGTGTGGTGAGCGGCACCTGGGTGTGGACCTCAAAAACCGGCAACGGCTGGCACCGGTTCTGTGCCGAGCTGTGTTGCGGTCGGCGTCGCCGCCACGGCACCAAGAACGTGACGTACCTGCCTGCGCCCAACTCGGTGCCCATGCTGGCGGCGCAGCCGGCCGAGCCGCCCCACCCGCGGAGGTCACAAAACCGGACGGTTGGCCAGGTGTCCTGTGTGTGACTGCGGGACAGGGTCGAGTGATGTTTCCTAGAGTGCTGAGAGGACTATTGTGATGTTGATAATGTGCGTGATGATGCAGGCGATAGGAATGTGATAAAAGTCTCCGCGCGAACAATAGTACGTGAGTGTTTTATACGACTGTGTTGTTGTGGTGTTCCGTTTCGCTTGTTGCGCCACTGGAGTTTTGAATGTGAGGCCTTGTTCATTTCAGTCGGATGTGTGCTATGAAACAGACTGGCGAACATTGGTTCCACCCCATGAAAGCTTATGGCCAGTTACTGAAGAAGAACAGCAGTGTATAGCTCGAGGCGTGTGCACGGTGGCTGCCGCCGCGGGGGCACCACCAGATTGTCCCTGTGGCATGGGCCAATTAAGGGACTGACACGGCGCTCGGCTGCTAAGTTATGACGGCACTGTTTGAGTTGTTTATATTGTTGGTGTTCATTATTGATCGTTTCTCGTTTTATTCGTGTTCATTTTCGCGTGACTGTTTTATTTTCAACCCCTCGATATGCTAGCGAAGTTTTCGTTTCTTTGAGGTGGGTGTTCGTTGGTATTCGATGGCGTCAGTTCCTTCTGGTTACGTTCCGCCGCCGCCGGGCAGCTGGTCTCTGAGCAGCAGGTGTATTCGTTTTGGCTGGCGGAGCCGGCTCACTGATCGCTGCTGGGTTGGTGCAGAGCACTGTTAGTGTACGTGCGTCACCGGGCGTGGCTCGCCATATATCATTTGCTCTTCAAACAGTGTAATACAAGTGGCCACACGGAGTGACGCGTTTGAACTTGGGACTTCTGAGAGCCGCCGGTTTGGAGAGTGTGCTCACAGCCCGCCCGTTCTCCTTTGAGCAAACACTCTCCGCAAACAGCGTCGGCTGGCGCTGCCCCAGTTTGATGAGACCGCGGTGGCCAGTCTTGGCAGCGCGCGCGGCTCTGGTATGTCTGTTTGGAGAGAGTCTCTGTCTGGTTAACGTAACCTCGATGTCCACCGACGAAGTCAACACTCGGCTGTATCTGTGTTGGGCTCGGGCCGTAGCCGTGCCGTAGTCAAGAGTCGAAACCGTTAGCTCTAGCTCCACCCCCTGTCCGTCAGGCAGGCATTGTCCAAACAGCGCTGTGAGATGGCTTTTAAGTGATAAATCTTCGCGCAAGGTCTGTCTGACGCTGCTGAGTTATCTGCTGCAAAAAGGTGACTCATTCGCATCAATAGCAAGCGTTTCTCCATCAGGCGATCGAAATCAATCACTATCCGGTGTGCTATGACGAGTCATTCAAGAATCCCTGATTGTATATACCTACTCCATTCAATTGCGACTTCGTGTGGGGCCCTTAAGATACCACAGGTATTGAAATGTTATTGATCGAATAAAACACATTGATGGAGTACCCATTCACCTTATTTTAGTACACCTACGACCATTCCGTCGCAACTTTGACTCAACAGGTTAAAGGAAAATGTGGCACCTTGGTCGAATCCTGGAATTTAGTGTTATTAGGCGTACTTTTAACAAAAAATAATGAAACCACTCACGATTTCTCTGAAAAATGTACAATAAGCTCAAAATTTAGTTTTTAAAAATACTCCTCTAGAAAAAGAAATAAATATCATCCTGTGGATGATGTCACGATCTGGCAACCACTACCATACTTGAAACGCTTCAAGGGCTTCGATTGGCTGATGCTCATCGTGACGTCAGCATATGTCGTCACACCAGTAGCTCACAACAATGGCCGCCGGCGACGGGGGGCTGAAGGGGGCTGGTGTCAGGTAGGTTTTAGCTATTTTCTATGGAAATATCGAGTTCCAAGACAAATGAAATATGGAGTAACGGGTTTTCCGACCTGCTTTACAACTTGGCTATCTCAGTTAAAATCACGTTGTGAAGGTGCCACATTCCCTTTAAGAAAACGTTAGATGACGTGTGTATGTTAGCGGCGGCGGCTATTCAGATGTCCTGCCAAACTTAACCGCCACCGGACTTTTGTGTGGCCGGCTGACTTGCACACACGGGTTTCTCGTGTGCCAGTTGCCTCGAACACACGGGTTTCTTGTGTGGCCAGTTACCTCGAACACACGGATTTCTCGTGAGGCCGGCTGCCTCGCACGCACGGATCTCACGTGGCCGGCTGCCTCGCACATACGGATCTCTCGTGAGGCCGCCTGCCTCACACACACGGATTTCTCGTGAGGCCGCCTGCCTCACACATACGGATCTCTCGTGAGGCCGGCTGCCTGACACGGATTTCTCGTGTGGCCGCCTGCCTGACACGGATTTCTCGTGTGGCCGCCTGCCTCACACGGATCTCTCGTGTGGCCGCCTGCCTCACACACGCGGATCTCTCGTGTGGCCCGTCTGCCTCACACACACGGATTTCTCGTGAGGCCAGCTGCCTCACACACACGGATTTCTCGTGAGGCCGCCTGCCTCACACACACGCATCTCTTGTGTGGCCGTCTGCCTGACACACACGGATTTCTCTGTGGCCGCCTGCCTCACACACACGGATTTCTCGTGAGGCCAGCTGCCTCGCACACACGGATTTCTCGTGCGGCCGCCTGCCTCACACACACGGATTTCTCGTGTGGCCGCCTGCCTCACACACACGGATTTCTCGTGTGGCCGTCTGCCTCACACACACGGATTTCTCGTGAGGCCGCCTGCCTGGCACACACGGATTTCTCGTGTGGCCGGCTGCCTCACACACACAGATTTCTCGTGGGGCCAGCTGCCTAGCACACACGGATTTCTCGTGCGGCCGCCTGCCTCGCACACACGGATTTATCGTGTGGCCGTCTGCCTCACACACACGGATTTCTCGTGAGGCCGCCTGCCTCGCACACACGGATTTATCGTGTGGCCGTCTGCCTCACACACACGGATTTCTCGTGAGGCCGCCTGCCTCGCACACACGGATTTCTCGTGTGGCCAGCTGCCTCACACACACAGATTTCTCGTGGGGCCAGCTGCCTAGCACACACGGATTTCTCGTGTGGCCGTCTGCCTCACACACACGGATGGCTCGTGTGGCCGCCTGCCTCGCACATACGGATGGCTCGTGTGGCCGCCTGCCTCGCACATACGGATCTCTCGTGTGGCCGTCTGCCTCACACACACGGATGGCTCGTGTGGCCGCCTGCCTCGCACATACGGATTTCTCGTGTGGCCGTCTGCCTCACACACACGGATGGCTCATGTGGCCGTCTGCCTCACACACACGGATGGCTCGTGTGGCCGCCTGCCTCGCACATACGGATCTCTCGTGTGGCCGTCAGCCTCACACACACGGATGGCTCGTGTGGCCGCCTGCCTCGCACATACGGATCTCTCGTGAGGCCGCCTGCCTTACACACACGGATTTCTCGTGAGGCCAGCTGCCTAGCACACACGGATCTCCCGTGCCCTCCGCTGCACTGATGGCACGATACGGCGAAAATCCCTCCGTGAGACCAGCCTTTCCTGGAATTGCCATCCTGGAAACGATTGGATTATTTCTGCAAGGTTTCAGAGGCAGTGTGCCGTGTCGTGATAGTAAGGAGCCTGAAGATACTGTATATTTGGATTTGTACAGTTTTACAGAAAGCCGAGACATAATCTGTTTACGTTTTGATTTTATGGACCCGAAACTGCACTGTTGCCAGTGTCGATGAATAACCGAAAGCCTGCGATTTTGTTAAAACGGGTATTGCGCAGCAAGAAATCTCAGCTAAAATGACCTGATGTAACCTTAATCTGAGGACTGAGTTGGAGAGGATACCAGTGACGCAAGCTGGGAGACCGGATAGAAACGCGACCGAAAGTAGCTTATTCCATATTTGTCCACCCTCTTCGCACCCGTTACCCCGGTTATTCAGAAAACTATTCAAAATCCAGAGATGACAATTGATATTATACGGGGATGAGGTGGCTTAGTAGATTTTTTTTCGGGGTCGTCTTTTTTTCTCAATCATTTATTTCACAAAACACGGCTGTAAACTTTGCAAAACAGTTTAACAACTCTCCTTCACACCTTGCCGCTCGTGTCACGGTAGTAGCCCCACGTCGCTTCAACGTAACATCGTCTCGACACCAAACTCACCCCCCTCACCCCCTTCCCAACCCTACCCTCCCACAATGTGCAATCACGTTGATTTCATACACTTCACAGATCACATCACGATAACCTCCTTCACCGTATGCAGCTCGCCGAAGTGGGTCCAGATTATGCAAACTAAATGTATAGCTCAAAATGTTCATTTATGAATGGTAGCCATCTCTCGTGAAACCTGTCAATTCTTCTATCCTTCTTTGCAATGCACCGTTCCATTTGAAATATTTTTTCCAGAAATGCTGAAAAGACTCCCATTTTTATTTCTTCATCCTTAAACCTCTGATTCACAATGAACTGTTTTGCAGCCAAGACTATAAGATTGACAACATTCAATGTTTCCAATGATCCAAAGAGAATGTTTGTAACAGTGCCAGAGAACTGTTTTGTTGTGGCAAGCTTTGGGTTAATTTTTCTAACTAGATCATCCCAAAATCCTCTAACCTCTCCACACTCTACAAAGAAATGCTCGATTGTCTCTATGTTACCGCACCTATCACAGAATGGATCATCTATCACATTTCGTATGCACAAGAATCTTCGAGTGGGAAAAACCTATGAACTATCCTATATTGTAAATTTTGAAGCTTTGTTGATTTCGTGATGTTAAATGGAAGTAAGTACACTTTACACCAGTTTTCTCCGTATTCAACTCCTTCGTCTATCCATTTCATTTGGCTCTGGGGGTTATCTCCTTTAGAAATTTATTTGAAAAATATTTTACTTTAATCCGCTGAACCGGGACAACTTTTCCTTTCACTTCTATGCCACAGCCAAGTACCTTCTCCTGAACGGTTAGTACTTCACTGCCAACGGCAAGCCGTCTCCATATCGCAGGAATGGCCCGGCACCAGCCCATATAAACAAGAGGATCCAGTCGTGTCAAGTTATTGCTTTCCTTAAACGAATTATAATCCAAGATGAGGTGGCTTAGTAGATAGCACCCTTGTCTTCTAAGTCACTGGTTCCGAGTTCAAGTCCCGGCGGAGCCTCTGAATAAGTTGATCTGACCCCCAAAATCCCTTCCAACAGAGTGAGAGTTGGCGACGCCGTATGAGCCTGGCAGTTGGTGCGTCGTTAAACCCCAACAATTATTAATTGGTATTTTTCTAGCTGGATCGTGCATCAGTTAGTTTATGAGCTGCTTTAATTTCGAAGATACATGAATGCCACTTGAACACAAAAATGTGATTTCGTTGAATGGGAGCCGGATAATTTACCACTTTTAAGGTGCCTGCATAGTTGCTTCAGCTCGGGTTAGTTTGCACTGCTAACATAGAACCATGCATTGATTTTGCCGTTCTGTCACTCCCAGGGACGTGGATTTTGAAAATAATTCGGAGTTCCGAAATTTGAAACAATATCAACACCCACAATATTGAAAGCTATAGTATGATGTGAAGTGTGAATGATCTTTCCCGCCAGCCATTTTAACTGTAAAAACCATTTTAAAGTCATACACATGAAAACCACGGAGATATACAGTATAATATGCCAACACTACTTCGACATTTCATTAGGGGCCCGGGCACCAGGAAAAAAACATAAAGTCACACCTCTGGTCACTGCAACACCGAAAGCTATCGTCCTAAAGCCCTGTCTTCGAATGGAAGGTGGGCTAAATTTCAACTCGTTCTTTGTGAAAGCTCTGTGTGAAATTTCAATTCGTATTGATTATACACGGGAACATCGCACCTTCATGAGATTTGAACAGAGCTATGAGTCAGTGCTTAGGGCTTGCCAAAAAACCTTTCGTATTTAATTTCTCTCAAAATCACCTTTTACTAAAAACAGTGTTTCATAAGCGTGCTCTTTTTTGAGCGCACTGGTTCCTTTCACGAAGCTCCGCCTCCCAAACGGAGGCGGAACTATCCACCGCAGGAGGTCGATACGCAAACTTTGGGGTAGCGCCACATTTGCCTTCGACAGGGCCGATACCCGCTTTTGAATATACATTTTTTCTCGCTAAATTGCTCAGTTCTGGGGCGGATAAAACATCGAGCCTTGAATTTCTTGCATGCTCTGCCATATGACGATCTTAGTCAAAATCCCATTAAACTTGGGTGCCACGTTCCCTTTGTGAATAATCCACTCATGACAAGGGGCGTTGATGTTCAGTGAACCTACCCCTAGCTGCATCAGGAATTAATTCTGGGGAATTTGATTTCACGAAATTACATGCCAACACACTGATTGGCAACATGACTTGAGTGACTGACAAGGATCACAAGCCCTTTGGTTTCAGCATAGAGGAGGCTTAAGATTCTGAGCTGGTTAGGAATTTCCGACTGTGATCAATGAGGATTAGGCACTGTCTCGTATGCTTAAACACAGTGGCAGCGGCCTCCATAAAATGGCGTGAAGCTCGGGTCTGCGCAGCTCTGAGTGAGTGCTGGCTGTGGAGCTGGGGGTATAAATTCAGGGCATCTGCAATCAGCGTGAGTCCTGCCATGTACCAATCACTTTTTCGGTTAACTATCGGTCGAAGCACTGTATCTGAAAGCATCACGTCATAACACGGTACTGCCTTTTTACATTCGTTTCAATCTCATGCTTGTTTAAACTTTTCGCTTCATCACTTCCACATTCCAGGACAGAAATCACAAATCCTGCCTAATGAGAGTAGTTTAAATACATGTATCTGCTATTCATATCACGTAATAGGCCTCCGAATTCCATGAGCTATTACAACAAGAACTGTTGTATTGATGACCTGGGATCAGGTATTAGTCATAACATTTCTATTAGAAATGAAGGAGGAAAATGGAAAGTGGCCCGCAAATATCTCCATTTCTGGAGACCACTTTGCATGGGTGGAGATCCCGGTGAAGTTGGGGGTCGGGACCCCCTGGATTTTGGGTCTCCCATAGGCTGGCTCTTAGGGTTTGTATTGCCGTGCCAGCGTTGACCCATCCATCGTCCTCGCCCCTTCCCCCTTGGATCGAGAGGACATCTCTGCCCTTGTAATTTTGAATAACTTCACACGATTGTAGTATTTTTTCTAAGAATCGTACCATCTTAGGCTTTTCTTGCGGTCCAAATTGAATGGCCTCTAGCCCCCAGGAGTCATCTGGAACTACTGAAACAGATTGTCAGACAAGCCTCATGACTCCGTATGAAATGGTCATACAACTTGTAGTTTGATATCATTGCGTTTGTACTGTTATTTCCAGCCGATTGATGTACATACATAATGATGGCATTGATCTTGTCTTTGGTCAAGGCATTGCTGATGACCTATTGCTTATAGTCATATTATCCATCATTCGATTCCCCGTGACGAGGTGAACATAATGAGTTCTACAAATTTAATCATTCCTTGTTGCTTAACACAGTAAGAAGCTAGTTCCAAAAAAGTTGTACCTCACTTGTCACCTTTTCCCATCATGACCTCAATGAACTCAGAAACCTTAGCCCTAAAGAGATGGATATAGTTTCGTCATCATTTCTCGCGGGCTATCTTAGCGTTGTTGCGTTGTTCTGACTCGGAAAGGGGGTGAGATCAAGGGGGTGTTTGAAACTCTCTCCACCATGGAGCAGAGTGATCGGAAGCCATTAGGGGCAGGAATTAATTGCTGGACGAGTGAATGTCACAAGTCGCTGACTTCTTACGAAATAATTTTTCAGCCTAGTGATCTTCAGCAGTTCACTGGCTGCATACGGACCAGAGTAAGGGAGCCTATGGGGCCGGTACTCTCAACACACGTCTCATCCCAAAACTTTCTGATTTCAGCCAACTTAGGAATAAACTGGAAAATGTTGGAACCAGTCAGTGCGGAAAGCCACAACGAGCTAAAATCCTTTTTTCTCGAGAGCGGGAAGTTCATTATCATGAAGATTAGCTGTCCCTCAGTTTTTCCGGCAGCGACGCTTCTGGCTAGTTGCGTGCATGCCGACGGTCAGAGGCCGCCCCCCCATGTGTGTTGAGGCTGTTTAGTAGACCGGATCGTTCTCAGATGAAATCCGAAGGGCGAAATCGGGAGGGGTCATTTGACCTGCCTTGGGGTCTAAATAGATCATCTATGTTGTAAAAAGTTTGGTAAATTAATATTAAATACCTCCACACATCGCATGTTTATCCTCACTACGCGCAATTTCTGGCGTTGCAGTCTCCATTCACTTAACTCGGTGTTATTCACTTAAAAACCACCGGGTCGAATGCGCTCGCCGTACCGTTACCATATGGTCATATGAACGTGGAAATAACGTGCGTTGGTTAACAATTGGTATTTCATGCATGTGTGTCAACCATCGCTTCCATAATACCATAGCCGGATGACTATTTTAGTGTATTTTAACACCGTGTTCCCTCTCTTCCAGCCTCACCAATCCATTAAGAAGCACTAAATAATATATCATAAGAACACGATGGGGCCAAAGACCAGAAATAGTTCCAAGCCTTACAAGACCTTGGATTTCAATCCTTGCATCCTGCCTGAGTCCCAGTTGCCCACCAACCGCGATGTATACCAACACTTTTTGCATGTCCGGAACGAACTAAACGTGAGGTGCGGGGATTTGAGGCAGAAAATCCGCACTTTGTCTTCACTGGTGATGCAGGACATTTTGAAAGTGTGGGAAAGATCAAACACGGTTCTATGGGAGCCGAAAAAGGACGTGAATAGTAACCCTGCATCTGGCAGTGAGCCAGGGAGCCTTGTGTGGGAGCGAAGCAACATTATTGCCGAGAGAACAATCCTGCAGAAAATAGAGAAACTGCATACGGACGCCATCAAGTTGCAAAGGTGGGGATCAAGGCGAGGCAGAATCTTTGAGATAATCAACGCGCGATTCAATGAGTTGTTTGACATCCTCCACTGCCGATGCGATCTCTCAGACGCACCCTGTCGCAGCTGCCCGCCTGATAAGAAAGTTCCAAAGCTGGAAGTGAGTTTCATTAAGGATCAGAGGACCAAAAGGAAAATGTTTCTTTCTGGTTATGTGGACAAGGCTGGCACGAGCAAACTTCTAGAAAAGCAATGCAAAAAAATCCTCGAGGCAAAGCGGGAGATCCAGGGTCAGGAAAAATGTGGGGCAGATACGAGTGCCTGTGCAACCTCCTCACCCGATCCAGATAGCTTAGAGGACCAATCAAGCTCGTCTGAACCTGGGGCTTCAAGCGAGAGCCTTGACACGGACGACGAAAGAAGCGAGCGGAACTATCGGCAATTACCAAACTATTCTCGAATGTGTGATAGGTATGGCGTGACGGACCGGGCGGCAGCAGCTTTACTGAACGCCGCTCTGATGGATTACGGGATTGTGAATGGTGATAAGACAAAGGATCTAGTCGACAGAAACAAGATAAGGAGACAGAGAGAGCTATGGGGAAAAAAGAAGCAAACTCATATGAAATGCAGGATGTCCTTGGCGTATTTTATGACGGAAGGGAGGACATGACGCTTCAAAAGAATGGAAAAACTAAGAAGGAGTTGCATGATGTGATCGTTACCGAACCAGGATGTAAATATATGGACCACATAACACCAACGAGTGGAAAAGCCCCACACATTGCTGAAGGGCTTTTAGATGTTTTGGATGAATATGAGATTGAGCCCCAAGTTGTTGGCTGTGATGGAACAGCCGTAAACACGGGACATATCGGTGGTGTAAACCGCCGATTAGAGAACGCTCTTGAACGACCTCTTCAACAAGTTGTGTGTGGTATCCACGCAAATGAGCTTCCCCTTAGGCATGTTTTTCAGGACGCAGATGGGAAAAGTAGCGGACCCAGCTCGTTCAAAGGGGCCATCGGAAGGGAGTTAGAGAAGGATCTTTGTTCTCTTCCCTTAGCAGATTTCGAAACTGTTCCAGGGATGGTACAAGAAATTCCAGTTGAGGTACAGAAACATATGAGCAGGGACCAGAAATACCTGTATCGCATGAGTATGGCTGTGCAGCAGGGGAAAGCCAGTTTTCCTCAAGATCTTCTAACAAAACAACCAGGACCCCTACATCAGGCACGATGGCTTACGTTAGCCAACAGAATTCTGCGTCTCTACGTATCTGAACACACTCCATCACTCGAACTCAAACGACTGGTGTTCTTTGTCCTGAACCAATATGCTCCCGGGTGGTTCAGGTTCAAAACACATTGGAAAATCACCGATGGAGCCCCCAACTTTATGTATCTGATACTGCTCTCGAGAAGGTTGCCAGACATTGACCGCCAGATCACGCAAACAGTTTTGCAGAGGAATGCGTACTGGGCGCACTCAGAAAATATACTCATTGCAATGCTGGCAGACGAGCATGAGGATACTAGAAAAATGGCTGTTCAGACTATACTCCGGTGCCGTTTGTCAAGCATGCACTCTCCAAAGCAGGTTCGGCAATTCCTAGTGCCAAAAGTCAACTTTGAATCGGAGGCGTACCACCAACTGATAGACTGGAGGAACACAGTTGTGACGGAGCCACCTCTGTCGTTCAGTATATCATCTGCAGAGCTTGAGCAGGTGGTCTCCAAGCCCCTAGAGGTGCCCGACATACCTTGTCATTCACAAGGGGTGGAAAGATGGGTCTCGGAAGTCACGAGAGCGTCGGGAAAGGTATCAGGCCATGAAAGACGCCATCGTATGATACTTACACGCACCCGTTCCGTAAAAGAACTGCCAGAGACAGACACCAAACGAAGTTTCGTTGAGTGGGCAAATGAAGCCTCAAGGAAATAGGGTGACAGTGTAATAGTACCAAATAAAGATCCTTCAAGTGTGTGAATGACATGAAACGTTTTTGATAGATGGAATGACACGTGTTTTGAAAAAGGAACTCAAAGGGAATAAATTTGAAATATTTGTTTCAGTCCAAAGGTTACAACACATATAAACAAACTTACACCTGCATGTTACACAGATATCCACACGTTTTGACTATACTGGCCTGATCACATCCTTAAAAAACAAATAAATCCATCTATAGCACCCTAATGCTGAGCAAAAACAGCGAATAGTTTGGTTTAGCTTTAGAGTGCTAACTGCTAGAGACGTGTTTGTCTTAAAATAAAGAAGGGATGAAGTGGTAGAGCTGAAACGTTATCTTTTATTTCTAACGTTTAAATTATAAATAGAGTTATAACTTCTTCTCTTGGGTTTTCCCATTTTAAAACGGTATCGAACATAACCAAAGCGAATGGTAGTGCCTAACACCAAGTAAAACGAATGGGAGACTTCAACGCCTGAACTCAGCACTCTTCAACGCAAAAACTCGAGGCGTGGAGGTATTTAATACAATTTTCTGATACTTTTTTCGTGTTCTCCGAACTATTCGCATCTAAAGGCAAGTGAAATGACCCCTCCCGATATAGGTTGTTCCGGACGATCCGGTCTACTGTTTAGATACGAGTGCGGCCTCAGCGTCGTGCATTCAGGGCGATAAGCAGCTGAAAGGCGCCGCGCGACGGCGGCGCCGAGCGCGTGTTGACCCAGCAATAAATTATACGAGAAGCTGATAAGATTGGCGGCGTAATTACCAGATAGGCGGCTCTCTGTCGGCCGCTTGAGAGCGCTTGAACAAGCTGAGATCGAGCATGAAGACCGACTGGGTCAAGGGAGGAAGAAGTGAGGAGAATGAGAAAGCGGTTGTTTGGTCTGCCTGGACGAGTCTTCAAGGTTTTCGCCATCAGTGGCGGTGTTTTTCGGGGCAGGATCGTCGACCCGTTGTATGGAGTCGCTGACGGGCCGAATGGATGGCTGAAGATTGACGAATGGTGGATGGAAGCCACGGTTCTTCGGGCCTGCAGTCTCTGCTCACGTATGCATCAGGCGATGGATCGCTTTCTTGCCACAAAAACACGACTGAAACATGCTTTTACGAACCCGGTAGTTGGCAGCATACAAAGCAGACGTCTGTCGATAAGATACCGACAAGCTTTGTCATCGCCTTTCTCATGTTGATGTAAAGGGCTAGCCATATGTTAGAATTGTTTGTGTTTTAGATGTGGACACAAGTGTTTAAATACAGGAACCATTGTTCTGATGGCGAGGAAATTATTCTAAAATGTCCCCAGATGCCGCGGCAGTCAAACTGAAGTCAGCTAGCTGACTGTTTACAACAGTCGGAGGCGTTTTTTGCTTCGTCGTGAGCGTGTGCGGACGTTAAGATATGCAGCGACGATTTTAATGGTGATTTGTTAACGTTTTCTGATTGTCGTAAAAATTGACCTCTTGTTAATTGCACTTTAGTCTATCTTAAATAATTATTACGTTTTGATTGACCTAACAATAGTTGGAGAAAATACTAAAACGAACACTTATGGTGTGAATTTCACACCAGAAGTGTTTGTTTTAGTGTTTCCTTTAACTACTGTGAGGAGGCCAATCAAAATGTAATATTTCTTTTAAATGATGCCTCAAATAGTCAGTACTTACACAATTATTTTATTTTATTTTATCAGGCCCACTCCCAAAAGGCACACCTGCCCAATTACAGGGAGTATTTCTTAATTACAGTGGGTATTGGCGTGTAATTATCTTCTCTAATTATCGATAAGCAATACCTAGCTTTTGACAGTTTAATTGTCCACATTCACGTCCAATCCAGTGAACGGTTTTGAAAATAGAGGCCGCAGAAATATTTGGATGTTTAATCATTTCGTGAAAACATTTCCTTGGGTCAACCCACCAAATCCGAGTGAAAAATTAAAACCTACTCTTGAATTATATCAACAAATTCAATTCATATACCAGCACACCAAGCCATTGCATGGCGTGAGAACTGGTAGCATCCTGACCATCAAAGCCAGTGCACCCGAACCTCGAAATGATGTGCGTAATTATCTACCTTTTATTTGGAACAAAATTCTGATACATCCCAAAGCTTTTGGTAAAAACGATAACATTATAGGCCGCGCAATAAGCAAATCATCAGATCAGAAAGCATTGCTGCGCTGCACATAATCCGGTTCAGGCTGTTTTGTTTGTCAAATTTTAGGGATCATGTATTCCCCATTTCAGTTCATTAGAGTTATGTGCGTACCTTGACTCCTTTGGTTTCACCCTTAATTCTGTGGCTTTGAAAGTTACTTATCTTACCTGAGATCAATTGTATGAACGATTCATTATATGCTCTCTTCAAATGATCCTCCTCAGAGAGAAGACATCGACACCGACTCCCCGTCCGGGAGGAATTCTCAGGAGGCACCTGCCGGATGTCGCCATCCCCTCCGGCAACAGCATGACGCCCTCACATGCCTTCCCCACGCAGCCGGCTGACAGCAAGCACGCCTCATCATCCCACGTCGCGGCCTCCTCTGATGCCACGCCTGGGCACGCTTCGGCGACCCCTCCTCCCGGTCCTGCTGCCAGCCCAAGCACCGCAATCTCTCGGAATACAGGCGGTGTCTTTTGGCAAAGGTCAAGTCTACCAGATCCATTACAGGAGCGCCCCGGGCCGCTGGGACCAGGCGTGGACGACCAGCCCAATACACGCTCCCCGCGGGGCCGCCGCCAACAGCACCCCATCTGTTCCCCTCTGCGCCTCCCACCGGGTGGGCCCTCATTTCGGACTGACGCACAGAATTGGCGCCGCTGAGCCGAAATGAGCCCGATCTTTGAAGTGGCGCCGCGCGTCCAACGCCAAGGCTGTAAACGGGAAGGGTACGGATGCCATTGAAGTAGAGGTTCTCGGTGACCTTTTGAAGGAGAATAACAAAGAAAGCGAAATTCAGGGTTTTTTAGTTGGGTTCAAGCACTGATGAACACGGCGTGCAAAAGGCCAGGGACCACTTCAGTATCAATATAGTAATTGCCAGATTCAAGCACAGCTTGACGTTCGGTGGACACAGCAGAAATTTGGCATACCAATCCAGGAATGCAATACGACGATCAGTTAAGAGCTCGAAAAGATTGGAACCCTCAGGCAGCAGGCCTTCTAAATTATGTCTTCTCTACTATGCTATACTATGTCGAGGGGACTTATTGGGGTCAATCCTCTCCCATTTGGCACTGGAGGCGCTCCCAGCAGTAACGAATTTGTCGACACGAGCGAGACCATACGAACGCTCTGCAAGCTCCGCAGACACACCTTCGCCCTGAGTGTGTTTTCTTTAACCCTCCTTAGTTTTTTTCCGAGGCAGACGAAATACAGTTCAGCACGCAGCGCAGCAGTCCTGTGTATAGCAGTTCATTGATGTTTTTGGCAAATTTATTGCCCGGATTTAAGGTTAAGTTCATGTCAGGTCAGGTCACAAGAGTTCAGGTCAGGTCCAAAGAGGTCAACGGGGCGATGCACCCATCCCCTTGGGTATATGGCCCCGGGATTGAAGACGTTTCTGTCAGGGTAGCACCGGCCCCGTCGGCGACGGTGTCGCCCGCCCAAAATAGTCGGTGTCCGCGCCCCGCAGGCTTCGAAGACGGAAATTATTTCGCAGAATCGTGCCTTCCTGCCGCAAAAAGCTTACAAGACGCTCTTAAGACGACAAATTTTCTTTCACCTCCGGATTGAAGGAATCTGCATTCGATTTCAAGAGTACCTACATCCTCCAAATACCCTACAATATACCTTGGAGGCGCCTCGGGATTTCTACGAAATGCATCATCATACAGGCAGAGGAATACATTTCAGTTTTTATTTGAAGAGTGTTCCTCATAGCTTAATGCGCCCCCCAAAATTCCAAACTATTTTCTTTCATTTGAAGCATTGCGTCCAGGAACACTCCACAAGCTATCAGGAGTAATCTCTTGATTTATGCGGACGTCACATTGTGGAGGGCTGTCTGGAGGCAGGATATAAATTGTGAGTTTGTATCTTGTGTATGTTGGTGTCAAACTAAGCTTATTTACTTGTTACTTATTTACGTGTTCTCTTGTCCTAACCGTCCCAAAATGTGTTCCTTTAATCACTTATTAAAGGGAATGTGGCACCTTCACAACGTGATTTTAACTGAGATAGCCAAGTTGTAAAGCAGGTCGGAAAACCCGGTACTCCATATTTCATTTGAGTTGGAACTCGATATTTCCGTAGAAAAGGCTAAAACCTACCTGATACCAGCCCCCTCAGCCCCCCGTCGCCGTCGGCCATTGTTGTGAGCTACTGGTGTGACGACATATGCTGACGTCACGATGAGCATCAGCCAATCGAAGCCCTTGAAGCGTTTCAAGTATGGTAGTGGTTGCCAGATCGTGACATCATCCACAGTCTGATATTTATTTCTTTTTCTAGAGGAGTATTTTTAAAAACCAAATATTGAGCTAATTGCACATTTTTCAGAGAAATCATGAGTGGTTTCATTATTTTTTACTAAAAGTACGCCTTATTACACTAAATTCCAGGATTCGACCAAGGTGCCACATTCCCTTTAATAAGGCACTATAAATAACATGATGCCTCATTTCTTCCCAGCGCTACACATGTAAAAGAAAATGAAATCCCCTACTCACATTTGTCTACCTAATTCCCCTAGAGCGACAATGAAAATAAAATGGGAAGGTAATGCTGTGGCACCCCTAAAATGGTTATTCTTGTCTCCAATGGAAACCGATAATCATTTTTGGGGGTTAGCAAATGTGTCAGGGTTGAATAGATTGCAGTAAATCTGTTACAAGGTTCTTGGGAGCTATGACTTGCTCTTTGCTCAGAGAATCCACCGGGCATTGACCTCATGTCAGCCACATGAAAGCGAGCACGCGAAGCACAGCCTGCCAGGGTTACATGGCGTGGCCAACTCTTTCCCTGCTGACAGTTTCTTGGTAGCTGTGGATCGTTTCTTGCTCACCAAATCCACCGGGCTTTAACACCCGCACTGGAGGGGGTCTGGCATTAACGCGCACTGGAGGGGGCCTGGTAGGCCCCCTAAGATCTCGGAAACTAAGAGGGTTAGAAAAATGCCACTTGGTAGGTGGGTGAGGGCTAGGGTGATCTACATGATGACCAATTTTCATTGACCTAGGTCAATATCTTCAAGGTCAAACGAGGTCGTAAAGGTCAAATATTGGCCATGCTGGGATCGATTGCTAAATGTTGTGATTATGCGGGAAAATGGTAGGAACAAGCTAAAGGCAGACAAGTTTGATAGAGAAGAGGTCTCAAAGAGGCTTTCCCACAACTTTTGGGTCAAAGTCATTCAAGGTCACTGATCTGTAAGGTCATAATATAGTATACTGCTTATAAGGTACACTTTGACTAACACTATAGCCACTGTTTGGCGAAAAATAAGGATTGACCTTTGCAAATGACCTTTGACCTTGCCCTTTGACCTTGACCTTGGTACTGGTGTACCTTATCGATGACGTCATAGCGTAATATATGTCAGACCAGGTAACGTCATTTGGCCGGACGCACAGTGGTCAGTGACCTTGAAAATGCAGAAATGACCTTGAACTGTGACCTTTGACCTTGACCTTGACTTTCATGTGAAGTTACCTTGACATATAATCCTGCTTATATGACGTTGTGACGTCACCACTCGGTCTCCAATGCAAGCTAACTGGTCCGACCGCACGTTTACGGCGATCTCAAAATGCAGGTCTGACTTTGAAAGCCTATAAGTCAAAAAATTTTCGACTGATTTTCAAAAAGTCTTCACCAATCTACGCGCTATTAAATTCTGTTAAATCTGGCCAAGTATTGTTTTTCGGCTACGGGCGGTTCTCCAGCCACCTCGGAAAAACAGGTGGGGGGCCTCCGAGGCCCCCCTCCAATGCGCGTGTTAAACCCAGGTTGGCCGCGCGGCTGATTGGGCTGAAGCTGCTCAGTCGCCTGATGACGGTCAACAACTCACGTTGTCTGATTGGTCTGAAGCTGCTCAGGGAATTCTTTCGCCTACTTGGCGGCCTCCCCATACCGGTAAAGAAAGCTTCAATGTCAAAAATGTAATTTTATGTGTCTGCTGTTAACTTATTCACAGTTTAATATTCCGTCGTACTCCTGAGGTTGTCTTAAGTTTTCCAGCATCGGAGGGAGTCCCGGAGTCCAGTGGAGGGCCTCTTAAAATGCAATGATGACCAGGCCCTCACGGTGGTGACGACCCTGACTCTATTAGAAGCAAGAGGTGCAGGTCTGCTGCGTAGAATGAGGGCAATGAAACCGTCATGCAATGGCAACTTGAATGGATTCTACAAACATTTACGTACGAATACGCATATGTATGCCTGAACGTGTGAAAGCATGGTGGTAGTTTTATCATTCTCTTGATCTTAACCGCCCCCGCTCTGTGAAGTTTTTAGACGTGGGTGACCGGCACTCCTGGAGGTGGCATGACTCCACCCTTGTCGATTTGTTGCACCTATTGGTAATTGTCGTAGAAGCCGGTGGGTATTGAACCAGCTATCCCGTTTGATGCAGATGTGGATGAATCGTCATGTGAAAACGGCATCACTAAGCGTAATAGGTGTTTGACAAAAATCCATAGCGTGCATGGAGCATTGTGAACATCATTTTCAGCAGCCAATGGAACCAGGGCTGCTTTGGAAGACAATGAAAGCTGGGGTGATAGGCTATATCTGCAGTAGACATAGCGCGAACTCCAAATAAATAAAAAGATAACCTGAATTCAATTCTAGTTTGAACGCTACTTATGGGGATGCGTGGCTCCATGGTAGAGCTCCTATCTCCTGAGCCACGGGTTCCGGGTTCAAGGCCCGGCGTGTTCTCTGAAGAAGTACAACCTGAGCTCCAAAATATGTCCCAGCAATCTGGAGGTATCCATGCCATATAACTGTCATTTGGTACATCGCTATACCCACACACTTACTGTAATGTTATTCATTGTTTGAAATTATAAAAACTGTTCTTTTTAGAGCGACCTATTTGTGAACATGATGTTTCCTCCTGTTCACATCATCTCCAACCTAGCATTATTTGCCACCAATTTTCGTGACACCTCGATTTCCATTCCATTCCACCCACCGTCCGTCCAGTGCTCCGGCTTTCGTCCATTTCCCTATCTCGCAGCTCCATCGTCCGCCTCGGCTCAGCCGACTCATTGCTAGTCGGACCGCGCTCGTCCCGTCACGACTGCCTCCGCACCGCCCAGCGCCCCGTCACGGACCGTTATCCTGACATCTGTCATCGGCCGCCATGATGGTATCTGTCACCGGCCGACATCCGGGCATCAGCGGTCAGCCGTCATCTGTCAGCGGTCGTCGTCCTGGCATTTGTCGCCAGTAGTTGTCTGCGGCGTTTGTCAATAATTTGTACCACGCTGAAATCTGAGATCTCTCTCCATTGATCGGAATGGAGTCGCTCAGCGGCCTCCAGAACAGCTGTCAAAGCTCGGCGCTGTGGACGGGGATTTCGCTGCCGTCATCAGGCGCCGTTCTGGCTGAACGCGCGGCAGCAGAGGCGATGGACGAAAGAATGTCAAACGTGTTAAAGCTGCTTCCAGTCTAACAGTTTTAACGGCCTCGTTGTCTTTCATTCGTAGTTGATAGGTGGTATCCTTTACGCTTACTTTGAACGCTCTCTGACCTTTTAACACGGCAGCCATTCGCGTAGGCATCTCCCCTCTGCTGTTTAATCATTGTTCGGGGCTTAGCGACGCACCAACTTCCAGGGTCACATGGCGTCGCCAACTCTGTTGGAAGGGTTTTTCTGGAGCTAGCTTGCTCCTTGTTCAGGGAAACCTCCTGGGCCTTGAACCCGGGTCGGCTGGGTGGAAGCCAGCTGCGCTGACCACTCCGCTGCCGCGCCCCTCGCTGTTGCCATTTAACAGGCATTCGTCGCCAGTCATCCCGACAACAACTCACAGCCGGAGTCACGTGCATCCGGTTCATCAACGCTCTCACCTGCTTTAGTCATAATTGTGACGTTATTAACATTGTTTTTCCTTGTTTTTACTGGGTTAAAAAATCGTTCAGATTTTTACGAGAAAAGATTGCCAGCCATGGGTGGAAATCATGGGGAAATCGGAAAATCAGGATCCCCCAGATTTTGGATCTCCATAAGGTTTGTATAGGTTTTGTATTACCGTGTCAGCATTGACCCATTCAAGGCCTCCCCTGGATCGATCGATAGAGGAGATATCTAGGCCTGCTGGCAGCCGTCGAGGAAATGTTATGTTTGAGGAAATTGTATACAATTTCCTCAAGCGCAAGCTGTAATTAGAGGCAGCACTAGGCAAACTGCTTTGAAGCGAAACAATGTGTACATTGCGCACTCATAAAAAATACACACTGTAGATGTGTTGACACGCCAGCAATGTGTTAAAAGACTTAACACAAATCGACATAAAACGGCATCACCACCAATACTCATTGAACCGCCCGCCTATGAGCCAACTGAACGCATGTAATTTACCCGTGCCTCGCGTGTAAAATGTGTGAAGTTACACATGGAAAGCGTGTTGACAAATTAACACATGGGGCGTTCCAGCACAGATCGACCAGGCCCTTCATAGTCTCGGATTTCGTTATCATGTATGATAAATACCGGTGACCTGCGTGTTCATTGTTTGGAGGCGTGTTACCGGTGGCTTGCGTGCAATTTGTCATAACGTACACATGACAAGAATTTTAGCTAATTAACACATCGAAATATACTGGTGGCCTGCGTGTTAACTATTTGGAAGGGTTTCAAAGCAAGGGCTTCAAGGCCTTCAAATTGCGAAAATTATTAAAATACTTAGCTTGTCCATTTTTTCGTATTCATCATCCAAAACCCGAAACCGAAGCTCTGCCAAAGACGTTCTATGTAACCCTTCTCAAAACACCATGAGTCACATTCCAATCACCAAACACTTACAATTACAAATGTACATGTTAGAAGCCTAACAAGTACATGTTTTGACAGCAGCGGTACGGGAGGGTCCGTTTTTACTACATGCACGGACATCACGTGAGCGAGGAGCCGTATTGGCTTACGAGCATACTGCTGCCCGAAAACGGCGCAATACGCCGCCCAAGTCAGCAGCTTCTCGATGGATGTTCCTGGAACAACCAGGTCTGGATGGTTTTCGCTTTTGAGGGTTTCCGCACGGAAATGTCGTCGCATGGGCTGGTGCTGCGGACTTAACTTCTGGCACAGTGCTTCACAGGTGAATAGAGGTGGTCCAGTGCGGTATCTGCCGAAACAGAGAGCTTTGGCCAAAGAGACAAATAATTGTGTTATACACAAAACAAAGAGGCACCAAGTTTGGTAGATAACAACCTAAGAGCAAACATTTACGAAAGATCACACCACATCGCAAATTTTTAAAGAGGACGTCTGTTTTCCCCGGTTTTGCGCCAATAACCACCGTTTTACATGTTAAGTGTATGGGAAAAAGCCAGCACGTGTCACGCGCACACCTATAACCCGATCAGTGCCAAATGTTTATACAGTCGTTTGACCGCCTCAAATATTTTGTATGCACAATTTCAAGCTTATTACTAGTACCGTTTTCTCACAACTTGCAAAATTAAGTGATGCCATTTGTCAAATTCAAAGCGATAAATTAACTAGCAAAATAGCGAAAAATCCCGTTGATGCTGCACCGTTGGAAAGCAAGATAGACAAGAGCGATATTGGCATATCCACTCTCATATGCTATTCTTACGGGATTGACGGTCTAAGCTAGCAACTTACAAATACTTGTAACTAAACAAATTATCACCTTAAAACACAAATATGGAGATCTGCACTCACTCGCAGCGCGCCTGTCGTAACTTATCTACTGATTTCTTGCTCAGCTGGCACGCAGCTGGCACGTAGGGATGCGCGCGCAGCGGAGCACGACGCGCATGGGTAAATCTACCTGTCGCAGCTAAAAATACATCTGCATGAGAGATTGAATGAAACATGCAGCTGGTGTAAACGTCTTACCCGGAATGCATGTGTTTGAGAGAGTGTGTAGAATAAATTCAAACTTCGAAAACTATCGATGGGCGTGTTTTTTTGTGTAGAGTTACAATATTTTTATGTGTTACACGTGTACAGTGTATTTTTTGAGCGTACATTATATTCAACCTTCATTGCTCTAGGTATCCTCAAAGAAAAACGAGGTAAAAAATATGGACCATGCTGAAGTCCTAATCGGTAAAGGTTAATTCCCGCTGCGCATCAAGCATACAAAGGGTATATATTTCCCCTCATTTTGAGGGCTCATGCACAATGCAGTGATAAAGCGGAGAAAGTTACGAACAGGCGCACTAAAAACGGACTCAGAAGGGCTGAAATTACAGCCAAGTTCATTCGCGGTTATCGCCCTGTAACCTGATAGTGGTGTCGAAGCATATTCACGAAGGTAAAATCGGCGATTCCGGAAGTATTTAGACCAAGCATCCACCTGATCAGCGTCACACACCGCAGATACAGGTGGGTCCATCACTACCCCACCTTGTGACCATGCCACCGTGCCACGAGCCGCTGTCGCTGTCGTCCCACTGTCTGCCAGCCATCAGCGATGCCGTGCGACCCTGTCCACCAGTCATTAGCGCTGTAAAAATTCCACCGGCGCGGCGCCGCCCGGCCGCTGCTCCGGTTTTTGTCCACGCTCGCCCGCCCAGCCCACTCCCACTGGTCCGATCGGCACCGCCGCTGCCAGAGGCGGCCCCGTCGCCGGCCCGGCCTGAGTAGATTGAACGGCCACCGACCTGCTCCGGAGAGGGAGTCTGGAGTCGCCGCCTCGGCCAGTGGCGTCAGCAGGTAAGCAGCTTTCGAGTTAATCTTCACAACATTCCTGAAAACACTGCGAACTGTGGTCTTAGCCGCTCACTGCCAAGCTTTACTTGGAGTCTGGATTTTTATTATGTTGGTTGACAACATGGGCTGAGCTGCGAGGGCGAAACAGACCTTCGCAGAGCATGCAGTGAATTTGAGATGCTATTCAGCGGGGGAGGGATTTCACTTGAATATTTCTGTCCGAAACTATTCAAAGCAACTAATGCAAAACGGGCAAAGGCTGGCTGCCAGCGCATAATACGAAACTTATTCTTCTCGATAAGTTATCATAGATAATACATATTTTGTTAAAGGTATCATGTGGGGATGTTTTTTTATTTTCTGCGCGTTCAGAACCATACATTTGGCCCAATGTGAAAGAAGTAGAGTGAAGACATTTGGCACTTACCTCTTGGCAAGTGCAGGGTTTTTTTCTAACGCAGGCGTTTCATGATGGCTTTGTCCTTTACCCCCCCCTATATAATGAATATAATGGAGGTTTAACAATGCATGAAATGTCGTGATTATTTGACCATTGGGTGGCGATACTTGGGGGTTATGGGGGGAGGTCAGGACCCCTGAACTTTGAGCCTCTCATAGACTTTGCAGAGGGTTTGTACTGCAGTGCCAGCGTTAACAACACGCCCCGCAGAGATCCCTAGCATGACGCGCCCCACTGAGGGGCTTATTTCGCCCCCTCCGTATCTCATTTCCCGGACACACTAAACAAAATACGGACAGCGTTCGAAAGCTCTCGACGAGACAAAAGGAAACTATAGAACTATATTTATGTCAGGTCAACGTTGAGGTGACCAGAGGTTAAGGAAGGTTCCATAGGCTTACAACAAGACAGTGTACATGCATTTCCCCTATCGATTGCTACTCAGCGGAGCTATAACAAACCTTTAGGCATCACTGGAGTCGTCATATCGTGGCAAATCGTATGATGTAAAATATGGTTTTGCAAGGTCAAATTGTGAAAATTACCTGACATCGAGCAAGGTCAGGGTCACATGGTGACCTAGTATGGTCATGTTTTACATCAATTGGCTCCCCGTGACAAGATAAACACAATACAAGCAAAATAAAAGCCCTATCTCAATTTAGTGCGAAGTTATTGGAAAAACTGTAATTGTATACTCATGTGACCTCACATGACGTTTGAAAGATCTGATGATCCACAACTTGACTTTATCGCCATGATCGTGGTAAGACTACACGCCACAAGGAATTCCAAGCTGATTTTCCAAGGACTTCCAGCATTTACTGAAAACGAGCCCATTCTTTTTCATCATTGGCTTATAATGGGTTGACCAAAAAATTCACTAGGTCTTCGGTCAACAATATGAAAATTCCGAGACAGCAGATTTGTTGGTTCTAATGACCTTGTCACATTGTTAAAGGTCTGAACTGATCGGTTGGCAAATGTTCCTTGGCGCCGCTTCAATCACGTGATTTTGGGTTTTGAGGTCGGGTCGCCTGACCTTGAATAGCTCCTTAACCCGACACGACCTGCCCTAAAAAATTGGTCCGTTGTTCGGCGTCTCTTCGTTTCTGCGTTATGTGGAGAAAACCAGGAAGGGGGTGAATTTCGCCCTCCCCAGCGGGCGAGTGTTAACCCACTCAGAATCCCCTAGATTGAGAAAAAATATCCAGCCCTGGTTTTCCCCATCACCCACCCTTAATACACACGAATCACTGAAAGCTACACATGGATTCGCTCTCCCGGGAAATGCCACCCTAGCAACATGTCGAAGAGCATATACGTATCTCTCCGGTTTCGCTGCCTCCCTCGAGCACCGTGAAAGGCACAGACAGCCCCGGAGTAATTCTAGAGGACGTCAGTACAATGGTCGAATGAATTATAGTCATCTGCTATACGCCTCTTAAGTTTCATCCGCTGTTTACCCCACCAGTATCTGGTCTATCTCTTTCCGAGCTGTCGATTGGGATTAGAAACTGGAGCTCCTAACAAGCGTTTTTGTGCCGGCCCCAATGTTTTAACACCGGGTTACATTCGCTGGAATCACCTGAGCCCCAGCGTTATCTTGCCTCATCCAGTGTACGCGATGCCGCCTCTCTCCTGACATTCCTTTAATCTCTTCCATCTCGGAAGAGGCCCCATCAAAGCGGAACGCCGCTGCCGGCGGCGACCGCCTAACGAGGCAGCCGCCGCCGCCGTCGACCGGCAAAAATAGCCGCGTCGCAACCGACGAACGTGCTTCGTCGCCAGCCGATCCACCGCACAGCTGTGTCTGCGGTATGCCGGCACCGGCCTGTGGCGGTTGGCTCTTGTGCCAACAATGGCTTGTGCCTGACTATTTTTTTGTCCGATCGGTCTTTGAGCGCGGGTGCCAGTTTGATTTGTGAGCTATGCCGTTCGCCCGGAAAAAGCTACGCTGTCGAGAGGTGTCTGAACAAGTGTCACGCGCTGCGCTGGTTTGGCGTGGCGCCTTGCGGATTTCGAGCGTTCGCGGCTGGCTGGTTCGCAGACGCGCGCTCCGCCGCGGCCCTTCCCGGCATTCCGCTCCGCCGCGCTCTTCACGGTCCCGCGCTCCGCCGAAAACCGCGCACCGCGGCTGGCCGCGGGATGCGGAGCGGCGACGGGTATTTGGGTGCGGGGCGGACAGGCCCCGCCCACCGGATCTGACGTCATAGCCTGTGAATGGTGGTGGGACAACACCAAACCAGGGTCCAAAAATTATTTCAGCGGTGGGTGTCGAGGGGTCATCACATTCCGTTCAAGAAGCAGAAACTCTTTGTTGAACAAAACAAAATCGTGGAAAATACGATATGAGCATGTTTCAATATGCACCCAAACCGTGAGTTTGCTTTTACTCATAGATAAAATGTTTTCCCCTAGGTTTGCGGCACTGAAACGAGAAGTGATCTTTTATGCCGACCCGGCCACTAGGATTATTGGTATTGGGCACCTTCGGATTAGGATAGACGAGGATTTGGAACCGAGTAAAATTTGGCACAATTCTCCGAACTCCTCTCAGCCCCTCTGCACTGGTAAATGACCCTGTAACTAATGCAGGCTTTTGGAAAAAGAAAAGCTTTGTTCTAGCCGGCAGCGCTGTAGCTGCAAGCCGATCGACAGGGGGATATCGGCCTTACCCCCGAGAAACCCCAATCCGGCTCTCTTAAAAACACATTTCCACCGTTTTGCAGCTTCCCTCCCCCACCAACGACCTTGTGTGCATCTAGTAGTGATTGATCCGGGAGGGCAGTGCCATTGCGATATTTCCTTTAATAGCCGAAGTTTTTCTTGAATTGTGTATGGATTCCTTGCAGCATGGGTATGCAAGGTCCCTTACAGCTGGGTACCCCTTCCTATCTAGCTTTCTAGGTATTTGAGTAGCACACCTTAAGGTGAGAATTCATTTGGGCTTGTGTAAAAGGTAAACAATGTGAGGTCAAACAAAAATAGATGTTTGCTCAGACCATTTTATTGATTATCAGCAACAGGTATAGATGGACATATACCTTATCTTTTCTACCTAAAAAAGACAGCCCTATACACCTAAAAACAAAAACAAAACAGTCAAATAAAAATTGGTCAAAGCTATAATCTAACGATGCGCATATACCACTGCGTTCGATTTCGCGGAAGCAAGATACCCAGATAGGAAAGTTATTGACTCGTGGCCCTAAATATTTCAAAATTTCACTCAGCATTCAAACTGAAGGAATTTGAGCAGTAGGGTTTAGACTAATGGAACCATTTCAATGCTTCAAATTTTTGCCAGTCACTTCATGACATTGCGTGGTAAGAATCCAACAAAAATGAACCTTGATCAAAAATATTTGAGACGTTTGTGCAACTCTATCCTTCAACGCAGTATGGTTTTATAAAGCCTATGATGAACACAAATTAAACGTTTGGGGTTTGAGTGGCACAATGGGTTAGTGCGCGCCTTCGCCTTGATCACGTAACCTTTGGCGGTGATGCAATGACTCGCGAGATCGAGCCCACCCAGGGGCGAATCTTGACGCATTGCCCCAGACCAAACCTAGCGGTATTTTTATTGGGGGAACGAACCTCGGACTGGCGATAACCGCAGGGGAGGACTGTGGAGCTGGTCTGAATTGCCGACCCAGTAAGGTATATGTCCTAAAAGACGAGTTCCGACCATATTGGCTGTCCAGAAATGGCTAACGACGATGCCCTTCACCAACACACATTTACGTGGGTGCACGCAGATAATAGGGATATAATGCAAAAAAACTAGATCAAGTCCCAGAATTTTAAGGGGAAGCCCCCTCCTCCTGATTCACGGGTTGGGAGACGGGTTCCCGTCTACTCCCCCTTTCGGCGCCCACGCTTGCAGATGGAGCGTTGTAAAGCTCGAAACAAAAAGAGGACATTGCTAAACCCAAAACTCCACAAAAGTTGATTATATGAAGGCTCAGCCTCTCAACAGACTGGAAGAGAATACTCAAAACTAGGAAAGCTAACGGCGATGGTCTAATCGCCAGGAAAAGTTCAGTGTTCCGGCCCGTGTGGATGACTAATTTCGAGAGCTTATCTCGGTCTTTTTGGGTGCTGGCTTGTGGAGAGGGATAGCGCCACACAAGAAATTGATCCCTGGTTTTCAGCGTTGGCAGGGGTGCAAACCTCATTGGGAATGAATCTCGTAATGTAGAATTAGCAAGCGCCAGTGTTTTGTGGGGCGTCACCATGACAGCTGCAGATTCCAGTGATAGCTGCAATTTTACAATATCAACAGAGAAATATACTCAAAATGGGTTAAATGGGAATAAATGATTGATTCAAAACCAATCTATCGGCTATAACGTTATCTCAACATCAACATGAGCAAAAAAAGCCTGTGAGATCACTCGGCTGCGGAGCGTCGGTGGATGCGACCGGGCTTCCCAGGCCAGTCATTTGCTTTTGTTTGAATGGTTATGTCGAAGTAAGTGTGTTATACTGCTTTCTCTGGGAAGAGATATAGGTACATCGGAGGCTATGGGGTAGTCATTGGGCGTGAATTTTTCCAAATGATTTGGAGTGCCCAAATTTGATACATTGTCAACAACGACCAAATTTAAAGATGATAGTATGATACTTAGTATGTTTTAGCGTTATCATATGACTATTGAACTGTCTAAAACCAATTGAATGCCATTCAAATGAAAAATTCAAAAATTTACGATATATATATATATATATATATATATCAACACTACTTCGCAGTTTCTTGAGTGCTCGGGCTCCGCCAAATGAATATAAATACACACTCCTGGTGGGAAGCTTCGGGGCCAAAACTCACTCTGGGGGGGAAAAAAAAAAATTCCAAAAAAACTCTGTCAGTAAAAACACCTGACAGCAAAAGGAGCTGACGGCAAAAGGCGCCCTGGCTGCGTTCTGTCGGCGAGTCCACCCGTAATTCCCTGTAACGATGAGAAAACGATCGTACATGTTGTGACAACTAGCACTTCATGCTGCGTCCTCACAGGCCTGTCATACCCATGTAATGACTAAACGCTGTCGTGTAGCACCGCTCAGGCGCGCTGGAGTTTCCGCTACAGAACCAATACCCATTTCTTGCGAACGAGCAATCACCCTTCGCGACAGCGTTCCGAGAGGCTTATTTAGAGTGTGATTGGACGTGGTTTGGTCACGAGATGCGGTGCGGGTTCTGGCAGCGATTCCAGGCTCTTCGCATCAGCTGGAACGGAAGTTTACAACGACCTGTGAGGGATTGACTGCTCCTGGGACATGTGAGAAACCGACGAGCGAATGGTCTCCACAGTGGCACTCTGGCCGGGCCTACAAGCAGTTTTTTTGTGCAAAACACAGCCTCCTCTTTAGCGAGGCGTGAAGGGGACGGATCCCATACTAAGTTCAAGATCGCAATAATCATTCTCTAATAAAAGAGTCTAAGTAAATATCCACGAGGTTTTAACTCGTAAGCCCCCGCTATTGCGGTTGTAAAGATTTCACCTTGCGGTCAGAAAGACAAGGGTAAAATCTGGTAAGCTAGGCTTTGACAAGGTTCATGCGCGGTTTTTAATAATCAAAATGATATGTAATTCGATCCTTTGACGAGCTAATTGCGTGTATATGCGACGAAAGATAAGAATGTTTGGAGCAAGGATCAAAGATTGACCGGCGATAATTGTTGATGAAGTTAACACTGCTGTAGTCGAAAGCAGCTGAGAAGTGATGTTGGGCTACGCTATCAGGATCACCTTTAACCATTTCCCCCAACCTCCTGGGGTGAGGGCTGCTACAAATTCCATAAGGTTTTTGAACCAGGAAACGGCTGAGCTGAGGCTAACGCCGCCTTGCATAGCGGATAAACATTGTGCGGTTTTTGTGCAATACAGGAACCAAAAGTGCCCGATAAAGAAAACAGGAGTGTCCCTTCGAATGATGGAATGTAGCCCCTTGGACCCTGATAGTGCCCCTTTCATGCTTTGGTCCCCAGTACAAATTTGATACAAATGCACTATTTCAGTATTTACCAAATATAAAACTTTCAATATCAGAATCCTAAACAAGACTTGGTTCGTTAACAGTGCGCATTTTTAGCGGGTCGCTGAAAAGTTACCTTTTTGAAGCGGGTGCTGTTATGGAGGGCCTCAAAAACAACTCCTTGGGGACAAACTTTCAAACTCTTGGAATTTGTATATTGGTTTGTTTTTTAACTCTGAGTTTGAAAAAAACTGCAACTCTTGTCTAAATAGAATCAATCGTTTTGGCGAGGTTTTAGAGGGCCTGCGGGCTCCGGCACCTCCCGTAACTATCAATGTTTGTTTTACAGACGCAAAGTTAAATTAATCCGGCTCCTCCATTCGCCTCAGCAAGTAGTCTCAGATGTACTCCTTTGCTTGCTTTTACTCGTTTACGTCACCTGGTTTCGTACGCTCTGCCTCCAAAAGCAGAGCATTCAAGTCTGATTCTCTGATTCATATATTCGTTAAGCTGTGAGCCACCCAAGCTGCACGTATAAGCAGCAAGATAAAACAATTCCAAACACACGTCTCGCGGAAAATACGATCCAACCTTTGCGACGGCTTCAAGGCAACCAGGCCTTTCTCTTGAGCCGCAAATTAGCAGCTATCCCCCGCTCGTTAACATCAATCTAGAATCAGTGATACTCCGGTTTTTGCAGTGGTCCGGCCAGTGGTCGGCGGCAGGCTGCGTTTCGTTAGCTGACCAGCACGCGGAACGAAATCAAACAGACCAGACTGATCGATTGGCCGGCGGCGGGCGGGCGGTGCGTCAGAAGCCGGGCCGGGTGACGCGGGTGCAACCCCGGCGGCCGGGCGGCCATCGCGACAGCACCCCCGGCGCCGCATCAAAGGGACCGCCCTTGCCTCGGGCACCCCTGCCCCGAAGCCGCCGCAGGGCGCGCCAGGCCGGATGAAGATAGTGATGGCGGCAAGAGACGTGCCTGAAAGCGAAACTGGGGGGGTAATCTAAGGCCACCGCGAGCCAGGCGCAGCTAAACTATGCCCATTACCCGAGGAGAGGCTTGTTAGCGGAACCAAGCCGGACGGATGGAATCAAGTGGGAAGCTTGTTTGCACCGTGGTGCACTTGGGGTGGTGGTGGAGGGCTGTAAACTGACCTGGTCACTCACTTCAAGATGACGTGGGTAGCGTGTGATAATCTGCAGCTGCTGAGGGACTAGAGAACTCGAGGAGATTGATGAGACCGCTGTTTTTGCTGCAAAAGATGATGAAAAACAAAGTAACTACTGAACACTCTCAAACTGAATATTTAAACTCAAAGCGGTACCCTAGCAACTATTTTTTCTTTCAACTTAAACGCAGAGAGGAGCCCCGGTCGAGTGCTCTCATAAATCTGCCGCCTGCCATTCCCGTCTACATTAGTTAACCATAATTACCCTGTTGTCAGCCAACTGTCAGGGAATAATGGGAAGAAAATGAGGGCTTTCCAGTTGCCTATATCCGTCCTCGAAGCAGACTTACCCAACCTCCTGCTGCCACCCAAACAAAGGGATCATCAAGGGCGTGCCAAGGAAACATAAGTGGATGCATTGATACTGAAGCTTAAATAGATTAACATAATTTTAACATATAAGCTCGTAATTCTAACCTCTTCTTTTCAATATTGGCGAACACTCTTGAATCTAGCGGTGGTATCGAGTTTTGAAACTTTTGCTTTTCTCTTCCCTCTTGTGCGCTCCATTCCAGGATTTCACCCACGGCAGTCTCAGATGGGGGATGTAAAAACCTTAAAATCACCAATGAAAATGTTATCAAAAATATGGTACCCTAAAACTAATCAATGATTATTCCGAGTAGAACTTGAAAGGGTAAAAATATTACAGCCCAGACACGCTACCATGGCAACAGGCAACCGGTACGAACATTCCATTAGCCAGTGGCGGTGAAGGGTCAGGATTTAAAGGGGGCCATGAACTTTACCCATTTCTTTCCAGTCAACGCCATTGGTTTAGAGTTCAAATTCATCATTTAAGGGGGCACGGTGCCCCGGTGCCCTATAGCTCCACCACAAGCGCTTGGCCCTCGCCCTTGCAGTGGAGGAGGGGGTTGTTGCATCCTTCCATAATGGTTTTCGTATATGACTCAGAATCGGCTGCGGCGGGGTTAGCACCGCTGAAGAAATCTATTGTGCATCCACAAAATCAACTATTATTTAAAATATAATTCATCACGCATTCCTTACAATTAGGCCCGGGTCGCATCAGGTCATGGAGCTGTCGCATCGTTTCAGGAAGCATGCAAGGCAGCCTTTTGGCTTCCTATGCTAGCATAGTTAGAATAGGGATCGCAGCATAAATTAATTTATGCGGCGATCCTTCGGACGTAGCTGGGATGTAATGTATGGTATGGTCCATTTGTCTTCCTCGGGGCTTTACCACGCCCATGGCAGCAGAGAGGATATGACGTTACCAGCTCTCACCCTGCTGGAAGGGTGTTATCGAGGATCGGAAAAACTTGCGCAGAATGCCTGTCCGAGATTTGAACCCGGGTCAACAGCCTGGGAGAGGGACTCAGTGTCCCGACACCACTGTATCTGACATAACCTCAGTCGACCTTCTGTGGCTTTTGGTGACCTCTGGCGATCTTACGAAACATGTCTGAGCTAAGATAAACTTGTGTAACTTCGGGTTCCCTGAATAGGTGCCTTGCCCAGTGCACGCTTCAGGTTAGAAGTGTAAGGATCCAAACCAATGTTAGGGAGTGAAAGTCGTTCTGAGGTTGTTTTTAGTGCAGAATTATAATTTGATGCATAAGTGTCGCCACCGGCAAAAAGTGGGGGCCAACCAAACTTCAACCTGATGCTGACAAAAACTTTCAACATCAGGACCAAAACTGTTCGAATTTGGGCTCCTCGTCGCCTTCCGCAGCGGCTGGATATAAGAATGTCCGGCTTTCTCTCATTTTGACTGAGATCAGAAAATTTTTGACCAAAGTGGGGCCGGCCCCCTGGCCCCTTTCGACGCGTATGATTTGATGCCCATGATCACCCATTAAATATGAAAGCTAGACATTTTTGGCTACCGCGACTTTGAGCTATATGTGACCTTTGGCGTTGGGTCATGATAGCCGCAGCTGTTGTTGATCATTGTGGACGACTCTGACCTAAGTCTTTGTCTTTGTAATTGTCCACCCGAAGTGTTAGCTAGATGGGTCAAATAGCTAGGTGGTTCAGGAATCGACGTGCCGATGCCACTGCTCTGATGACTGCACCATGACACTAAATGTGACCATTAAACCCGATAGTCGGATTCGAAACAGCCAGAGTGGCGAAATTGGC
The DNA here is from genome assembly GCA_034440635.1 of Lepas anatifera. NCBI lineage: Eukaryota > Metazoa > Arthropoda > Thecostraca > Lepadidae > Lepas > Lepas anatifera. Next base: position 121,175 of record JAOTON010001522.1, read on the forward strand.
CACGAGAGGCAAATACCTGGTTTTTTAACCATGGCCGCGGAGCCAATCGAGAGCACCGAATCGACTCGGGTGAAAACACGCAGAAAGTAATATTTTTAACATATGTTTATTACTAAAAATAACCTTTTAACTTGGTAAAGCTGAGCATTAGGGATATTTTAAACTCGGAGAGTTTTCTTGCAGAAATGTTACCGTGAGTCGATGTCATATCCATCACTTGGAAGAACCCCTCCTGGCTTAGTGTTAGAAATAGAACTAGTGAACTATATAGAATCGAACTGTTAAAAATAGAACTAGCTTTAGAAATAAAAAATAAAAATAAAACAGGAAGAAACATCACCCGAAGTCGGTTCCAGAGTCGGCATCTGACTCTGGTAAGCTTTGGTGACGAGCAGGGTTAAAAGATAATTGTTCATGAGCGTCGGAAGCGGGGAACGGGGAAAACGTCCCTAAGTGATGAATCAAGGGGCATCACTACAAGAAAGATCGGACTCGGCCCAGGTGTTTAAGCATCATTTCTAATCCCTCTTGGTTACTAGGACTTATATAAATGTTCTTCATTTCATAGTTAGGGAAATGGGCATGAAGGGCTCTCAAAGACAGCTAGTACCTATATTCGTTCTTTGCTTCTTGACGGTCATCGTTTCAGCGCTAGAAAAAATAAGGGGGGGTGTCATTATGCACTCCTTAAAGGGAATGTGGCACCTTGGTCGAATCCTGGAATTTAGTGTAATTAGGCGTACTTTTAGCCGAAAATAATGAAACCGCTCATGATTTCTCCGAAAAATGTACAATAAGCTCAATATTTTGATTTTTAAAATACTCCTCTAGGAAAATAAATAAATATCTGCCTTTGGATAATGTCATGATCTGGCAACCACTACCATACTCGAAAAGCTTCAAGGGCTTCGATTGGCTGATGCTCATCGTGACGTCAGCATATGTCGTCACACCAACAGCCATGACAACTGTGGCCTGTTGCTAGGGGTATATGAGGGGTACATTGCAGGTAGGTTTTAGCTTTTTTCTACAGAAATCTCGGGTTCCAAGACAAATGATCTATTGAGTACCAGGTTTTCCGACTTGCTTTACAACTTGGCTATCTCAGTTAACACGCGCATTGACGGGGGTCTGAGCCACCTTCGCATTGACGGGGGGCGGGTACCCGCCCCCCTAAGATCTCGAGAACCACGGTAGGTAGCGAAAAACGGTAAACGGCGTTGGGCTGCCCATCCACTTCTCCATCGAAAACATTTGTACCATTTTTTTTGTCAGGTCACATTTAAGGTCACGAGAGGTCAAAACATGCCCGTCATAGGGATAACATGTAAAATTCAGTTTTTCGGGAATTTTATCTGAACAAGTAAAGATAGAGCAAAACGACTTAAGCTATATGAATCCTCTTAGCAAGCCAAATCGAATGATATATAATTTGACCTTGCTAGGTCAAATCAAGGATTTGACCTGACCTGAGGTCAGGTCAGGGTCAAATTATATAAAATGCATGTCATTAGAACCGCAAAGCCCAGGCAAGTCTAATGCAGCTAAAATAAATGCTCTATCACCATCCGTTACTGAGTTATTCCGTAAAAACCATTTTCCCATGTATTTCCAATGGAGAGGTCATACCTCGTACCTGACCTTAGGTCATCGATATCGAAAATACCGCAACATATGTTAGAGTACTCGGTAGGGCCATTATGTGATATGAGTTTCAATCGGATAAGTTCACCCTGCTCCGACTTATGCTATCTTAAACTTTTTTTGAGGTCGGGTCACTTGACCTGTACTGGTGACCTGACCTGGGATGACCTAACCTTAAAATTTTCACAGAAGTTGTAAAAATGATGAGGAAAAAGTTATACTAAGTACGGCGGCGCCACGCGCCGCCGTTTTTCTACTATCTCCGAAAAACCCGAGGGGGCGGGTACCCCCCCCGTCAATGCGCGTGTTAAAATCACGTTATGAAGGTGCCACCTTCCCTTTGAGCTATAATAACCCTCCAAGCAAAATATTTTTTTCCTTTAATAGCTGGATGATGCTGACAGTAAAGCAGTGCTGCTAAATTATGATATCTTTATATACGTGTACATCTTTTTAATCCACATGATATAAGCGTTAAAAACATTGTAATTGGCGCATTTAAGCACACCAGCACCAAAATGCACCACCCATGGGCACATTTAGGCCGATATCTTGATGCAACGAACATTCTTGTAGATTTTGTCTCTCGTAGAAACAGTGTTCTCGTCAGGATTTGTCATTGTAAATGCCGCGTTATGTCTATATGCCAGCTCGTGCTTTAATTCAGTAATGTTAAAAATTTGTGCCTGTAAAATCAAACTGGGAACATTGTATGTTAAACCAATGTACAGACTGTCTAAGAAGTACCTACCTTTTCCATCCTCGGCTACTGAGGCGTCCAGTCTAAGACGCTTGAGAGGCCTGCACCTAATCAATCATCATAATCGCCATCACCCCATGGCGCCTTAACTTATCAACGACGGTGATTAGGCCCGACACATTTAAATGAATATCGTATCCAGGACCCTTCAGCACCATAGGACGGAACGATACGTACTAAACAGTCTGAACCTACATATGTGGGGCAAGTCTGCCTTAAATGCGCCGTGGGGCATTTGGTATGAGTGCATTTAGGAAATGACGGCGTTCTTTTTAACTGGCAATAATGGCGCACGGCAGGCGTTCGTACTTGTGAGCGATGTGAGAAATTTTGCCAATTACCCACTTCAACATATGAAAAAAGCATGTTGAATGCACCTGAATTATGCGAAGCAGGTGATTGGTCCACCAAGTTCATTGTCCACATAACAAATATATTCTCCTGATTTACAAAACCAATCCCTTTTGATAGTGTCCCGGATATCAGCCTCTCGCTAGAAAATGAATTAACAGTCTGAATTATTGGATTTGTGAAAAATCGTATCAAAAACACTGATAGACACTTTAGGCAGACATATAATGCAGTGACATTTCACACAAACGTTTTTACCCTATCCCAGTGGATATATGCGCTGTACGCGGATTCTTAACATCAGTAAACAGTAAACATCAACTCCGGTAAGTTACCCGACCATGGTTTCGAATGTCCGCGATTACCAGGCCTTACTGCGGCTAGATTCTCAATGACAGGGTAACTTACTCGAGGATTGCGAGTGCATGATATATACGCGTCACACGAGTCATTCACTCGCGAGAGTCGAGTGCATCGCTCTCGCTACCCTGCGCTCCGAACCTAGTCTCACGTGTCTTTACGAACTCGCGGTGCTCAGGTCGGGAATCCGCAAACCCCGAGTACAGTACCTTTGGTAAACGGAGGCGCATGCGGTGCGTCAGCCATCTTTGATTCTAGCAACAGTTGGCTGTGCGACGTTGACGTACAGAGTGTTGTAACGTTTCGTTGCGGCGGAAGATTAGAAATGAGAGAGCAGAAGGGTTTCATGTCCTCTGATTTGCAAAGTGTGTGAGCCCAACACAACAGCACTTCATGGAGATAACTTACAGGAGTGCGTGAGGTTCAGTACTAACCTGGAAAACGGCAGTTTTCACATGGGACGATAGGTAAGTGGAGAATTCAACCGCCTTTAATGTGACACCTTTGATCAGATATCACTCAATCACGTGGAAGATAACCATCAGCAGGGGCGCCTCTAGGTAATTTCTGGGGAGGGTGGATGGATCCCAGATTGGGGATGACCGGGCTGAGGGTGAGGGGGGGTGAAGGTGAAGTTTGAAGACATTTTTTCCTTTGAAAATGCTGTCGATGTACTTCAATCTCCGTAAGATTTGGAAGCAGTTAGGTAGGTCTGCGAAGATAATGATGAAAAAATGCTGAATACCTAATCTGAATCCCAGATTTTTTAGGGTAGTCCCTCCCTGGTTTTCCAAGCAGGAACACGTCCCCCCAGTCCGCCCCCTCTGTTTTCGGGATGATGACTCCCTGAAACTCTGTGGATTTAAGTTAGGTACACGATACAAAATAGTTTATATCACGCTCCTGTAGTAGAAAAAGGTCTGAGGGCCAGAGACGACGCGAACGACGAATTTACTCGCTGACATTACACGATAAGTGCGGATACGCTAAAGGAGTTACTCGCGGTGCGCGGACCAAGAAACTTTGTGGCTGCGAGTTAGTTACACGACGTGAACGAGTTTTTTTCACCCGCCGTCTGAGTGTTAAAAACGTCTGCGGGCCGAAAGCACGTGGATTACGGGTTTACTCGACGGCGTAGGGTAAGAAAGCGTTGTGTGTTGGATTGAATCAAATACACGAACGATTAGGTACAACCTCGGCCTGCGGCCTCGGCAGGTGCCGCTCTGGCGCAGGAGAAGCCGGTGACAATGTACGTTAGCCAAACAGTTCGATTGACAGGCGAGTTTTTTCAGCAGTTTGATACTTATAACAACGCAATGTTGGAGTTTTAGGTTTTGTGTTCTCATTATGGCTCCAATCAATCCCCTGCCTAGGCCCATGTTTTTCTAAATTAGCATGTCTCTGCATACTGCACCACGCTTGACCTCTGTTCATATCATCAAATAAATAAACACACGCATAATGTTTGTTTTGTTAAGCAAAGACTGGGCATGACGGGAAGAAAGGAGATACAATATAAAATATGATGGGTTTTCCGACGGTATTTCACCCATACCTGCAGATTTTCACCAAATTCAGCCTATTTGTTACCGAGTTATGCCCCAGCTCGAGACCTCAGCCCCACCACCGAACTGATGTCCTGGATCCGCCTATGCTTGAGCTCCTTACCCCAACCCCTTACATATGTCCTGGATCTGCCTATGCTCGAACTCCGTAGCCCCACCTCTATACTGCCCTGGACCCGCCTATGCTTGAAATCCTTAGCCCTTACCCCTAATGATGTCCTGGATCCGCCTATGCTCGAGCTCCCAAGCCCCACCCACGTACTGATGTCCTGAATCCGCTTATGCTCGAGCTCCTTAGCCCCACTCCCGTACTGATGTCCAGGATCCGCTTATGTTTTAACTCTTTAGCCCCTACCTGTTTTAACTCTTTAGCCTCTTGATGTCCTGGATCCGCTTATGCTCGAGCTCCTTAGCCCCACCCCCGTACTGATGTCTTTGATCCGCCTATACTCGAGCCCCTTAGCCCCGGCCCCGTACTGATGTCCTGGATCCGCCTCTGCTCGAGCTCCTTAGCCCGACACCCATACTGATGTCCTGGATCCGCCTATGCTCGAGCTCCTTAGCCCCATCTCCGTACAGATGTCCTGGATCCGCCTATGCTGGATCTCCTTAGCCCCATCCCCGTACCGATATGCTGGATCCGCCTATGCTCAAACCCCTTAGCCTCTATCCCGTACTGATATCCTGGCTCCGCTTATGCTCGAGCTCTTTAGCCCCACCCCCGTACTGATGTCCTGGATCCGCCTATGCCCGAACTCTTTAGCCCCTACCCCTCTGCTGATGTCCTGGATCCGCTTATGCTTGAGCTGCTTAGCCTCACCTCTGTACTGATGTCCTTTATCCGCCTATACTCGAACCCCTTAGCCCCACCCCCGTACTGATGCCTTGGATCCGCCTCTGCTCGAGCTCCTTAGCCCCACACCCATACTGATGTCCTGGATCCGCCTATACTCCAGCCCTTTAGCCCCACCCCCGTACAGATGTCCTGGATCCACCTATGCTCGATCTCCTTAGCCCCACCCCCGTACTGATGTCCTGGATCCGCCTTTACTCAGGCTCCGGAGCCACACCCCTGCACTGATGTCCTGGATCCGCCTATGCTCGAGCTCCTTAGCCCCACCCCCGAACTGATGTCCTGGATCTGCCTATGCTCGAACTCCTTAGCCCCACCTCCGTACTGCCCTGGATTCGCCTATACTCAATTTCTTTATTCCCTACCACCCTACTAATGTCCTGGATCCGCCTATGCTGGAACGCCCGAGCCCCACCACCGTACTGATGTCCTGGATCCGCCTATGCTCGAGCTCCTTAGCCCCACGCCCGTACTGAGGCCTGGATCCGCCTTTGCTGGAGCTCCTTAGCCCCACCCCCGTACTGATGTCCTGGATCCGCCTATGCTCGAACTTCTTAGCCCCACCTCCCGTACTGATGTCCTGGATCCGCATATGCTCGAACTCCTTAGCCCCTACCCCCTATTGATGTCCTGGATCCGCCTATGCTCGAGCTCTTTACCCCACCTTCTTCCTGATGTCTTGGATCCGCCTATGCTCGAACTCCGTAGCCCCTACCCCCCCCCACTGATGTCCTGGATCCGCCTATGCTCGAGCTCCTTACCCCACCCCCTTACTGATGTCCTGGATCCGCCTGTGCTCGAACTTCGTAGCCCCACCTCTGTACTGCCCTGGATCCGCCTATGCTCGAACTACTTAGTCCCCACCCCCTACTGATGTCCTGGATCCGACTATGCTCGAGCTCCCGAGCCCCACCCCATCAGCTGAATCCGCTTATGCTCGAGCTCCCGAGCCCCACCCCATCAGCTGAATCGGCTTATGCTCGAGCTTCTTAGCCCCACCGCCGTACTGATGTCCTAGATCCGCCTCTGCTCGAGCTCTTTAGCCCCATCCCCGTACTAATATCCTGGATCCGCCTATGCTCGAACTCCGTAGCCCCTACCCCCCTACTGATGTCCTGGATCCGCCTATTCTGGAACTCCCGAGTCTCACCCCGTACTGATATCCTGATTCCGCTAATGCTCAGCTGCTTAGCCCCATCCCCGTACTAATGTCCTGGATACGCCTATGCTCTAACTCCCTAGCCCGACCCTCGTACCGATGGCCTGGATCCGCCTATGCTCTAACTCCCTAGCCCCACCCTCGTACAGATGTCCTGGGTCCGCCTATGCTCGAACTCTTTAGCCCTTACCCCCATGCTGATGTCCTGGATCCGCTTATGCTCGATCTCCTTACGCCCACACCAGTAACGCCCCACCTCCGTGCCCCCCCGCCCCCCGAAACGACATAGGCGGATCCAAGGGGAAAGGGAACAGGTGCCCCCCATAGAATCTTAGCGCCCCCTGAAATTGTCCCGGAAACCCCTGGAAAGTTGGATGGCACCCCCTGAAATGTCGTTTTCCCCGAGATGCAGGTATCGGGGTCTACTGATAGGTTTTAGCGCCTACTTGATAGGTTTTTCCGGCCAAAAGTGGCGTCCCTGGTGTAGATAGCGCCCACCAGGAAGTTTCCCCTTCCACCTCGCCCCCGATAGGCAATCCTGGATCCGCGTATGGGAAGCGACATTTCAGGGAGCGTCATCGACCTTGAGAGGCGTGTCTTTACAATTTCAGAGGGCGCCGATGGTCGATTGGGGGTTGGGGAGGGGATGGGGGGAGAAGGGTGGGGGGGGCACCTAGCCTACTTATTCCCTGGATCCACCCATGGTCCAAAAACAGAAACATAATACTCTTATTGTAAACTCAGACTTTTACGGTACTCTAATTACTTGTGATGCATTATGGGTAGTGTTGGGTACTTTTTTACCAGACCATAAATAAACAGAAACGGCCGCGCCGATCGCCGGCGTTGCCGCGACGTGGACGCAGGGGTGACGCGTGGTGATTTGCTACAACGATGCGTGGAGAAACGGCATGTTAGTAAAGGTAACTTGGTGTTTCATTGATATATATGCAGATGGAATGTCGACATATGTCTCTTACCTAGCTGCATGCAAAATTTCTTTTCCCTCCAATCACTCTAACCACCCTAAACCCCGGTGTGAAGCAAAAATGAACTGATAAAATTACCACTTTGAAATGCATTTTACGGCTTATAGCGCGGAAGCCGTAAGAGATAAGTGGGGGGTATCAGTGAGAAAAATGACGGCAACGAAGTTTTCTATCCAGCCGTGTTAAGTTCAATACCGTAGCTATCATGGTCTGGAAACCAGGTGGCTGAGAATAAAAATTTTAAAAACTTACATTTTATTTTTGCCTATAAAATAAAAAAGTTTCAGTCTGAAAGTTTTTATCTCTAAATATATAATAAAGGAGGCTATTCTCTCTTATTATCTGAAATGGGAACTAATTTTTATCAATTAGATCGGAAGATATAAGGGTTTGAATGATATTTTGGGAAATGCAGACCTTCACGGAATGGGCCAAAAAGGACCCTTCAATTTCCGTTTTTGTTTTGTTTCTGTGTTTGTGCAGTACTGCACAAACCGGCCTTTAAGTTGATATTTGACTCAGAACCTGAACTGCTGTAGCTTCAGATATTTCGAGCCTGTAGTTTAGACCATGAGTTTTATGCCAAATTTAGGGTGCAAAGTTTAAAAGCTAATTTAGAACCCTAAATTTAAAGCTTTTTCTTTCCAACTTTTTGTGTGAACTACAAATTTCCCTGATGTAAAAGGGTGTAAGTTTGAAGAGTCTAGATGAATTAGCAAAAATAGAAAAATAAAAGTTAAAAATCACATAATGCAAAATTCTGGGCAAAATTTTGAAAATTTTGAAAATTGACAACCGTGGTGCTTATTCATTTGGAAGTTCCTTCTATCCACAAAAGTTTTAGGTCTCTGATACCAGCGCTCAGAACAGACAACAACAGACGACGAGACCGGAAAAACTGTCAGAATAGAAGCCGTTTCTTACTTCGTTCGTCACTGGCTTCTGACAACAACAACCTCGGCCTGCGGCCTCGGCAGGTGCCGCTCTGGCGCAGGAGAAGCCGGTGACAATGTACGTTAGCCAAACAGTTCGATTGACAGGCGAGTTTTTTCAGCAGTTTGATACTTATAACAACGCAATGTTGGAGTTTTAGGTTTTGTGTTCGCATTATGGCTCCATTCAATCCCCTGCCTAGGCCCATGTTTTTCTAAATTAGCATGTCTCTGCATACTGCACCACGCTTGACCTCTGTTCATATCATCAAATAAATAAACACACGCATAATGTTTGTTTTGTTAAGCAAAGACTGGGCATGACGGGAAGAAAGGAGATACAATATAAAATATGGTGGGTTTTCCGACGGTATTTCACCCATACCTGCAGATTTTCACCAAATTCAGCCTATTTGTTACCGAGTTATGCCCCAGCTCGAGACCTCAGCCCCACCACCGAACTGATGTCCTGGATCCGCCTATGCTTGAGCTCCTTACCCCAACCCCTTACATATGTCCTGGATCTGCCTATGCTCGAAATCCGTAGCCCCACCTCTATACTGCCCTGGATCCGCCTATGCTTGAACTCCTTAGCCCTTACCCCTAATGATGTCCTGGATCCGCCTATGCTCGAGCTCCCGAGCCCCACCCACGTACTGATGTCCTGAATCCGCTTATGCTCGAGCTCCTTAGCCCCACTCCCGTACTGATGTCCAGGATCCGCTTATGCTCGAACTCCGTAGCCCCACCTCCGTACTGCCCTGGATTCGCCTATACTCGAACTCTTTAGCCCCTACCACCCTACTAATGTCCTGGATCCGCCTATGCTGGAACGCCCAAGCCCCACCACCGTACTGATGTCCTAGAGCCGCCTATGCTCGAGCTCCTTAGCCCCACACCCATACTGATGTCCTGCATCAGCCTATGCTCGAGCTCCTTATCTCCACCCCCGTACAGATGTCCTAGATCCGCCTATGCTCGATCTCCTTAGCCCCATCCCCGTACTAATATCCTGGATCCGCCTATGCTCGAACTCCGTAGCCCTACCCCCTACTGATGTCCTGGATCCGCCTATGCTGGAACTCCCGAGTCTCACCCCGTACTGATGTCCTGAATCCGCTAATGCTCAGTTGCTTAGCCCCATCCCCGTACTAACGTCCTGGATCCGCCTATGCTTTAACTCCCTAGCCCGACCCTCGTACCGATGTCCTGGATCCGCCTATGCTCTAACTCCCTAGCCCGACCCTCGTACCGATGTCCTGGATCCGCCTATGCTCTAACTCCCTAGCCCCACCCTCGTACTGATGTCCTGGGTCTGCCTATGCTCGAACTCTTTAGCCCCTACCCCCATGCTGATGTCCTGGATCCGCTTATGCTCAAGCTCCTTACCCCCACACCCGTAACGACCCCACCTCCGTGCCCCCCCCGAAACGACATAGGCGGATCCAAGGGGGAAAGGGGACAGGTGCCCCCCATAGAATCTTAGCGCCCCTGAAATTGTCCCGGAAACTCCTGGAAAGTTCGATGGCACCCCCTGAAATGTCGTTTTCCCCGAGATGCAGGTATCGGGGTGTACTGATAGGTTTTAGCGCCTACTTGATAGGTTTTCCGGCCAAAAGTGGCGTCCCTGGTGTAGATAGCGCCCACCAGGAAGTTTCCCCTTCCACCTCACCCCCGATAGGCAATCCTGGATCCGCGTATGGGAAGCGACATTTCAGGGAGCGTCATCGACCTTGAGAGGCGTGTCTTTACAATTTCAGAGGGCGCCGATGGTCGATTGGGGGTTGGGGAGGGGGATGGGGAGAAGGGTGAGGGGGGGCACCTAGCCTACTTATTCCCTGGATCCACCCATGGTCCAAAAACAGAAACCTAATACTCTTATTGTAAACTCGGACTTTTGCGGTACTCTAATTACTTGTGATGCATTATGGGTAGTATTGGGTACTTTTTTACCAGATCATAAATAAACAGAAACGGCCGCGCCGATCGCCGGCGCTGCCGCGGCGTGGACGCAGGGGTGACGCGTGGTGATTTGCTACAACGTTGCGTGGAGAAACGGCATGTTTGTAAAGGTAACTTGGTGTTTCATTGATATCTATGCAGATGGAATGTCGACATATGTCTCTTACCTAGCTGCATGCAAAATTTCATTTCCCTCCAATGACTCTAACCACCCTAAACCCCGGTGTGAAGCAAAAATGAACTGATAAAATTACCACTTTGAAATGTCCTTTACGGCTTATAGCGCGGAAGCCGTAAGAGATAAGTGGGGGGTATGAGTGAGAAAAATGACGGCAACGAAGTGTTCTATCCAGCCGTGTTAAGTTCAATACCGTAGCTATCATAGTCTGGAAACCAGGGGGCTGAGAATAAAAATTTTAAAAACTTATATTTTATTTTTGCCTATAAAAGAAAAAGTTTCAGTCTGAAAGTTTTTATCTCTAAATATATAATAAAGGAGGCTATTCTCTTTTATTATCTGAAATGGGAACTAAATTTTATCAATTAGATCGGAAGATATAAGGGTTTGAATGATATTTTGGGAAATGCAGACCTTCACGGAATGGGCCAAAAAGGACCCTTAAATTTCCGTTTTTGTTTTGTTTCTGTGTTTGTGCAGTACTGCACAAACCGGCCTTTAAGTTGATATTTGACTCAGAACCTGAACTGCTGTAGCTTCAGATATTTCGAGCCTGTAGTTTAGACCATGAGTTTTATGCCAAATTTAGGGTGCAAAGTTTAAAAGCTAATTTAGAGCCCTAAATTTAAAGATTTTTCTTTCCAACTTTTTGTGTGAACTACAAATTTCCCTGACGTAAAAGGGTGTAAGTTTGAAGAGTCTAGATGAATTAGCAAAAAATAGAAAAATAAAAGTTAAAAATCACATAATGCAAAATTCTGGCCAAAATTTTGAAAATTTTGAAAATTGACAACCGTGGTGCTTATTCATTTGGAAGTGCCTTCTATCCACAAAAGTTTTAGGTCTCTGATACCAGCGCTCAGAACAGACAACAACAGACGACCTCGGCCTGCGGCCTCGGCAGGTGCCGCTCTGGCGCAGGAGAAGCCGGTGACAATGTACGTTAGCCAAACAGTTCGATTGACAGGCGAAATTTTTCAGCAGTTTGATACTTATAACAACGCAATGTTGGAGGTTTAGGTCTTGTGTTCTCATTATGGCTCCATTCAATCCCCTGTCTAGGCCCATGTTTTCCTAAATTAGCATGTCTCTGCGTACTGCACCACGCTTGCCCTCTGTTCATGTCATCAAATAAATACACACAAGAATAATGTTTGTTTTGTTAAGCAAAGACTGGGCATGACGAGAAGGAAGGAGATACAATATAAAACATGATGGGTTTTCCGACGGTATTTCACCTATACCTGCAGATTTTCACCCAATTCAGCCTATTTGTTACCGAGTTATGCCCCAGCTCGAGACCTCAGCCCCACCACCGAACTGATGTCCTGGAACCGCCTATGCTCGAGCTCCTTACCCCACCCCCTTACATATGTCCTGGATCTGCCTATGCTCGAACTCCGTAGCCCCACCTCTATACTGCCCTGGATCCGCCAATGCTTGAACTCCTTAGCCCCTACCCCTAATGATGTCCTGGATCCACCTATGCTCGAGCTCCCGAGCCCCACCCACGTACTGATGTCCTGAATCCGCTTATGCTCGAGCTCCTTAGCCCCACCCCCGTACTGATGTCCTGGATCCGCTTATGTTTTAACTCTTTAGCCCCTACCTGTTTTAACTCTTTAGCCTCTTGATGTCCTGGATCCGCTTATGCTCGAGCTCCTTAGCCCCACCCCCGTACTGATGTCTTTGATCCGCCTATACTCAAGCCCCTTAGCCCCAGCCCCGTACTGATGTCCTGGATCCGCCTCTGCTCGAGCTCCGGAGCCACACCCCTGCACTGATGTCCTTGATCCGCCTATGCTCGAGCTCCTTAGCCCCACCCCGAACTGATGTCCTGGATCTGCCTATGCTCGAACTCCGTAGCCCCACCTCCGTACTGCCCTGGATTCGCCTATACTCGAACTCTTTAGCCCCTACCACCCTACTAATGTCCTGGATCCGCCTATGCTGGAACGCCTGAGCCCTACCACCGTACTGATGTCCTGGATCCGCCTATGCTCGAGCTCCTTAGCCCCACCCCCGTACTGAGGCCTGGATCCGCCTTTGCTGGAGCTCCTTAGCCCCACCCCCGTACTGATGTCCTGGATCCGCCTATGCTCGAACTTCTTAGCCCCACCTCCGTACTGATGTCCTGGATCCGCATATGCTCGAACTCCTTAGCCCCTACCCCCTACTGATGTCCTGGATCCGCCTATGCTCGAGCTCCTTACCCCACCTTCTTCCTGATGTCCTGGATCCGCCTATGTTCGAACTCCGTAGCCCCTACCCCCTCCCCACTGATGTCCTGGATCCGCCTATGCTCGAGCTCCTTACCCCACCCCCTTACTGATGTCCTGAATCCGCCTGTGCTCGAACTCCGTAGGCCCACCTCTGTACTGCCCTGGATCCGCCTATGCTCGAACTACTTAGCCCCCACCCCTTACTGATGTCCTGGATCCGACTATGCTCGAGCTCCCGAGCCCCACCCCCGTACTGATCAGCTGAATCCGCTTATGCTCGAGCTTCTTAGCCCCACCCCCATACTGATGTCCTTGATCCGCCTATACTCAAGCCCTTTAGCCCCACCGCTGTACTGATGTCCTGGATCAGCCTATGCTCGAGCTCCTTATCTCCACCCCCGTACAGATGTCCTAGATCCGCCTATGCTCGATCTCCTTAGCCCCATCCCCGTACTAATATCCTGGATCCGCCTATGCTCGAACTCCGTAGCCCCTACCCCCTACTGATGTCCTGGATCCGCCTATGCTGGAACTCCCGAGTCTCACCCCGTACTGATGTCCTGAATCCGCTAATGCTCAGCTGCTTAGCCCCATCCCCGTACTAATGTCGTGGATCCGCCTATGCTCTAACTCCCTAGCCCGACCCTCGTGTAATGTCCTGGATCCGCCTATGCTCTAACTCCCTGGCCCGACCCTCGTACTGATGTCCTGGATCCGCCTATGCTCTAACTCCCTAGACCCACCCTCGTACTGATGTCCTGGGTCCGCCTATGCTCGAACTCTTTAGCCCCTACCCCCATGCTGATGTCCTGGATCCGCTTATGCTCGAGCTCCTTACCCCCCACACCAGTAACGACCCCACCTCCGTGCCCCCCCCGAAACGACATAGGCGGATCCAAGGGGAAAGGGGACAGGTGCCCCCATAGAATCTTAGCGCCCCTGAAATTGTCCCGGAAACCCCTGGAAAGTTCGATGGCACCCCCTGAAATGTCGTTTTCCCCGAGATGCAGGTATCGGGGTCTACTGATAGGTTTTAGCGCCTACTTGATAGGTTTTTCCGGCCAAAAGTGGCGTCCCTGGTGTAGATAGCGCCCACCAGGAAGTTTCCCCTTCCACCTCGCCCCCGATAGGCAATCCTGGATCCGCGTATGGGAAGCGACATTTCAGGGAGCGTCATCGACCTTGAGAGGCGTGTCTTTACAATTTCAGAGGGCGCCGATGGTTGATTGGGGGTTGGGGGAGGGGGATGGGGGGAGAAGGGTGGGGGGTACCTAGCCTACTTATTTCCTGGATCCACCCATGGTCCAAAAACAGAAACATAATACTCTTATTGTAAACTCGGACTTTTACGGTACTCTAATTACTTGTGATGCATTATGGGTAGTATTGGGTACTTTTTTACCAGACCATAAATAAACAGAAACGGCCGCGCCGATCGCCGGCGTTGCCGCGGCGTGGACGCAGGGGTGACGCGTGGTGATTTGCTACAACGATGCGTGGAGAAACGGCATGTTTGTAAAGGTAACTTGGTGTTTCATTGATATCTATGCAGATGGAATGTCGACATATGTCTCTTACCTAGCTGCATGCAAAATTTCATTTCCTCCAATGACTCTAACCACCCTAAACCCCGGTGTGAAGCAAAAATGAACTGATAAAATTACCACTTTGAAATGCATTTTACGGCTTATAGCGCGGAAGCCGTAAGAGATAAGTGGGGGTATGAGTGAGAAAAATGACGGCAACGAAGTTTTCTATCCAGCCGTGTTAAGTTCAATACCGTAGCTATCATGGTCTGGAAACCAGGGGGCTGAGAATAAAAATTTTAAAAACTTATATTTTATTTTTGCCTATAAAATAAAAAAGTTTCAGTGTGAAAGTTTTTATTTCTAAATATATTATACAGGAGGCTATTCTCTTTTATTATCTGAAATAGGAACTGATTTTTATCAATTAGATCGGAAGATATAAGGGTTTGAATGATATTTTGGGAAATGCAGACCTTCACGGAATGGGCCAAAAAGGACCCTTAAATTTCCGTTTTTGTTTTGTTTGTGTGTTTGTGCAGTACTGAACAAACCGGCCTTTAAGTTGATATTTGACTCAGAACCTGAACTGCTGTAGCTTCAGATATTTCTGAGCCTGTAGTTTAGACCATGAGTTTTATGCCAAATTTAGGGTGCAAAGTTTAAAAGCTAATTTAGAGCCCTAAATATAAAGTTTTTTCTTTCCAACTTTTTGTGTGAATTACAAATTTTTCTGATGTAAAAGGGTGCAAGTTTGAAGACTGTAGATGAATTAGCAAAAAATAGAAAAATAAAAGTTAAAAATCACATAATGCAAAATTCTGGCCAAAATTTTGAAAATTTTGAAAATTGACAACCGTGGTGCTTATTCATTTGGAAGTGCCTTCTATCCACAAAAGTTTTAGGTCTCTGATACCAGCGCTCAGAACAGACAACAACAACAGACAACAACAACGACGACGACGAGACCGGAAAAACTGTCAGAATAGAAGCCGTTTCTTACTTCGCTCGTCACCGGCTTCTGACGAGACCGGAAAAACTGTCAGAATAGAAGCCGTTTCTTACTTCGTTCGTCACCGGCTTCTGACAACAACAACCTCGGCCTGCGGCCTCGGCAGGTGCCGCTCTGGCGCAGGAGAAGCCGGTGACAATGTACGTTAGCCAAACAGTTCGATTGACAGGCGAGTTTTTTCAGCAGTTTGATACTTATAACAACGCAATGTTGGAGTTTTAGGTTTTGTGTTCTCATTATGGCTCCATTCAATCCCCTGCCTAGGCCCATGTTTTTCCTAAATTAGCATGTCTCTGCATACTGCACCACGCTTAACCTCTGTTCATATCATCAAATAAATAAACACACGCATAATGTTTGTTTTGTTAAGCAAAGACTGGGCATGACGGGAAGAAAGGAGATACAATATAAAATATGGTGGGTTTTCCGACGGTATTTCATCCATACCTGCAGATTTTCACCAAATTCAGCCTATTTGTTACCGAGTTATGCCCCAGCTCGAGACCTCAGCCCCACCACCGAACTGATGTCCTGGATCCGCCTATGCTTGAGCTCCTTACCTCAACCCCTTACATATGTCCTGGATCTGCCTATGCTCGAAATCCGTAGCCCCACCTCTATACTGCCCTGGATCCGCCTATGCTTGAACTCCTTAGCCCTTACCCCTAATGATGTCCTGGATCCGCCTATGCTCGAGCTCCCGAGCCCCACCCACGTACTGATGTCCTGAATCCGCTTATGCTCGAGCTCCTTAGCCCCACTCCCGTACTGATGTCCAGGATCCGCTTATGTTTTAACTCTTTAGCCCCTACCTGTTTTAACTCTTTAGCCTCTTGATGTCCTGGATCCGCTTATGCTCGAGCTCCTTAGCCCCACCCCCCGTACTGATGTCTTTGATCCGCCTATACCCGAGCCCCTTAGCCCCGGCCCCGTACTGATGTCCTGGATCCGCCTCTGCTCGAGCTCCTTAGCACGACACCCATACTGATGTCCTGGATCCGCCTATGCTCGAGCTCCTTAGCCCCATCTCCGTACAGATGTCCTGGATCCGCCTATGCTGGATCTCCTTAGCCCCACCCCGTACCGATATGCTGGATCCGCCTATGCTCAAACCCCTTAGCCTCTAACCCCGTACTGATATCCTGGCTCCGCTTATGCTCGAGCTCCTTAGCCCCACCCCCGTACTGATGTCCTGGATCCGCCTATGCCCGAACTCTTTAGCCCCTACCCCTCTGCTGATGTCCTGGATCCGCTTATCCTTGAGCTGCTTAGCCCCACCTCTGTACTTATGTCCTTTATCCGCCTATACTCGAACCCCTTAGCCCCACCCCCGTACTGATGCCTGGATCCGCCTCTGCTCGAGCTCCTTAGCCCCACAACCATACTGATGTCCTGGATCCGCCTATACTCCAGCTCTTTAGCCCCACCCCCGTACAAATGTCCTGGATCCACCTATGCTCGATCTCCTTAGCCCCACCCCCGTACTGATGTCCTGGATCCGCCTTTACTCAGGCTCCGGAGCCACACCCCTGCACTGATGTCCTGGATCCGCCTATGCTCGAGCTCCTTAGCCCCACCCCCGAACTGATGTCCTGGATCTGCCTATGCTCGAACTCCGTAGCCCTACCTCCGTACTGCCCTGGATTCGCCTATACTCAAAATCTTTATTCCCTACCACCCTACTAATGTCCTGGATCCGCCTATGCTGGAACGCCCGAGCCCCACCACCGTACTGATGTCCTGGATCCGCCTATGCTCGAGCTCCTTAGCCCCACCCCCGTACTGAGGCCTGGATCCGCCTTTGCTGGAGCTCCTTAGCCCCGGCCCCGTACTGATGTCCTGGATCCGCCTCTGCTCGAGCTCCTTAGCCCGACACCCATACTGATGCCCTGGATCCGCCTATGCTCGAACTACTTAGCCCCCACCCCCTACTGATGTCCTGGATCCGACTATGCTCGAGCTCCCGAGCCCCACCCCCGTACTGATCAGCTGAATCCGCTTATGCTCGAGCTTCTTAGCCCCACCGCCGTACTGATGTCCTAGATCCACCTCTGCTCGAGCTCCTTAGCCCCATCCCCGTACTAATATCCTGGATCCGCCTATGCTCGAACTCCGTAGCCCCTACCCCCTACTGATGTCCTGGATCCGCCTATGCTGGACCCCCGAGTCTCACCCCGTACTGATGTCCTGATTCCGCTAATGCTCAGCTGCTTAGCCCCAACCCCGTACTAATGTCCTGGATCCGCCTATGCTCTAACTCCCTAGCCCGACCCTCGTACCGATGTCCTGGATCCGCCTATGCTCTAACTCCCTAGCCCCACCCTCGTACTGATGTCCTGGGTCCGCCTATGCTCGAACTCTTTAGCCCTTACCCCCATGCTGATGTCCTGGATCCGCTTATGCTCGATCTCCTTACCCCACACCAGTAACGCCCCACCTCCGTGCCCCCCGCCCCCGAAACGACATAGGCGGATACAATGGGAAAGGGGACAGGTGCCCCCCATAGAATCTTAGCGCCCCCTGAAATTGTCCCGGAAACCCCTGGAAAGTTCGATGGCACCCCCTGAAATGTCGTTTTCCCCGAGATGCAGGTATCGGGGTCTACTGATAGGTTTTAGCGCCTACTTGATAGGTTTTTCCGGCCAAAAGTGGCGTCCCTGGTGTAGATAGCGCCCACCAGGAAGTTTCCCCTTCCACCTCGCCCCCGATAGGCAATCCTGGATCCGCGTATGGGAAGCGACATTTCAGGGAGCGTCATTCGCCTTGAGAGGCGTGTCTTTACAATTTCAGAGGGCGCCGATGGTCGATTGGGGTTGGGAGAGGGGATGGGGGAGAAGGGTGGGGGGTGGGCACCTAGCCTACTTATTCCCTGGATCCACCCATGGTCCAAAAACAGAAACATAATACTCTTATTGTAAACTCAGACTTTTACGGTACTCTAATTACTTGTGATGCATTATGGGTAGTGTTGGGTACTTTTTTACCAGACCATAAATAAACAGAAACGGCCGCGCCGATCGCCGGCGTTGCCGCGGCATGGACGCAGGGGTGACGCGTGGTGATTTGCTACAACGATGCGTGGAGGAACGGCATGTTAGTAAAGGTAACTTGGTGTTTCATTGATATATATGCAGATGGAATGTCGACATATGTCTCTTACCTAGCTGCATGCAAAATTTCATTTCCCTCCAATGACTCTAACCACCCTAAACCCCGGTGTGAAGCAAAAATGAACTGATAAAATTACCACTTTGAAATGCATTTTACGGCTTATAGCGCGGAAGCCGTAAGAGATAAGTGGGGGGTATCAGCGAGAGAAATGACGGCAACGAAGTTTTCTATCCAGCCGTGTTAAGTTCAATACCGTAGCTATCATGGTCTGGAAACCAGGGGGCTGAGAATAAAAATTTTAAAAACTTATATTTTATTTTTGCCTATAAAATAAAAAAGTTTCAGCCTGAAAGTTTTTATCTCTAAATATATAATAAAGGAGGCTATTCTCTCTTATTATCTGAAATGGGAACTAATTTTTATCAATTAGATCGGAAGATATAAAGGTTTGAATGATATTTTGGGAAATGCAGACCTTCACGGAATGGGCCAAAAAGGACCCTTAAATTTCCGTTTTTGTTTTGTTTCTGTGTTTGTGCAGTACTGCACAAACCGGCCTTGCTAAGTTGATATTTGACTCAGAACCTGAACTGCTGTAGCTTCAGATATTTCGAGCCTGTAGTTAAGACCATGAGTTTTATGCCAAATTTAGGGTGCAAAGTTTAAAAGCTATTTTAGAGCCTTAAATTTAAAGCTTTTTCTTTCCAACTTTTTGTGTGAACTACAAATTTCCCTGATGTAAAAGGGTGCAAGTTTGAAGGGTCTAGATGAATTTGCAAAAATAGAAAAATAAAAGTTAAAAATCACATAATGCAAAATTCTGGGCAAAATTTTGAAAATTTTGAAAATTGACAACCGTGGTGCTTATTCATTTGGAAGTGCCTTCTATCCACAAAAGTTTTAGGTCTCTGATACCAGCGCTCAGAACAGACAACAACAACAACAACAACAACCTCGGCCTGCGGCCTCGGCAGGTGCCGCTCTGGCGCAGGAGAAGCCGGTGACAATGTACGTTAGCCAAACAGTTCGATTGACAGGCGAGTTTTTTCAGCAGTTTGATACTTATAACAACGCAATGTTGGAGTTTTAGGTTTTGTGTTCTCATTATGGCTCCATTCAATCCCCTGCCTAGGCCCATGTTTTCCTAAATTAGCATGTCTCTGCATACTGCACCACGCTTGACCTCTGTTCATATCATCAAATAAATAAACACACGCATAATGTTTGTTTTGTTAAGCAAAGACTGGGCATGACGGGAAGAAAGGAGATACAATATAAAATATGGTGGGTTTTCCGACGGTATTTCACCCATACCTGCAGATTTTCACCAAATTCAGCCTATTTGTTACCGAGTTATGCCCCAGCTCGAGACCTCAGCCCCACCACCGAACTGATGTCCTGGATCCGCCTATGCTTGAGCTCCTTACCCCAACCCCTTACATATGTCCTGGATCTGCCTATGCTCGAAATCCGTAGCCCCACCTCTATACTGCCCTGGATCCGCCTATGCTTGAACTCCTTAGCCCTTACCCCTAATGATGTCCTGGATCCGCCTATGCTCGAGCTCCCGAGCCCCACCCACGTACTGATGTCCTGAATCCGCTTATGCTCGAGCTCCTTAGCCCCACTCCCGTACTGATGTCCAGCATCCGCTTATGTTTTAACTCTTTAGCCCCTACCTGTTTTAACTCTTTAGCCTCTTGATGTCCTGGATCCGCTTATGCTCGAGCTCCTTAGCCCCACCCCCGTACTGATGTCTTTGATCCGCCTATACTCGAGCCCCTTAGCCCCGGCCCCGTACTGATGTCCTGGATCCGCCTCTGCTCCAGCTCCTTAGCCCGATACCCATACTGATGTCCTGGATCCGCCTATGCTCGAGCTCCTTAGCCCCATCTCCGTACAGATGTCCTGGATCCGCCTATGCTGGATCTCCTTAGCCCCACTCCCCGTACCGATATGCTGGATCCGCCTATGCTCAAAACCCCTTAGCCTCTAACCCCGTACTGATATCCTGGCTCCGCTTATGCTCGAGCTCCTTAGCCCCACCCCCGTACTGATGTCCTGGATCCGCCTATGCCCGAACTCTTTAGCCCCTACCCCTCTGCTGATGTCCTGGATCCGCTTATGCTTGAGCTGCTTAGCCCCACCTCTGTACTTATGTCCTTTATCCGCCTATACTCGAACCCCTTAGCCCCACCCCCGTACTGATGCCTTGGATCCGCCTCTGCTCGAGCTCCTTAGCCCCACAACCATACTGATGTCCTGGATCCGCCTATACTCCAGCTCTTTAGCCCCACCCCCGTACAAATGTCCTGGATCCACCTATGCTCGATCTCCTTAGCCCCACCCCCGTACTGATGTCCTGGATCCGCCTTTACTCAGGCTCCGGAGCCACACCCCTGCACTGATGTCCTGGATCCGCCTATGCTCGAGCTCCTTAGCCCCACCCCCGAACTGATGTCCTGGATCTGCCTATGCTCGAACTCCGTAGCCCTACCTCCGTACTGCCCTGGATTCGCCTATACTCAAAATCTTTATTCCCTACCACCCTACTAATGTCCTGGATCCGCCTATGCTGGAACGCCCGAGCCCCACCACCGTACTGATGTCCTGGATCCGCCTATGCTCGAGCTCCTTAGCCCCACCCCCGTACTGAGGCCTGGATCCGCCTTTGCTGGAGCTCCTTAGCCCCGGCCCCGTACTGATGTCCTGGATCCGCCTCTGCTCGAGCTCCTTAGCCCGACACCCATACTGATGCCCTGGATCCGCCTATGCTCGAACTACTTAGCCCCCACCCCCTACTGATGTCCTGGATCCGACTATGCTCGAGCTCCCGAGCCCCACCCCCGTACTGATCAGCTGAATCCGCTTATGCTCGAGCTTCTTAGCCCCACCGCCGTACTGATGTCCTAGATCCACCTCTGCTCGAGCTCCTTAGCCCCATCCCCGTACTAATATCCTGGATCCGCCTATGCTCGAACTCCGTAGCCCCTACCCCCCTACTGATGTCCTGGATCCGCCTATGCTGGACCCCCGAGTCTCACCCCGTACTGATGTCCTGATTCCGCTAATGCTCAGCTGCTTAGCCCCAACCCCGTACTAATGTCCTGGATCCGCCTATGCTCTAACTCCCTAGCCCGACCCTCGTACCGATGTCCTGGATCCGCCTATGCTCTAACTCCCTAGCCCCACCCTCGTACTGATGTCCTGGGTCCGCCTATGCTCGAACTCTTTAGCCCTTACCCCCATGCTGATGTCCTGGATCCGCTTATGCTCGATCTCCTTACCCCACACCAGTAACGCCCCACCTCCGTGCCCCCCGCCCCCGAAACGACATAGGCGGATACAATGGGAAAGGGGACAGGTGCCCCCCATAGAATCTTAGCGCCCCCTGAAATTGTCCCGGAAACCCCTGGAAAGTTCGATGGCACCCCCTGAAAAGTCGTTTTCCCCGAGATGCAGGTATCGGGGTCTACTGATAGGTTTTAGCGCCTACTTGATAGGTT